>JAGTXR010000170.1:0-600000 GCA_022606575.1 Glossosoma conforme | reverse complement strand
TGTTTTTCTTGAGTGTGTGGAATGTTTAGAAAAATTTACGCAAAAATGTCTCTAATTATACTCGAAACCACCAAGATAATAAGAAACTGCCTACCAATTTGTTTTTTTTTGTATTCTCAAAAATGTTTTGTTTATAACTGTACAAAATAACCCTGGCATAGAATGTGATGTGAAATACTAACCCAACCATACACACTAAGCTTTGGAATTGTGTTCGCTCAAGAATGATGTGTAGGTACTCCTGTTATGTTTCCTTCCACATGTTTTTGACGTGGACTTTTCTGGGTCCAGCCAGAGACCCATTCCTAGGTAGAGAACACGACAGAGAAGAATAGTAGATGATGGTATTGTAGATCTTTTTTCCCCTAAACCAGGGATCGCCAAGTAAACAGCGCGAGCTGGACTGTGCTCACTCCTTGTTTTTTCATCGTCTCCATTTCCGCCTCCCTAACTGGAGCATATGGTCGTCACGAGCTGCCACCCAAAAGCTTTGTCAGCCGCCGTATTCCTCGCCTCATCCCATGATAGTTCTGCCTTACACAACTCTGTCGAGTACATTCTCCAAAAATATATGCCACAATTAAATTTGCAGTAACTTCAGATCATTGGCGACTTGAAAATTGGCTGTTCCGGAAGTCAATAATAATTTAAATTATCTCCTTTTTATACTGGAACAAATGGTCACTACAAATTGTCGTCACTCAGTTCTGTTAGTTGCCCATTCGTCGTCTCGAAACATATCTGAAGGTCTACCTTGTAAGATATATGGATCCTGACAACCTCTAGGGTAGAATCCCGAAAACTTGGTATGGCAGCGTATTTTTTGGTGATTTTTTAACCGGGTTTTTTTGTTGTTGGGAGAATGGGGGATTTCTCCGATGCTCCCGAGTCCTTGACCATTTGGTCCTTATGAGCGGGTCAACCCAAAGTAATGTTATAAAATTATTTTAATTTTTAAAATGTTCGCTATCGCTGCCCTGCGCACACGCACGCACACACGGCGCACGAATTTCATACAAATGAGACAAAACAGAGAGGGACAGAGATGCCTTGGCGATCCACGGAAGAAAGAGACGCGCGAGGGCGTAGTCTCCAGCTTGGGGCAGGTCGGCAACGAGGGTGGACCACCGCGCAGAACCACAACGGCACAACTGCACACACAACCTCAAAATGAAACGGAACCCTACTGCAAGCATGACTTGCATATTTCACCGAAGATTTTAATAATATTTCGGTGTTTTTTCCTTGCACATATACTGTGCGTGGAATGTGGAACCTTATTTTTGGACATTTATTTTTGCGCTATTTTTTGTATATAGCGGATGTGTTTATTTATTTTTTTCTCTTTGGAATTTAAAATGATGTGCTTTCGTTCGTTGATAATAAACTAATAACAAGTACCTATTTCTATTTCATACCCGCTACCAATTTGGATCATACAGCCACCATTTCTTTCAGTCATGTACCCAAGAACGACAAACCTTTGGTATTATCAGAAGCAAAGAAAATAATAGCTGTAGTTTATTTCCTGCGGAACCTTACGTTTAGCTCTGAAATGCTCTTTCAGTATCCGAGTTTTTTTCTTCAAACAATCTGTATCTTTCAAGAAACGGATCAATATGCACTCGCAAACTCACCAACCCATTGCGCCTACCTGACTGTCAAAGAGCCCACTGGTCTCTACCAGTTGTGCTCTCCTGTATGAGATTCCCGATTTCATTAGAAAAAAAAATGTTGCTGCTTTTATTTAAAATTTAAAGCTATCGCCATTTAAGAAGTGTAGAGTTCTCTAGAGACTTGGCGGAGATCATTACGTCTAACATTCAATATTTATAACGTAGGCGTAAAATTAGTTTTTTCATGGTCTTTTCTGCCGCTATTACGACTTGCTGATCCACCGAAGTCTTACAATTTATCATTCCTGATTCCTGAACCGCCTATAGCACTCATCTATCCTAACTGAACGTCACATAATCCATTTTAGTTACAATTTACAATTGGTACTTCTTTGAACTTTTATACACTAAAAAATGCTCATTCTCTTATCCTACCTAATTAATCTAATTATATTTATCTAAAACGTAGTAATTTATAGATATTTAATTCTTGATTAGTCTTGAGCTAATTAACAACAACTGGAATTTTAAGTTTATTTTAAATAAAATACGTTTTCAATAATGGCCAAATTCTTCAACAAATGACGATTGTATAGGTTAGCGAAGTGCACGTCCTGCTAATCACATTAGTTCATGTGACTTTGTGTGTCAATAGAGGTTCTATAAAAATTTGGGACCTATCGTTCCCAGACAATTCGTTCAACGACTCATCGGTAACAACGTGGGACGCCCTGGACTCGCTAACCTAAGGATTTGTTCAGTGATCGTAGAGTCCAGAGATCTATACGTCTCGTTAATGAAATAACTTAGGTTAGGTTAGCGAGACATCCAGTGCACCAGTTGTCCCGTGCACCATGTCGTCACCGATGAGTCGTTGAACGTATTTTCTGGAGACGAAATGCGGAGGAACCAAAATTTTTAACACATTTTAACAAAAACTAAGCAAACGGTTAAGTGTGTTCATTTTTTAAAGCATTGTTCTACGTTCGTTTACATGCCTTTGAAACCGAAAACTTTGTAAAATGACCGATAAAAAGGATAAATATGTCAGACATAGCTTATCAACAACAGCGTTCCAAGAAACGGAGCCATTCACGACTTCTGAGAAGTGATGGGCAGGCATTATACTAATGTCATATTACAGAACTTCCATAAAAATACGTATTATATTGTTCTAGTTACCTACGGTAATACACGTCAGATATACGAGTACAGTGCAGTTACATTCACCATTTATTCAAAGCATACTATATCTAAGAAATAACGAGAACACATTTCTAATTTCCTTCACTACCGACAGCCATTTCACACATTTCTCCGCAAAATGACGACCTTCATACTTTGATTCAACATCTTAGAGCAAATGGATAAGTATTGTTTTAGTTGCAGAGCATATTAGGTTAGCTTTGTTTTATGTTCTCGTACGAAACCGCTCCCTAGTTGGAACATTTTTTCACCACAGTGCGAATAAAACATCTCATTTTGAATTAATAAACTAGATGCATTTAAAATCTTATTTAAATCAAATGACTGATTGCCAATGATATATCCCAATTTCTTCGAATTCCTGATTTGTGTAACCAAGCAAATTTGAATTAAGTGAGCGCAGCAACAGAGCATAACCGATTAAAACCTGTTGGCTCTGTGACGCTTTATCTTAGATGAACGTTGCAGGCGGAAACTATTTCTTATGGAGTGGACAAGTGTATATACAACCCAAAAGCCACAATTACAAGTGTATTTCTTGAAATGATCCACATTGTATGAAAAAGAAAACATCTTACCAGTGACATTAATGATATTAAGAATATTGAATTATCAACATTCATGAACCGTGTGTGTTGTATTCAGCAAGTGTGAGTCGAATCAGTTGTGGGTCTGTGCATAAACTATTTAATATTTTTGTACAAGAGTGTAATAAGATTATACATAAAGTAATTGCCGTTTATTATTAAATACCTACCGGCCGTTTAGCGCTATTCACTCACCCAAATAATAACACAGCCCGTAAATGTTACTTTGAAATATTCCTTTTAATGTTTTAATTACGCCCGGCGTGAGCGCGCAGTTATTTTAACAAGAGTATCGAGGGAACGGGAGTGGGCACCTACCCTTACACACCTACCCTGGCACCCACCCCGGTGCCCATCCAGGAGGTTGTAGGTGGGCCTGTCCCTGCCCTGGTGGAGCTCCGGCGTCCGCCAGACTCGTCGCTATCGATCCCCCAGCAAGCCGCCAGCCCCTAGCGAGTTCCACCCCTATGGTGTGTACTATAAGTCTATACATTTCCATAGCTTTGATACAGAAACGCGTCAAACTCGCTGATTTTCTTGAATATGAAAATTTACCGTTTTCTAATCGTTAATTCATTACAAATCAAAAGCTACATTTTTTCGCAGTCTTATTTAACATATTATTGATAAACCAGATATAAAATAAAACATTCTTTAGAATTTATTCCGCATATATTATTTTTTTGACGACATGTTTCAGCCAGGTCGGATGGCCATTTTCAAGTCAATCAGAATCTTTTATTTTATATCTGATATTATGGAATTCCACCAAGAAATATCGATCGAAAAAAACCAAATAATATTGATATACATGTAAAATATTTATATATTACTTAAAAACGCTTTCATTTTAGGGATATTTGAACGCTGTATGTGGAGATTGAATCCACTAGTCATTTCTGCGAGTCTAGGCACTTAAGGCAATGCAGCCATATAAACGGCTTAGAGAACTTTTGATGAAATGAAATGGTTTGGCTTTGTGAAGAATAACGACGCGATGGAATGAAAATGGCAAGACTATTTTTGTATTTTTTCAACACTCAATTATATGCAAGACATAGTTGTACTACGTTCCGAAGCAGTGGGTGCAATTAAATAATATTAAGTCGACTAAAACAATCGTAGTCTTCATTTCTAAGTGTCCTGATCTCTTAAATTCCAACGAGTCTTCTGTCGTTGCTTTGAAATCTTTAACGTAAGATACTCCAGCTTTTCCTCTCTTTCTCTACTTCTTGAATGTAGACCATCAGTAATGTTGCTAATAATATCACCTTTCGTTGATTATCTACAGCTGAACGAAGGCCTTCCTACTCATATGCATCTTCCATTCTCATTTCTCGTATCATTTCTGTGCACACATGCGAGGCGTATAATTGCACTAGATTGTTTAGCAGAGTTTATGTATTATTATATCATTTTTTATTTTGTTGGGATAGCAAGATAGTCTCTGCATTTTGCAAGACCCATTGAATTATATCAATGTTTAACTATATTAAGTAGCTTTTAGAATCTAATCTTTAATAACATAATAAATAACAGCCTTCTGTGGTTAAATGCATAGGGAGTGTCAGGCTGATCATCCGATCGTCATATACTGAATTATAAAAGTCTGAATTTGTGAGGAATGACGAGGTAAGAAAGCGGATAAGGTAGCCTTCCATTCTTCAGTCGTTCAATGTATAAAAGTGCACAAAACTGGTACTTGTGATTCGAATGCCGAAGGAGAGCATAAAATAAAGCCGCCTTTTCTTCAAGCCCCCGGTCTTGCGCCGTCCTGGAACTATACATGTAATGTACTTCGTAAGGTATATCTGATATGAGATAAGGCAAGTACCATAGTGTCTTACAGACCTTTATGGTGGCAGTTTGTGACGACCATATACTCCATTCAGTTAGGAGAATATACATGGTTTAACAATGATGATTATTGAATGCTTACTGGTGGAGATAGAACGCGTTCAAGCATTATATTTACGCGAAAAGAAACTTAATCTTAAATAACAATGATAAATTGTTATATTTGCGAGTTTTGAAGCCCTAATCCTCTTGCACTTGTCGGTAAAATCCGCTACTTCTTTATCTGCTAATTCGTGACTGCAAGTACCTGGGTGGAACATTTCCGCGTTTTATGACTCTTGCCATTCGCAGTCGGCTCATCACCGGTCTGCAGCGAGTCTGTTGGATGGTCCACGTGTCAGGACCTACCCCTAGCGGGCGCGGCTCAAGGTCACGCCGCCATGAGCGCATGCGCAGCATCTCGCGCACGTGCACACCACGCCACACAGGACTAACACAAAACATTTTTATACCGAATCCACTCCATATTTGGAGAACATGGACACGGCAACATTTTAGAGTTTAATTTTTAAATGCAGCAATTGTGTTTCAAAGTTACCAACGTCAATGCCAAAAGGATAAAATTCCGAAGCGTCAAGAGGGTGTGACTCCGTACCCACACTTGAAAACAGAAGAATGCGAAAAATTAATTTTGCATCTTTTTTTTGCCATATTCGCCCTATATTTGGAGCATATAGACACCGCGAATTGCCTTTTTATACTTTTGCAAGCTCAAATTATTTATGCCTTGTCCCAGAACACATGTATACCCGGAGCTTCACATGGAAACATAGATGGTTCTTGGGAGCCTGCAGGGCAAGAGCTCGTGAATTTGTATAGACTGTGGCTATTGTAGTATCAGAGAAATATTTCGGTGTTCAATAATCACCATTTTTTTAAGATATCGGATTATGAGGCCGACGTTCCCGAGGCCTGGTTATTTGTCCTTAAGGTGTGGCTAAACTCTACCGGGGGCAGATATAGAACATATATAGAACATATATAGAACATATATAGAACATATATTTGATTAAATAAATTTTTAAAAATCAATCTTGGTCGCGTTTTGAACCGACGGTGTCTGAATGACAAACACACGCGCTTTACCACTGAACTTATGCCTCCCGAGACAAAAAAAATAGCAGTGTTTTTATTGTTCATGAAATTTAATTTGCAATAAAGACGTCCAGTCGGTGGAGTAGCCAATTGTCTTACTTTACGTAATTATTATATGCATATCAATAATGCAATATGCGTTAATTACTCGTGTTAGTTTGAAAACGGTTCGAGTTCGAATCCCAGCGTCCGCGGGTTTGTTCTCTGACGTAAATATAATATTTGCGGTAGATTGTTATCTATATATCAATGAATACTTACATTACAGTTGGTTATTTTTTTAATTTTCTGATTTTCATTCGCCGCGAAATTTTGAGGTTATGTACATCCCTACATGTGGCGCCCCCACGGCTTGCGGCCCCCGGCGCCTGCGCCCCTCTACTAATCTCTAAAGAACCTCAGCTAATGATCATTACTACACTCGCCATGAATAAATACTACCAGTACAATGCAGCGACCGTCAAATATTACAGACTTATCGACCGACCTTGCCCACAAAATATGAGGAACTCAATGAAAAATATATATACTTCGGAAAATTATAGCATGGTAGCTATGACGGATGGATTGTTTTGTGATTACAGGAATTAATATTGTAAGAATTATCAACTTTCGTGTTTACTTACATTAATAAGATGAAGTGAAATTCGATATTTGAAAAAATATATTCTTATGACAGTTGGGGAAAATTCTCCAAATCTGATCTTGTTCATTATAGGATATTAAGTTTTTTGTTTGTTGTTAACACTAATATAGGCCTCCTTTCTAATAATTACCAACTTTTTTAACCTTTTCGCATCGGTTGCCGGCATATGCCGTCATAAGATTCCCCGACCGTTGACATCAGTTGACGTGAAATATCGTTTTGCTACTTTCTTAGAATAGTTTTTTATGCATCATCTGATAGCTAAAGGATACAAGAACTAACATGATATTTGAAAATAGATCAGATAAGTACATTTATGCTTCAAATACTAGTTTTATAATTGACAGTATAATTTGTATTCAATCCGAGCCCTAATGAAAGTTATAAAGGCAAACATAGCATAAAAATAACAAAAACGACAAATTAGAACATAAATATAAATTATAAAATAAAAAAAATAATAAAAAAAAAATTATATAAATTTTAAAATATTTATTCACATGCGTCGAAGGCTACTTCATTCGATTTTTTTAAGCCAGGGATAATCGATTTTTGTTGTTGTAAATACCTAATAATATAATGTATTGATTCTTCAATAGTTTAAGAATCATAGCGATTTTTTCAGTCCTTTTAAACATATTTACACTCATTTTAAATATTTATATTTTTTTAAATATTGACAATCACTTTATCTATGCAGTTTTTGAATTCCTTGATGAATAAAATGTAAAAAATATTAAAAATCGAAGGAAAAAAAACATAATACAATCTAACTTTAAAACAAAATAATGTCTACTATTTCCCAAAACGTATGACCACTAAATTCGAAAAAAAAATGTTTAAAAATCTGTTAAACATAAATTTAGATCAGATTACGCAGATCTTTGTTTTTTTTCAATGTTTTTTTTTTATGAAATTGCATTATCATGAAAATACTTCGTCTTAAGTAATGCCCAATATACGATAACATTTAATGTCTGATATTGAAAATATCGGAAATAAAATAAATAGTTCTTACAATGAATTTTACTAAACTTCAGTGGCAGAATTTTTTGCAATGTGATCATAAAATAAAATCAATGTTAGTAGATGTAATATATATTGATATCATTAACAAAGGTAGAATGCCTAATTTATTTAAATCTATCCTTTTGTATTCAATTTTAGAATGATGAGCAGATAATTTTCTGGGCGTAAATTTTTATTTATGTCATGAGAGCAGACAACATTTTACCAATAACTTTAACAGAAATTAAATTGACGGCTGACAGATTCCTGACAGGGAACTGTTTTAACTTTTTGCTCTAATCTGGGAAGAGATAATTTTAATTTTATTGACGATTTTTACATTCATTGGATGTGCATTGCAGGTTTTCCGATTGCTGTCGCCATGGCGCTGCTTCCCAACTCCATGAACAACTACCAGGGGGGCGGCGGGGGCATGGGAGGGGGCGGGGGCGCCGGCGCTGACAAGCGCATGAACGAGCTGCTCTCCAACCTGCTGGGGGCCATGACCCCACAACCCGCGCGCTCGCAGCCGACCTTCATCCCGCCCCGGCAGGAATTCTCCAGACCGACCCACAGAGACTTCGACTGCAACCCCGCCTACACGGACAACTCGTTCAGCGAGTCTCCGCAGACTTCCTCCTCGGCGGGGTCTCTTTCTTGCTCTAAATGCGACGACCCTTTAGTATCGGGGCACTGCCTCGACTGTAATGAGGCGCTCTGCCACTTCTGCTTGAGCGTTCCCTCCGTCAACTGCTGCGCTAAAGACCACGTTGTAGTCCCGGCCGGGCGCTCCTCCCCGGCGCTATTCAAAAGCGTATTCGCCGATCCGATCCCGAAAGACTTTCAGTGCGCCATCCACTGTGAAACTAACCGATATTACTGCGAGACTTGCGCCAAAATCGTCTGTCAAGAATGCACGCTGTGGGATCACAAAGATCATGTCAGCATCCCTCTGCCGGACGCCATCGAAGCGAGCAAAACCAAAGTGCACGCTTCTCTCGAGAGCGGCAAGATGGGCACGCAGCTCATCAAGCAGAGCATCGACCGCGCCGTCGCCGTCTCAAGGACTGTGGAGCGCGACGCAGCTCAAGCTTCCGTCAAGATTCGCAAGTCCATGAAACATTTCATTTTGGCGATCGAAGAACGCGAGAGACAGCTGCTCGAGAAGGTGGCGAAAATGCGCCAATCCAAACTGAACGAATTGTCAGAACAGATGCACGGCCTGAGGAACGCGCTGGCCGGCCTCGCGCAGATCAACGACTACTTGTCTAAAGCCATCGAGTCGGATGGCATCGAGATGCTGCTCGCCAAAGACAAGTCCGAAGCTCAGATCGAGCTGTTCGCCGGAATGTACAAAAGTCTGCAGCCGAAGGACGAAGGGTTTCTGTTTCTTCAGCCGAACTTTGATCTCGTGGCGGAGATCAAGAAGCAAGGAGACGTCTTGTCGTCGGTTTGGAATGCGAACGGGAAACCGGCCGGAGTCGGGAACAATAACTCGATCGCGACTCCTCTAGCTTTGCCGGGACCGGCCTGCCCGGAGCCTCCTCGCAGCGTGAAAAGACTAGTTCCGGTGGTAGCCAAAAGTGGATTCACACCTCCGGTAGGTTTCACCGGAACAACACCGACCGTATCCAACAAAAACATTCGTCGAGGAGCCGGACAATGTATTCCGGGCAGCATGAATCCGGTCATTGCCAGGCTGAAGCCGAACCCTCTGACCAGAGATCCCGCCGTGACTTTTGCCACCGACGGCCACGACGACGGTCAAGTCAGCCGGCCGTGGGGATTGTGCGTCGACCGTGACGGCAACATCATCGTCGCCGACCGAAGAAATAACCGAGTGCAGATCTTCAGCCCCAAAGGAGTATTTAAGCTTAAATTCGGAACGAAAGGCACCGCGGCCGGAGAGTTTGATCTTCCCGCCGGCATCAGCACCGATCCTCAAGGACGGATTGTCGTCGTCGACAAGGACAACCACCGCGTGCAGACTTTCTCCCCGACGGGAACGTTTCTATTAGCGTTCGGAACGTACGGAAAAGCCTGCGGCCAGTTCCGCTACCCGTGGGACGTCGCCATCAACTCGGAGCGCCAGATTGTCATCACCGATTCGAGGAATTACCGAATCCAACTGTTCGACTCGGAGGGAACGTTCATAACGATGTTGACTTTCGACGGATCGAATCACAGCCGTCTCTTGAAAGCTCTGACGACGCCGCGCTGGGTTTGCTTCACTCCGCTCGGCGATGTTATAATTTCGGACTTTGAAAATCACCGCCTGCTGCTGATCGACTCCACGCTGACCAACATCCTGGGAGCGAAGGGCTACGAGGGCCAGGCCATCGGGGAGTTCAGCCGGCCGTCGGGAATCGTCTGCGACGACGAAGGTAAGATCGTCGTCGCCGATTCGAAGAACCAGAGAGTCATCGTGTTTTCGTCGTGCCTGGAATTCCTGTGGGCGCTGGAAGTGAAAGGAACCGGACCTGACGAGAACGACCGCCCCACGGACATCGCGCTGACTCCGCAGGGCCGCCTGGCCGTGGTCGTCGAAGGCTTGCCCGACTCGCGGGAGGTCACGACGCCCGGGAAGACCTTCATACAAATCTTTTAATGGCGCCGGTGCCGATATAACAAAGTTATACCATTTTTCTATTACCTCTTTAACATTGATTACCTCGGAGTGGCGAAGTGAAGCTTCCGCTCTACTAATAGTTAAGCTTTATTTTTAAACAGATTATTTGACTAGATGAGGCGACGATGTGATCCTCGAGAAGATAGCCGACTGCGATCTCTCGCCCTCGGATCATTCTAGATTGTCGCACATTTTATATATGATATTTTTAGGCTACGAAATTAAACAGGAGAAACGATTCAAAGACTGAGAAGATCTCAATTCTCCCACAAAATGATTGAAGGCAATTATTTTTTGACTGATATAATAAATAAGTTATGACAGATGATCACATTATTATGGGATCTACCTCAATTTATCAATAGAATATTGTTATAAAAAAATTGACTGTAAAATTAACTGTTTTCAACTCTGGTTATTTGTCAGGTGACTGGAGAGTAAAAAGACTGACACCAATTTGTGACTTGCACACAAAAGAAATATTTACATAATTTACAAATTAGTGCTTTTTCTGCAACTTTATCACAAAAAATGTGATAATTGAAAGTATTTGTAAATTTTCATCATTTAAATTTCAAAATCTTAATTTTTTTAAGTATAATCATTAAAGGAATATTAAAATTTTAAATCAACTATTTCGATATTATTGTGTTCAACCAAAATCAATTTATATATAGTATTTAATGAATAAGAAATCTCACATTATTCTCAATTATTGATTAGTTAATTTAGATGAGTAAAGACTGAATTTTCTAAAGAAATATACAAAATTAAAGTACAAATATAAAATAACATAATTTAAACTAAATTAAAATAAGAAGGCCATAAAAAATAGGTTATGTCGCCAATACATGACTCGCCATTAATCTGCTTGGAATTTATATTGTGACTTTTGGGTTTAGCCGTGTGTGGTGAATTTCGACCGCCATTGCAGGTAACTAAGTCATCAATCCTGAAGAAGACCCCTGCAATGGCGGTCGAAATATTGGTAAGAAGAAATTCACCACACACAGCTAAACTCAAAAGTCACAATATCAAATCTGGCCGTGAATACCTAAGAAGTTATCTGCTTGGAATTATTTTCCAACTAATGATCGGTTGCCACAGAAGAGTATAAACTGCAGCAACCTTATCAAATTCCCTGCAATGTATTTGGTGAAACATGAAATATAGGCTTGAAGGGATAAAGAGTCTTGTTGCATGTGGTGGCCATATGTTTGATTGAAATTGAAAAAAATATGTAATCAAATATAACCTGATTCCTGTAATACATTTTTTATTTAATGTAATAAGATTAATTTGATAATTTCATTTTTCAGCACCGTTCATAATAAAACGTATTTTGTGTATTTATGTGTGCATGTCATCCATTTCTAAAAACAAATTGGCATCGATTTGATTTAATGAAATTAATTTTTAAAAATGTAATCATAACAATTTATATTATTTATAAAACAATGAAATGGAATATATATATATATATATATCTAAATAAATTTTTAATAAAATATTATTATACGCTGTAGAAGAATTTCCTACGTAATTGAATGTTCAATATTTTGGTAAACAAATCAATTACCAAAATGTAAAATGTGTTAGTAAATTATATTTTGTATGACATGTGTAGCAAGCAATTATTAATTAATCTTAGTCAATTTATAGAAGTCTTTTCTATCTAAATACGTAGAGTGTGCGATAAGTTAGATGATTTTTTAAGCGGGTAGGTTGGAATTGAATTATTAAAAATAATTAACCTTAAAACTATCCAATAATAGAGAAAAAACATAGTAGAGATTTTTGACATACGTATTTTAGTCATTTAAAAATACAATAATGCATAAAAGATTGTAGAAAGTATTTGCATTATATTTATGAATCAAAATTGAATATTTTTTCTTCAAATCTTGAAATGTCTTATTACTGTTAGGATATGTTTTAAATTTAATTTATATTTGTAATTCTAACGTAGTTGTAACTTGAATGCATACATTATAGATCAAAGTAAGTTTATGTTTTTTATGTTTACTGGCAAGGGTTTCAGCATAACATTTGAATGTTGTGTTTACATTTCACTTGGTTTGAAAACACAATATGCCACAACAGGGACAAGGCACACTGATAAATACGAAAGTTCATCAATTAAATGTTGACTCAAATGTGTATCAACAAAAAAAACAGATAATATTCGCTGCTTAATTGTTTATTTGTCTCTATCGTAACTGACAGTAGTGTTGCGTTTTATCATTATTTGAGGTTAATAATCATAAATGCTGAGCAACTTAAAGAATGATCTCTTTGCAGCCAACAGATCATTGGTTCAGTATTGTCCTTGCTAATTATGTGAAAGAATTGATCTATAATGGAATACATTGGAGTGCTATCATAAATAAAGTTAGATTAGACGTATTCCTTGATATATATTGTTTACGACATCACCGACAATGGGAATGAATCCAATATAATCGGTCAAATTTACATGAAATGTAACTTACATTAAATGTAACAGAGGCGCCATCTGTGTTGTGATTGTAGCGATATTAACGTTCCCATACACTTGCAATAACTTAAATAATCTCTAAGTAATTGTTTTTTTTTTTAAATTAATGTAAGGTGGATGAGAATGTACTTTGTACTTCCAGTTTAATATTATAAGCCTAAGCGATTATTTAGCTTCCCGAAATGGGCAATAATCAACACAGCTTGCAAAAATAAGTCCAGTTTGTGTATGCGTGAATGTCAACATTTGTACTAGTTATGTAAAGTGAGTGCCGACCCATTCAATGGGTGAATTGTAATCTTTGAAAGTCCAGGCAGTTATTAAAACAACTTCATAAACTGCACATGTATCTATTTATATAATCGATAGTTTACCTATAAACAAATGACATTAAGTTTACATTCAAATTGAGAAATATATATGTTAAACACAGTATTAAATTATACAAAGGTTTTTTTTCAATCTCATAAAATTCTGCTAAAATTTTACAAAAATAAGCATTCAAAAGAATGGGCTCAGAACATATTTTGTAGAAATCATCAGTACTGGATTGAAATATTAAAGATAACATACATTTTGTATTAAATTCATTATTATAAGTCTCCATAGAACATCGAAGTTTGACATTTATTAGACTGTGTAAAATATGCCAAAATGTTTATTATATCTAGGCATATATTTTGCAATTTTTGCCAGTAGCCGATATATCATGGTATAGTATCCCTGAAAAAAAAGTCAACAATCTCTTTTTTAAATATTTATTTTGTGAATTTTTCTTACTTTGTAATTTAAACACAAAAATATGTAATTGCCTGGACTTTTGAGTGTTAATTGACTGATTTTTTATTGGTAAAAATTTACATTTATTATTTATATAATTTGGATTATTACCAAGTATTTAGTGAAAATTTAAACCATCATGTTTTAAAAATACCATTACCATACAAATAGATCTTATTTATTTATTTTTTACAAAAAAGAGACGAAATACCTTTTGATATGTATTGTACAGAGATAAACTTTCTGTATAATATTGTAATAATCAAGTCTCTATAATAAATTATAACTGTAAATGAATGAGTTAGTATTTTGGATATTATATGAAAAAATATTATCTCTAGGACAGTGCCGGTTTTAAGCTGTGTCAAAGAGGGTCGGTGCCCCAGGTCGTCAAATAAACTAGGGGCGTTGAGGACAATCAATCTTACCTAGATATTTTTAAATATTAACAATATGGGGCGCCAGAAAAAAAAATACCCTAGGGCCCCGCACCTTCTAAAGTCGGCACTGGTTTATGACCTCTAAAGCTCATGTAAAAAAACTATTGAAAATCTAAAAAAAATATTAAATTTTGTTTTTGTTTATAGCTAAAAGCGTTATCCTGACATGTTAATAAATGACTACATAATTATATAATATATTAATTAGCTTGGGACTTATTTTTGTAATGTTTGTGTATTTTTTATTTGTGTAACAGTAAGACTGAAAATTGTAAGACTGCAATGACATTGCATTTATGATGGCAAAGGTGGCTTCAGTATTTTTGTACTCGTAACAGAGTCCGCACAGGACCAGCGTGACTGCGTTAAAGAGTTATCAATATGACTTCGGATGAAAGTAGTAGTGAAGAAATATGAATAATTAATATGTTTTGTGTTTGATTAAGACTTTGTGGATAAAGGCAAGGTTCTAAACTCTGGCTCGACAGAGTGTCTGCGCCGACATTTACTTAGGTAGCTAGATCTTCATTTTGTAGGAAATAGTTCATCAAGTCGGAATTATAAGCGATGCAAATTGTATTTTTGATATTTTAAAAATATCCAGCTTTTTTGAGAGAAAAAAATGTGAAATTTTCTATGTTGTGTTTGTGCTACAATATTATATATAGACGATTGTATATTCAAGTAAATAATATTAATTTGATAATTGGATTGAATTCCGTCAAACTACATAACTGCTGATCATCTTGTAGTAATTTTAGTCCAACTTAAAATTTTGTCATAAAAATAATATTTTATGATTCCATGATTACGAGAAACATCAGATGAGTAGGTTATTATTGTTTTCATCTGATTAATAATGTCACAAAATAGTCAGGTTATGTTATATAGTATTTAATTGACAGCAATGCCCTTAAAAAAATATAAAAGTTTTACCTAGATTGTGGACTATCTTTTTTTAATTTCTCTCTAATTTACTCCTACTTGCGGAGTATTCCTATTTACACCAAATAAATGAATATTGTAATATAATATGCAGTTAAAAAAGTCTCCATCGATGAAAAAAATATTTTTTAGGTTCTTATTTTTAAATTGTATTTTTGTTTTCTATAATATGAAAAAAAAATTAAATACTGGCAACACTTATTTAGTTTCAATTATGAGAATATTTTTAGGTTATCAGCTGTCATTTAGTTTTGACTGAAAGCTATCCAAATAAATGTATTTAAAATCCAAATAATTAATGAGACTGAATATTAATCGACTGAATAGATAATGTTTTTAATATTTCTTTAAATGAAAATATTTGTTTTTTGTACGTCGACAGGAGAAAGCAGTAATATACCGAGTTCCTATTTATTTAATGATTCAAATGTGACATTCTCTACCTCAGAATATGATGGTGATGATGATTAGTACAATTTAATGATTAATGTAGTTCTGTTATGTTGGTTTAGTATGATATACACACTTACAAAGTAACATTGATATGTATGATTGTATACTGATGTAATGTTTACACCATTTATTTGTGCAATAAAGCACGTCATCCTATATCATGAGTTTTTTTTTCTTCTGACTACCGATCCTTAACCCTCCCTTTACTGTGCTAAAAACATCCAAGAGCTCTGGTGAATTGTATTTTCTACACCGTATGAAAAAAGGATTTAAGTAGTTAACAGGCCTATTGAAGGAGTGGATTTCTATGCAAGTCATTACAATCTTCAGGAAAAGAAGCTGACGTTTTTGGTAAAATGGTGATTTCACAATGAAAGATAAAAAAATTGAGAGTAGAAAGATCTTTAGTAATATTTTTTGTAACAAAATGTAGAGAAAATATCTCTGAATGATAAAATAAAAGGGTGGATTAATTATTTAACAATAAAATTTTCATTTGAGGATGTTATAATAGAAGATAAAAATAAATCATATTGTGTTGAAAATTAAATACCTTATCTATTTTAGGAACAGTGAGTATATGGGTATATATTAACTATATTTGAAAATAATAAAATTCACATTCTAAAGGATTATTTTAGAGGAAAATTGTTTTAACCAAATAATAAAAAATATTTTACATTGAAGAACATATTCTTAAATCTTAATAATTGAGACAGAAAATTGCATTACTTTTTCATACTTACTTTTGCTTTGTTTTTTATTTACTGTAACAAGTTGGTTCACGGGAGCTTCCAGGGCAAGATAAAAAAACCGGTTGTAATTTAAAGTAACAAATAAAAGAACACATTATAATATTATTTTTTATTTATATATGAATTTATAAATAAAATATACATAACGTGAAAAAATACATAACCCTAGGTCTTAAATTATTCCTTCGCTCATCTCCTTAGCACTTACTTATGACTACAATTTTTTATATATAATATAAATAGAACAAAGAATATAGTTGATATGTTATGACAGACACTTTTACTGACGAAAGATATCAGTATTTTACTGTCCGCTGTTTATTGGCTTATTTCAACTAAAATGTAAAGAAATGTTTCGTATAATCCTGGAAATGTAAATAAATATAATTAAATAGAAAGTAATAAATATGGGCGTGGGCCCCGCATGGCCACTCAGGCCTGCAAAAAAATATCGTTATTAAAAATAGCCAAAAATGTTCCTTGCCTGAAGTACATTATTACCACAAATAATAATGTTAAAAAAAAGAAAATAAAGCTTTTTAAAATGTTTATATCTAAATTAAATTTTTAGTAATCAAAAGGAAGAGATGTTTTTCTGAGCATTGTTTTTGCCTCTGACAAATCAAAGCTTGAAACAACTTTGGCACTGATCCTCATTTCGATTTTCAATATTAATTTTATTGATTGACGATCAAGCAATGTTAACATTATCCAGCAGCCTTTAATATTGTCCCTCAATTTAAGTAATCGCTCAAAATACTTTTTTTTGTAAAAAATGAATTTTTGGTTTAATAAACATATGTATTATAATCCTTTCACACAACAAATATGTCAATTTTTATAAAACCGATAAATCTAAAAAGTTACTCAATCCACTTATAACATCAGATACGCAACATAAAACAAGCATTATTATTATTCATACATGTCTAGTATGGTCTTCATGAAGTTCTATCAGCTGCCATAATCCTTGCCATGTCCCAAGTCAGCTTTTTTTCTGATGCTCATCTTGATTTGATCATTGACTCAAAAGAAAATACAGCATAATTGATGGTCCTCGTATGGCATCTGGATAAAATGATAAAACTTCTTTTCTTGACCGACTGCAGAATGGATGATTGCTAAATCGTTTCCTAAGCTAACTATATCTATATACATACTTTGTATATTAAAATTAACTTAGCATTAATGCCTCTTAGCTTTTTGGGACCTTCAAATACATAAACACTTATCCAGTCTTAGACTATACCACATCAGAAGTGCTCGGCTCTAGGTTTTTCATTCAAGTTTACATCCTTATGATCTTCAAAAATTTAATACTTTCATAGAAGTCTCACTCAAACCATAATATTTTGTTTTTCTCTATTGATTAGTGATTTAGGTATTTTAAAATAAATATTATGTGTACTAAACATGTCAATGGCACAGTCACTGAGCCAAATTAAGTCCTGAAGATAACTAAAATTCTTCATAGATGTTGTCACTGTAGATAAATACCATTAGACTGACATAAATCATATTCGAGTGATAATTGAGTACACTAAACTCCCATTACATACTTTTTACGACATCACTATCATTAAGGTATTTGATAATTTTAACAACCTTGTAAAATGAAGCTGACTAAACATGAATTATTGTTGCAAAATACAAAAAATAAATTCTCTGAATCATAACTGTTCAGAGATATCACCCTCCTGAGCATCCCAGGAAATGTATTTAAGAAATCAACACAAAAACGAATGATCTTCTACGAATGCAAACGAGTCAGTCTTTTCCGTTCCGTGACATTAAAATGAGGCAAAGACATGGAGTAAGGTTGCGCTTCATAGTCTGGGGCTTGTCGGGAAACTTGCCAGTTGAGTTTACCGGCTGTCAGTCCGTCGGGAAGTTGCCAGGTTGCCTGACCGGGTTTGGGCTTTCCCTCGGGTAGTTGCCAAGTCGGCTGGTTTCCCTCGTGGTCGTCAGGAGTCTCCAGATCTTCGTCGCTGTCGATCACCGTCCAATTGGAGAAAGCTTGTGAGGAGTCGTCTTGCTGAATCGAATCTAAAACTTAAATATAAATATAATGAATCTCCTCCATTGTATTTGTGTAATTCACTGATTATATTTTTATCACAGCACTCTCAACTACACCACGGATCTGTTAGAGACTATTTCTCCGAATCGAAGTGGTCATATCCTTTAACTAGGAAACAGTGGCCATAGTAAGTGTAAACTAAAGTTATTTATATTTTTAGCATTCACTGTGAGGTGAATTTCACTATAAAATAGAAAACATTTCGTACCTTGTTTTAATATCACACTGAGCACTGTTTAATCACTTTCTGGAAGACTGAAGTTTCGCCCTATACCTTTTACACGTTGAAACAGATGAAGCCTTCATTAAGAGCGAGCCTGCAGTCTTCCAGCACGTGATTAAGCAGTGCTCAGTGTGATTCGTGTTAAAACGAGGTGCAAACTAAAGACTATTTTCTCATCAAGACCATTGATTACAAAACATATTTGTTGAAACTTTAGTACGGAAAAGCTGACTTAGAACTAGATATGTATTTGGCTCCAAATAATCAGCGAATAATTGCACAGAATGAAGGGAAACCCAAAATGGATTATATTTAACATATTATTTGAGTGGCTAAGACAGTATTTTTACCTTCCGGATGCATTTGTGACATCTCTGGCAAACTGTCAGGTCGGAAATCAGCGGGTGGTGGCGCGTAGACCGGTGGTACACTCTCGGCGCCCTGCGGAGTCTCCAGATCTTGCTCCGAGTCCACTATTTGCCAGCCGCCGGCGCTCCAGGCCGGGTTCTCCATCACCGCCTGGGCCGGCTCCTTGTGAGGTCTGGTGATCTCTGACGGGCATGACTCGGGCAACGTGTACATCTAAAATAAATAAATAGTATTATAAACCCTTGCTTAACACTATCCAGTCCGATTACACAGTATGTGTGTAATCACCAGGCCGAACGTTAAAGGCCGGTCACACAACATGTGTGTGATCGTTCCGCCAACGCTTAGTGGCAAACTATACACAGCTTGTGATGTTTTTTCAAACGTTAGTGGCCGATCACACAACATATGTGTTGTTTTTACTTTCGACCATAATTCAAAGACACAAACCTTTTCAGGAGGGTCATGTTTAATTTTAATTGAACACATGACGATAGATTTAGCAATTCTTTAAAAAACAGTTGGCCTCCAGCGTAAGTTTAATCGCGTAACGCGTGGACTGTAGTGTTTTAATGATGATATGTATTAACTGCAAGTCGACTCTAATAATGGGAATATCCATATAAAATATAATAGATACTGAGCTCAGATTTTATTGTATTCCTCCGTAATATTTATTAAGTATTAAATAAAATTATAATAATGTATGGTTATTCATTTGTAGCGATGGAAATAAATAATTTGTGTAACAATTGGGGATAGAATCACACGTACGTGTCATGCATTTGCGCAAACTGACAAATTTGTTATAACCGGGCACATCTGCGGCTTCGTGAACCTTCGGTAAGTATCTATTCAGCTACACACGGGTCACCATGTACGCTGAATTTGTGGACTCCACCAGCTATAACGACTAATTGCGATGTTTTTTTCTCTTGTTCAGATACTTATATTACAAAAATTAATACATTTCAACGTCAACCATAGTCAATCAAATGAATATTCACATTTTCCGGCTTTTTAAAAGTCATTTTTATACGGTAAAGAAAATACATATCATCGAAGCTTACGGATGTTTTTAGCACAGTAAGGGGAGTGTTAAACTGATGAATACTTCTTACCATGCTTAAACATGAATCAAAATAAGCACTGTTCACTTACTTGCTGGAATATTGCAGTTTCGCTCCTAATAATATATGATATAATAACAAGAATGGCGATAAAAAAACAAACCGAAAGTAAGATTATTTTTCAATGTTTGCAGACAGATCGTTGACAACATATAACTTAGTTAATTGTCCCTTTACCGAGGTTTGTTTGGTGTCAGGGTGGTAGTAGTCGTAGACGATGATGGAAGCGGGCAGAGTGTGGCTTTGTGGCCCCACCAGGTGCAAACTGTAGCACTCTGAAGGTCGCTGAACTGTTGCGGAGATCGGCAACGACAAGTACATGAAGAGCGTGTCTGAATTTGGGGACTCTTCTATTCTTCTCAAGACTAAGACATAAAATACATAAGTGTGAGTATGGATAACTTTTATATAGAATCTACAAATGGTACAATGGCATTTAAGTATTGACACCCCACTTTTATCAAAAGCGACTCTGCTTCGTTGGGATTGTCATCAGGACGCATGGATGGATGGATGAGGAGCAGTCACGAAACAAAGAACTTGTAGAGCAGCACATTGACATTTATTTTTAATTAAATATTGACAAACTTCGGTATTCTGCCCGGGCCCAAGCAATGAATGATCTGTACCTAACGGTGCCCGGACAGAAAGTGACTCAGCATCCGAAGACCATGTATTGTCCATTTGACGAACTATCTGCTGTCACATGTACCGGCTACGTGATAGGTCAAAACAAACACTTTTTTTTTTTACATTTTACATAAAGCATTATTTATTATTTTTGCTATTTTCATACTTACGTATGTTGTCATTCTTGATCAGCCGGTACAAGAGAGTCTTGTCAGGGGCGTAGCCTGTGGGCAGCTGCAGCTCCAGTATTGCCATATCTGGGAACGAGGCCCCCAATACATCGCTCCAAACCACACAAACCTAAAGTATATTAAGTAAAGTCATCAAAATTATGACTAGTCCATTGTTTAGGTATTTCAATGCTAGAAATTAAATTGTTAGGTATTCGGTACTTGGCTTACTTTTTAGATTTGAAATATGGAACAAGACGAAAGCAAAAGAAAACACCAGTTCTGCAGTTCACTTCTAGTTTTGGCTAAAATAATAATGAGAGTAGGAACAAATTCTGCCTGACGTGCTTTATATTATTATAATTATTATATTATACAGAATGTTACTAAAGCATTGAAGATTTAACAGCAAGTTGGGGTTTTTTCATTTAACAACAAGGGGTATAAAAACATCAAACTGGTTTACTATTTGTGCCCATAATTATGAAAGTGGCTTAAGTCATGAAATTGTAAAAAACAAGTTATTCATTTATTTCAGTTCCAAATGTTGTGAATTAATATAATCTTCATCCAACATTAATTAAAAAAATCTAAATACGGTATTTAATGCAACATGAAGTTGTCACTTTTTTCAACCAACATCAAAACACAAACCTTTAAATATCTCAGAACGAATAAAACATGACTCACACCACTTTCATAATCATGGGCACATTTATTGTGTCGCTTTGTATATTGTGTAATTGTGAATCTATTATTATTGAACTATAGCTATTTGATGGGAGAGTTACACCAATTTAAATTGGTAACTGATAATTCTTGATGAAGTTAAATAATTATAATAAAAAATCACGTTATATTTGATTAATTTAATGATTAGTTGTGAATCAATGTGAGATGATGGTCTTACAGAGAGCACAACAAATAAAATAAAAATGCCATATGAGACTTGATATTTGTTCTGTTGAGGTGATTTCACCAATCAATGTTTTAATGTTATGTAAAGCTTGTACATACCTCTACAATGGCAGCGCACATGCACCAGTTGTTGTCCTCCTTGCAGGCGAAGGTTCCATCTGTCATGACACTTGTAAACAGTGTGAATGGAGAGTCTTGGCTCTGGTTCGTGGTGTGGTAGCGCTGCGTGACCTGCCATTAAAACAGGGACTTTCAAACACACGCCATGGGTAAGATCTTGGAAGGAGCAGCTAAACAAAAACGTTGGACCAACTACATTTAAAAAATAAAATATATCACAAAAAAATTGTTGCTTGTGGTACTCGGCAAATTTAAACACAAGGTTATGAAGAGACAAAAATAAAAAATAAAGAAGTTTATTCTGAAGAAGTATATATATGTCAGCCTCGTTAACTACACGCATTATTCCTACGATATCCTTGGATGTAGTTTAACAGCAAGGGACCATCACAACCTAGCCTAGTTCAGTAAGAAAGTTTCTCTTCCCAAGAAATGGCAGAGAATCCCAGGCATTCTGTGACCAACGACCAAACAAATGATTTTGATATTGTTGCTGTTGTTTACCTGTGCTAGGAGACAGCCGGAGCCTTGAGCGTGAAGGGAAAGTTGTTTTGGGGCCCGGATGCGATCCACGGCCGTAAAAAAGACGGTCTGCAGCTTGTGTCGCTCGGCGGGGGCCACGGTCAGCTGGCCGCGGGAGCCGGCCGGGCCGCGCACGGTCACCAGCAGCGCCGGGGGCGATTCGGGCAGGGCGTGGCGCAGTGCACTCAGCGCCTGCAGGGCCACCAAAGTATCCTGAAAACAAAGTATTTCATGTGAGTAATTGGTTGACTCATAGAAAGAGTGTTGGAGATATGTTCTGACATCAGCACAATGTAGCCCTTGCTAACTGGTACCGAAAACCTCGATGAACAATCTTTCGTCTCGTATTTTTGTCGCTTGCCACACATTTTTGTGTAAGCCATATTGAGACTATAATACTATATAGTTATAGTTTTTGCCACCGACGGTGCTGGTGACCGACTACGGGCCAGACGTTAGTTATGAGTTGACAAACGAGCAGGTAGCATCACGGCCATAAGGGCATGTCTCCCGCTTGGCCGAAAGCTTGTTGACGAAACGTTTTAAGTAAATATAGTCAATGTGCTTCCAAAAGAAAGTCTTTGTCTGCTGACCTGCTCCTCATCCAGCCCTCACGCGACCTTTTTTTTTCCAACAGAATATTGAAGCAAGTGCAATTGAGCTGCTGTCAGCAACAGGTATAGGTTGTCTTATTTACTTTCATCACTGAGCTATATATGTGGCTAGTCTAGTAGTACTGTAATTTCAATTAAGAAAACTCTCTAAGGTGCTATTTGCATGTTTCACCATCGAAGTTATAATTTTTCACCTGTGTGGAAAGGAATCCCCCAATGGAGTTGTGGTGCAGAGACAGCCAACGCCCCGCAGAGACGGCATCCATGATGTTGGCGGCGCCCCCGACCTCCAGGAGGCTCAACATTGCATACCCAGTAGTCTCAATAGAGACAGACAATGAACCTGCAAGTACCATACTAGTTTAACACACATCATAGTTTTCTTTACGTTATTCTCTATAATAGTTTTTATTTAAATTTGTCTCTTATGGTTATATCTCTCTTTTTGAGTTTGATTTTTTAAGCTTTAGAGATAAGGTTAGTGTTTTTTTCATTATGCACCATATTCAGAAAATACAAAATGTTGAAACCAACTGCATATAGCCCTTTCAGGTTGGTGCCGAAAAGCCTCGTTATGCGATCTTTTGTCTCTTATTTTTGTTTCCTCGTCTGACACGCACATATAAAAATGTTAGTCTATCTATCTGAAAGTTAGAGATCTTTAATTTGGCGACCTGCTCCTTATCCATCCACCATGTATGCCAATGACAATCCTGCGATCTGGAGTCTCTTCAATTAAACCGGGGATGTCAATGTTCATATTTGTAATGGGTTTGGAGACTCTGGGTGGGAATTATGGGGTTTGCCTATCTTAAAGCCAAAATAATTTGTTTTTTTGTGGCATCTATTGCCTTTTCACATTGGTATCAATTTGTGAATTGTGCCCATGATTATTCAAGTTTCATTCCTTCTGAGGTATTTAAGGTTTGTGTTTGTGCATAAAATGATAATTTTTTTTTTCAATTTATGCTGGATGAAGAATATATTAATTCACAACAATGTGAGCTGAAATAAATGAAAAACTATTTTTTTCAATTTCTTCTCCACCACTTTCATAATCATGGGCACAATTATAAAAACAAATATATTAAAATAATGAACAACATTACCTGCTTCCCACCACATCATGTTTCCGCTCCTGCGAGCCATGGACTTAAGAATCCTCACGGCGTTAACCCCTCCACCGGCAAGATACTTTGTCTCAACCGTCGGGTTGTCGTCATTACCCGAGATAGAATTATTCAATGTCATGCCGTCGAACAGATGAGACAGAAACCCGTCGTGAACCTCACTGAACGGCAAATAATCATCGGCATCCCTTTTAAAAGTCAAACTCTTTTTAAGATCAACATTTAAATGTCCAAATTCATTATCGAAATTCAGCGGAATATTATCATAAAACTTGGCGTGTCTTTTATGCAAGTCTCTTCTTCTCGAATAAACGTCATTCCGATCGCCGTGGATGTAAAAATCGTAAAACTTTTCTATCTTCAGCTGCGCGAGGGTCGCCAGAGCAAACGTGTACATCTTGTCAGGGGATTTCGACACGTCGGACGGGGATTTTCCAGGGATCTCTTCGTACTTGAGTGCGGCGAGACAGTAGGCCGCGTTCTGCACGATGGATGGTTTCAGCAACGCCATCTGTGAGTCCATTAAGGAGATGAGCACGTACGCTGCGAGGGCGATGCTCGACGTGTCACTGCGGAGACCACCCTGGAATACATAACAGTGGCTTTTTCAATTGACTTTTAGATATATCAGATAGGTCTTAACCCTCTAGCAAGTCTTGTGATATTTACATACATTTGCTTTATGGAGAAAACATATAGATGTTGACGACATAAAGATTGTGAAAATTCTAAGACAATATTGATCTATTACTTGAAGACATCCAGTTTGTATGAGGAAAGTACACATATCTTGAACGAGCATTTCTAAACGAATCAATTGCATTCAATCATTTTGCCAGCGGATATGGCTTAGTAGGTAAAGAGATTGATTAACATAATACTCCACATGCAGCGCTTAGCCATATGTAACGTCACAAAATTCACAGATTAGATTTTTACATAATCATCACCATCTGTCAGTAATCTCATGTATTGTGGTTACATAAAAAAGTATAAAAAACATGACACATATCGTTTTTTTAATTGTTTTAGCAACCATCAAAAATCTTAGTGAAGGATATTTATTTGTGTTCTAACAATTGGAGGTGTGTGAAAACTATTATTCATCATACGATTTGCTTTTTCTTTAAGTTCATGGATTGGCATGTTATTCTAAAACTGAGCCAAGTTCAAAGAATAAGCATATTAGGTAAGTTTATTAACCTTCATCTCCTTGTGGAAGACTTGTCCCTCATTGCGGAAGCAGCCATTTTCCATCTGTTGCTCCAGTAACCAGGCGGCCGCGGCGCGCAGAACGGCCGGCTCTCCCACGGCCCAGCGAGTGTGGAGGCGCTGCAGCTGCAAAAGGCTGAACGCCGTGAGCCAAGTGGAGCCTGACCCGTCGGAGGAACCAAACGCCGAGAACGCCCCTGTGTCTGGGTGGATGAAACGCAGCTGTCTTTGATAACCTAAAATAACAAAATACATAAATAAGCAAATGATTACATTGCATGTAAGATGATCTTTATAAATATATTGATGCCAGACATCGAGACTCCTGTGAAAATACTCGAGGTAATATTAAGATTCAAATTTAGAACAAAATTTGAATTTTGTTTTTCGAATATATTTTTTTCTTTGAAAAAATTCAAATGCAAAGTGATACTTTCCTTTATCTTTGTACAAAAACTATTTAATTCACACAAAGCAAAATTTATGCGTAGATAGAAAAACAAGTGATCATGCAGTTGGTTGAAGTGATCCAAACAAGAGCCTCGTCCCTGTTTGTGTAACGAGTGAAATTGATTGAATTCTTTATGCTGCTCTCCATCGTCAGTACCTGTTATGAAGTTGTTCATTGCCGTGTCTCTAATGGCGGCCGAGACTCGTTTGCCGGCCTGGGAGTACTCCAGCGCTATCATATTGTAAGCCAGAAGCGCCATGTTTTGTTCGCCGCAGCCCATCGGCTGCGAAAGGAGACCTTCCACACTCTGAAACACCAAAAATGTTATAATTATTGTAAAATTAACTTAACCACTTCATCGCCACATGTTTGTAGAAAAATAAAACACTACTTTACTAATAATTAAATTATTTTAATATTTGTAACATACATTATTGGTGAGCTGCAATCGATTGAACTAAAATTTTCAAGAAAAAAAAAACACTTTTTTTCACTAGAACTGCCACAAAATAGATTATAGATCAAATACTCGATAATTTAACCGCCCTTGCTGCAGGTATATTTCCCAGATATATTCCAGAACTGTCTCCCTACATCGAATCTACCTCTAACGCATCACGTTTGTTGTAAATATTTAAGATATACATACTATATAATTGATAATTGTTTTCGAAAAAAAAAAAATTATAATTTTATTCAGTGCCAGCCCTTGACATCGTCTCATGAATTTCTTCCAACCCATCGAAAAATATCGATCCTTTTTGGTTCGTTAATATATTAAAATATTCATAGATGTCGTTGTAAGAAAATCGGAATTAATTTTGAAACACATCTTTCGAATATTGCGAAGCGCCCACGGGTGCGCTTACGGCAATCGTCGGGTTAATATCTAATAATTGTGGGGATAATTTGGTTGTAACGGAGCACTTAAGAGTTCTTACAAACCATAGCCATGGGCCCCGTGATGTCCCCGACAAGACTGACGAACCAATTCTCCGATTGGTCCACACACTTCACGCGATCCATGTTCCAGGACACCGAAGAGCCATTCGTTGATCCACCTGGAAGTCCGTAATCACTCATTTAACTTTGATCTCGCTGTGTTGAAAATATATACAGTGCACGAGCGCTAACATATATATATTTATATATAAGAACACACCAAAAAATATCAAAGAGTGGAACCTCTCATAACGAGCATAATTCAATTCGTTTCAGAATCTTGCTCGTTATGTGAAACACTCGTTAAGCGAAACTAATTTTCCTATATAAATTAATGTAAAACACTCTATGCGAAACATTTTTTTAACGTTTATTCAAATAAAATTACATGCTTATAAATTGTCAAAGATCGTAATAACCTGGAAGAAACATTTTTAAAAATCAAAAGTAGTTTATTATTTATTAATTTATGACGAGTAATTAATTATTTTTTACTAGAAAGGTGTCCTTGAGACATTTGTTTTAACCGACTCTTTAAAATTTACGTACGAGTGCTAAACACAGACTGACAAAATAACGTGGAAGTCCCGGCTCACAAGTGCGTCATACGTTATGTGACTTCCTCTTTCTGCGTCACTCGTTATGCGCAATGTCGCTCGTTAAGAGAGCAATTTTTTTACTTTTTTATTTGCTCATTATGCAAATTACTCCTTATGAGAGGTGCTCGTTAAGAGAGGTTCCACCGTATTGTAAAAAAACACAGAATAATGAAAGTTATGAAATAAATAAAATACTATAATTAAATGCAACTTACTTTCTGCGCAAAGCAAGGCAGACTTATGATTTTCCATGACTACGCCTTCAGGTTCAACCACTATCTCCTTCACCACTTTGTCTCTGAAAATTAAATAAATAATTCATTATGATTTAGAAGTACGTGGTATGTGGATACAACTAATTTGTGGTATCCAACCATGCAAAAAATTGTGGTGTGTCTGGTGTGTCTGGTGTGTCTGGTGTGTCTGGTGTGATACCATTTTGTATTCCCTATTTAATATTTACCCATAAAAATATTTCAATTCATCATTCTTAATCAAGGACATGAGGCGTACGAGCATTTTTTTTCAAGTTCTTAACAATATAAAAAGCCGATCCTAGTTGCGAAAGACATTGTACAAGGATATTTGAAGTTAAGGATACCTGGTGTCATACGAGGCCAGATTCATGTCGTGCTTGGCGCTGCAGAGGTGCTGCAGGTGGCCCAGCACGCGCGCCGCGACGCTGACCTGGATGGCGGTGAGCTGGTGCGCCTTGAGCGAGAAGTGGCTGGCGATGGAGCCGGCGCGGAGCACGCAGCTCGCCCCGCCGGCGCCCGGCTTGGTCTCGTGCGAGGTCAAGGTTACCTGGTGTCGTACGAGGCCAGCTTCATGTCGTGCTTGGCGCTGCAGAGGTGCTGCAGGTGGCCCAGCACGCGCGCCGCGACGCTGACCTGGATGGCGGTGAGCTGGTGCGCTTTGAGCGAGAAGTGGCTGGCGATGGAGCCGGCACGGGGCACGCAGCTTGCCCCGCCGGCGCCCGGCTTGGTCTCGTGCGAGGTTAAGGTTACCTGGTGTCGTACGAGGCCAGCTTCATGTCGTGCTTGGCGCTGCAGAGGTGCTGCAGGTGGCCCAGCACGCGCGCCGCGACGCTGACCTGGATGGCGGTGAGCTGGTGCGCCTTGAGCGAGAAGTGGCTGGCGATGGAGCCGGCGCGGGGCACGCAGTTCGCCCCGCCGGCGCCCGGCTTGGTCTCGTGCGAGGTTATGGTCGCCGCGGCCGCCGGCCGGATCTCTAAATCGATGCTGACCTTCGAACCAACAGACGATAAAGAAATAGATCATTAACCGTGGATGCTGTGATGAGAATAAGGATTGAAAAAAGAAGAAAGAACATCATAGGTATCAATGGCAGAATTTGGAGTGTTGGGGCTGTAGTTAAATAATAAATCATCTACAACCAGTACTGAATAATATCAATAACATAGAAGTCCACGTAATTGTATTTCATTGTTTAAAGCTAAAATTTTAAATATTGCAACGGGTTGAGATTCCATTTTATTTGTTGCTTATGATGCACACAACTTATTATTGGCAGGTCCTATATAACTACAGCATATCATGTAAGCTTTACATATAATTCACATTCCTACATCCATTCGCTTATATTGAATGCATGCTTCATATGTAATACAGAAACATTATATGTTTTTTTTTTTTTTTTTAAAGTAATAATATTAAGCTTGTGAATAAATGAAGACTGATTGAATAATAAAAATAAATAAAAATATACATACTTTGAATATATACTATAGCGACATCTATCATACGATGATAACAATGACATAAATACTAGTTTCAACGTAAGTCGGTCCAGGCATAGTAATAGCCGAGTCGGCTGAGCGGTATGAATACCTGGGCATATTGTTGGTTTCCAAGGTCCGCGGTTCGCATCCCGCTTCTGCCGTTATTTTTGTGTTTGGATTGACGCGTTGAAAAAAGAATTTTATGTATAGTATATGTATATTTAATTATTAATAATACAGAAACATTGTTTCAAGTAGTTGACCAATACTTGATGATCACCCCAAATAATATCCAAGATTTATCCCGAATCCTTAATGACTTTTTCCCCAGTAGAATAATCATTTACCAAATTATATTTCATACTGCCATCATTTCACATCAACCTAATACATAGTATTGTAGTAAATAAGTAATAAAAATATTAGCTAACTAAAAGAGCAGCTAACGCAAAAGCGTTAACAGATAGACCGCCATTGAAAATTGTGTACACCAACATCTAAGAAAGTTGATGGACTCACCGGTAGGTTTTGTTCCATGTAGTTAAAGATTTTGTAATGCATCTGGATGCTCTCGCCCCTCTTCATCCTGCGCGGAGTCACCAGCTCGATAAAAAATGGCTGAAACACCTTCAGGACCGTCCCGTTGTGCTCCGCCCCCGCAGTCGCAATCCCAGTCCTGCTGAGACAGTACGCCTCCGTCTCCCATGTCGTAACAGAATCTGGTACTTTGACATCTATTTCAAGATTTCCATCGGGTCCTAGGATCTTCATCTCCCACAACCAAGTTTCCGGGAAGTGCGTTCTCTCAGGGATTCTCTCTCGGCTGTAGGACAGCTCAGCCGGGGACGGGGAAGGTTTAGGATTGTTCTGTTCGGGTTTGGGACAAGGCACACGTTCAGGTAGAGCGTCTGTCAAAAGCTCAACGCCGGTACTGAGGAACGTCTTCAGGTTGTTTTCGCACGAATCCAATGTGGCAATGTCCATTTCATCCAATGAGTTTTCTGAAAATAATAAAATTGTATTAATTTCTTTTTGTATACTTCCTACTTCTAATTCTATTGCTTAACTCTCTCACTGTGGATGATGTCTACAGCGGCCATGAACTTAACACAAAGTTTTGAGTCTCATATTACAGCAATATTATCCTGTTTTGATGTTATAAATTTTTTCTTTTATGTTATTTTCTCTTATTTTTTAGTTTCACCATATTTTACTTTATACATGTTTTTATCAATTGTACTGTTTTTCTTACTGAAACTTTTAGTTCTGTAAAATAAATAAAAATTAAATGAAAAAACATAAAATACATCATAAAATTTGACTACCTTAAGATCTCCATCGATTAAGATACAATGATTTATTGGATTTGAGTAAAAAAACAATACGTGACAACTAACATACGAGTATGGTTATTTATAAATACCTATATTACAATCTATATTTAAATTAAAAATCATTCTAAAATCTAACCATCGTACTGCATACAAAAGTGTCAAAAACTATCTAGAAGAGTTTTGATTTTATTGTACGTTCCCAACTACAATGATAGTCAAACAATGTTTGATCAACTAAAACATGTAAAGATTGAAATAAAGGCTGACAGAACATAGTGTAAAAGTTAATGGTTATGACCTAGATCTGGTATTTTTTTGCACGCTATTTCTAAAAAAAAAATCTCTTACGCGCAAAGCAAACGTTGTACGTAATCTCATCCTGCGTGGCATTGTGGCGTGCGTCGATGAAGGACTTGAGTTTGCTAACAACGTCGGCTCTGATGGAGTGATTGGGGGCGAGCTGGTGAAGGCCGGCATCTGTGGCGCTCAGCAGACACAGCGCGGGGCCGGCAGATTGTAGGCGCAGCCGGGCAGAGCCCCCCGGGAGCACAGTCTCTGGCAGCCATTGCTGTTTAACCTAAAATTGAATATCAATCTGTTGTTCAATAAGATTCAAACACAGCCAGCAAAAAAATATTCTAACAAAAGGGAGACCGAAGAGAATGAAACATTAATAAGCTGGTAATGAAGAAATTGGCATATAACAGATGTCTATAGTCTGATATCCTCCTCTTCCATTTATGGACATCGGTTTACTGGATGAAGGACGCAGGATCAGGTTCACATTATAAACAACTTGTTTCTGTTTCACGATACATGTTTATTGTCACAAACGTCGCCCGCCACAGCGAATGCACAGGACGCGCGCACTGTGACGGGCGCGAGTCAAACTTCAACTGCCAGCCCACGGCGCGATCTCACATCTCCACGGTACCAACTGCCAATATGACAGTCCTACCAACCGGCAATAGGCCAACTGTCATAACAATTATTTTGGCGTATGCAAACACCGCTTAACATTCGATGTAGATGTCACGCAAGCGAACCAAAATAATAGACAAAAGATCGCTTGTTGAGGCTTCACGGCATCGGCCTTAAGGAGCTATATCAAGCTGATATCAAGTCATTATCAGTTTTACATAGATTTTTTAGCCTCATATTACACCTATATTATTCTATTGTATTCAAGTCGAAATCAAGACTTAGATGGCTACTGAAATCAATTCTTATAATTTCACCTTTGAAAACATATAAGATTTTTTCGACTCTGACATAAGATCAGTTATACAGGTATATCGCGCCAATTTTAGGGTTGTCATATTAAACTCTAATATTTAGAGAACTACACCAATATTTTAAGCAAATTGATACACACATACAAATCTACAGCAAATATCATATTTTATGATCTCAACTTAGTAGGTGGAAGTAATTGGCTAAAGTGCCATCGCTGTGTGTAGAACATAACAAAAGTGGAAAGTTCTCAGTCAAATTCAGCATCTGTCGTTTCTTTTTCTATGATACTGACGAGAGAAATGTCATAAAAGATGATATTTGATGTAGATTTGTATGCGTATATCAATTTGGTAATGATTATTGATACAGATCTTCAAATACCTATCAAGAATTAGAATATTGAAATATATTCTAAAGAACCACTATATTTCCACTAAATCATTTTTAAAAATCTAAAAATGATTTAGTGGAAATATTTATGTTTAACAAGCACCTTGTTCAGGAAGCATTCGTTGACTTTGAGCAGTTTCTTGGCGGTGACGAGCCGGCCGTCTGGAGCCAGGTAGTATGTGAGTAGGTGACTGTGCGGGCACATCTGGTGAGACACCTTCACGGCCAGCATCATCTTGTAGACGCCCCCGGCCTCGGCTAGGTTGGCCCCCGAGCAGTCGGAGACTCCCACGGTGGGGGCGAAGACTGACTCGAGGTTCTGCGCGTCGTAAATCGGCGCAGGACATTGCACAGACGTGCTCCATCGGAACAGCACACCCGAGCGAGTGATTATCTAAAAAAAAAACAAAACAAATATCAATTCACAACCAAATACAAGAGATTATGACATACACCATTTTGATAAAGTGACTGCTTCGGCGGGATCGTTGTCGGCACACGTGAATGGATGGATGAGGAGCAGGTCACAAAGCAAATAACTTGTCGAAAAGCACATTGAAATTTATATTAAATAAAAGATCTGACAAACTTCAGTCGTCTGCCCGGACAGAACAATGCCGAGTCTCTTAGTCCCGGACAGACTCTGACTGAGATCGCAGGCAGGAGTAACAGTTACTGCGCAATTAATGCAGTTAATGGCACCCATGTGATAGGTATTGACGTGTCAAAACAAACAAAATGGCACCTGCAAGCGCCGGCAGCTTAAATGTTACTTAAATCTAAAACATAAGCTAACATTTTTATTATTTATTATTTAGAGGAAAGAGGGTATATTGAGACTATTCGGCACCAGCCTGCAAGGACTATATTGAGCTGATGTCAATATTTTATCTTACCGCATGGTGCAGTGTGATGGGCCTGATGACTTCGTTGGGGCGCAGCGTTAGGAACACGGGGAATATGTGTCGGGCCCCGGGGCGGAGGCGGCTGCTGAGCGGCGGGGAGCCCACGCCCATGTTGACCAGTGAAGAGCGCCCCCACGAGCGGAGGCTCAAAGTGGCCGAAGCGAACCTCTGATCCTCGGAAGCAACTTCAAACTCTTGCAGCGGGTGTTCAAGAACAATCGCCTGGAAATGTGAATAGGCCATTGATTAATACACAACACAATTTATATCAAATCTGCTTCACATTTGCAAAGAAATAGTTAACGTGGTTAAAGTGGTTTAATTTTTTGAGCACTTTTTTGGTAGATTTTTTAACCATTTTTTCCGCCAACGTCATAGACTACAGCCCGAAGTTCACGAATCATCCTTATTGCAGGAATTCATTGTGAATGGGTGGTCTTCATGGGACGACTTTCGTCTACTACCAATTTATAGGCTATGACTGGCATTTTAAAAGTGAGGGATCAAATTCACAACGCCCGTGGGTATTTTAGAGTTCAGAAATCGATTAAGAATCATCGAACACAACACACGTTTCCCGCATGCAGCGTCCAGCCTACCTGGCTGAGCGTCATAGAGTGCACTGGTCTTGACCGGTTGTGCTCTCCTGCATGCGATTACATAAAAAAAAAAAAAATCGTTTGATAAACAATGACACTCTTACGTCTAACCTGCAATCAATGGAAAACAGGCGTAAGATTGGTTCTCTTAGTCTTTTCTACCGTTTTTACCACGGTCGCTGCTCTTCGGAACTTAAAGAACTAATTCCTCCTGCACCCACCCAAAACCGACAAACTCATCCCACATTTGCCGAACATCCATACACGGTTAATATATGTCGACCAAGAACTGGCAGCTTCCAAAGCTCCTAGCTTAATGCCACCGGTAAGCTATGGAATGCTTTCCCAGCGTCTGTGTTTCCTCCTTCCTACAATCTGGATCTCTTCAAGAAACAGATAAATATACACTTGCAATCTCCCCAACCCATACACAAACACGAAGACAATACACGTTTCCCGCATGCAGCGTCCAGCCTCCCTGGCTGAGCATCATAGAGTGCACTGGTCTTGACCGGGTGTGCTCTCTTGCATGCGTTTACATAAAAAAAAAAGAGCTCTAGCCAACTCCTGCAACAATACCGCCCACTACTTGTGTTCTTGTTCGGATATCCCCAATACAGATTACATATTTTTATGGTTTTTGTTGCCATATATGATTCAAATAAATGAAAAAATATGTTTTAAGGACACTCTGAGTATGGACATTTTCATGCCATGTTGGACAACCATTATTTTATGATCTGCTGTCAGATTCCACAAATATGATCATAAGTTTGTTTATCATACCTTTAAGCTGATGAAATCCAGCTGCTGCTCATACTTGGTGGTGAACAAGAAAGTGGCGTATCCTTTGTCGTCGGTGAGCGCTGTCTCGCAGAGATCCAGTGAGTCCAGTGCCCCCGGCTCCCCGGCCAGCTCCACGTTGTCCACCTCATCTGTCTTGCCGCTGGTCATTTTGCAGAATTGTACAGATGCCTTAGCCACGCCATTGCCTTCCCAGTTTGTCACCCTAACCTATAAAAAGATGTGTGTGAGTCATATATTTAGCCACGAAAATAGAAATAAATAAAAATAAATTATTCAATCAAAATTTGGGGAAGGACATGCGCCTTGGAAACTTAAATTAGATGCACCTTAAATTACAAAATATAATAAATGTTAAGATTCTTCAATATTATTTTTTACATGCAGCGTACAGCCAATCCGTTTGAGCATCATAGAGTCCATGGAAGACTAAAGCCCTCTGCAGATACTCGTCGGAATACAAATTATATTGTCAATACGGCGTGAATTTTTCAAACCATTTATTTTGCTTAAATGCATTAAAAACTATTATGTATAACAAACGTTCATTATGTAACGCCATACACGTGGTAGCATTGACACATGTGGTTTACAGAAAAATCGCTCCTGTGACGAAACCTAACGATATTTATTTACATGCTTTACAGATTCCTGTAAAGAATACATGTAGGTTGATAAAGGTAATGACTGCAGTTTCAAGTTTCTACCGTAGATGTCACAATGAGAACTGAAAGTAGCAAAACGATATATCACGGCTGCCGATGTCAACAGAAGGGACATCTTAGACGGCATATATCGACAACCGATGCGAAAGGGTTAATAATAAGAATATTTGATTTAACCCATAAAATTGCAATTAGTTTTATAAATAGACAGCTGACCCGGCGAACTTTGTATCACCCCAGATCAATAAATGCTGTATTCACTTATTTTACTGGATTTAAATTAGTTTTTAATTAAGTTCAAATAAAAACTGAAAATTATTTGTATAGAGATGGCATTGTATTAAAAATGATAGTGCATGCAACGTTATCTACCGGAACCACCAAAAATCTAAAAAGTTGTTCCATAAAAAATGTATGAAAAATTTATTTCTTCATAATTTTTTCCCATGTTTTTTTTTTCAATATCTACTTTTCTATTCGGGATCAAGACGAATCCAACAATTTAAGAATCATGAAAATCGGTTCGGCCGTTCTTGAGTTATCAATGGTCAAACAAACACGACTTTTTTTTTTTCTATTTACAAATGGCACCTTAAAATATAATCTCTATTATGTATAGAAAACAGAGAAGTTGTTTTAAAGACTTACTTTAGATTGATGAGGCAAGTCTGGTTTGAAATGATGAACATGTTTGTGGACAAATTCAATTGTGACAACTTTTTTGGAGACGTGTGATATTGCCGTAGCGTTCTCCCATGTCCTTGTTCCGTCTTCCTGAAAATAAAATGATATCTATTCAATAAAAGAGCAAGATAAAAATATTCCAAATTTAAAATTTCAATCATACAGTCATCATTATATATTACAACTAATATAATAAAATATACACAGTTCCGGTTTTGGGGGGTGTCGAATTTGGTCGGTGCCCTAAGGCGTCGAATAAGCTAAGGGCCCCGAAAGCAACAATCTTGAATATATATATTTTTAAATATAAACAATATAGGGCGCGAAAAGAAAATGTTTTAGGGTGCTTGAGGTTTTAAATCCTGTAATGAATAGACATATCACAATCAGTTAAACTAGTATATATTTTGTATTGTTATAGATTAAACTTTAAACGCCCCGTGGTCCCATATGGGACTGCAAATTTGCATCGTTCAATGCCCTAGCAGGCCAATGTTTGTAATGTTTCGTCCCAAAATAGATTCTTCCATGAACTTACTTTAATACTATTATTACAAATTAATGTAATCTGATTGTGAAATGAACCATAAGCACTCCTGTATGGGACCGTAGGGCATTGAACGACGCAAATCTGCGATCCCTTAAGGAAACCACTGGGCATTTAAAAGTTAAGCAGATTAATGTCAATTGAAATGAACAAGTTCACCTGGAAGCCGACGTTCAGAACAACAGTCTCTGGCTGATCGACAGGTGTGGCTTCAAATCCCAGCAGTTTGGTTCTGGCCGAGTAGACGGTGCAGCCGCGCGATTCGTTCAGATGGATGGACGTCTGGATCTTCTCCGATTCGTAAGAATCAGAATTCACCGTCAGGTCCAATAAGCCGCTTGCTCCTTCACCATATGTGTACCTGAAGCATTTAACATATTAATCTATTACTTCTCAAGCCATATATGGATATATTTTATGTAATACAGGAGAATACTGACAGATGATGATAGTAATTCTCAAGTTTCATCTTTGGATCCTGATGTTTACCATTCTATATATAGCTAAGCGCTGCACGTGGAGTATTGATCCGCCAACGTCATAGACTACACGTCACAGCCTGACATTCACGCATCATCCTTATTATTACAGAAATTCACTATGAATGGGTGGTCTTCATGAGTCGACTTTCGTCTACCACCAATTTTGATTAATAGGCTATGACTGGCATTTTACAGGTGACGGATCACATTCGCACCGACCGGGGTAATTACAGAGCTTAGAAATCGATTACAAACTGTTTTTTTTTAAATCTCCATCGGGGATTAAAAACCCACAACTTTCGGTTTTACAAACAAATGCTCTAACCACTAAGCTATGCCCGCTGGCTAATTGACAAAATAATGTGAAATTATATGTTAAATGGATGTGAGCCCAGCACCAACGTCTGAACTACTAACTTTTACACCCATGTGTGGTGTTGCTCACCAAAACCAGTTACTTGTATAACGAGAATGTACTCTGAAAACAATGCCTTGGTAAGTGCTTCCAAGGAGCGCAGGTACAAGGCGACCGGCCTGGGGGCCTAAGGCCCCAAAAAAAAAAAAAAAAGCCCAGCACCAATCTCAAAGTAAGTCCGTTTTTAGTTTTTTGGTTCTGTTTTTAGTATTCCCCCTGTATAATGTGGTAGGTATAGTCAGCGATCATGTTTCTCACTAGTGTTACCAACTACTTCATAGACAAGATCTCTAAATGGTTTTAAATGTCACTGTCTGATCTATGAATTATCCGATTCACAGAAAAATTTGGACATTATGAAATACAAAGCAATAAATTATATAAAATCATCACAACTGTATAAGAAGTGTAGCTTAGTGAGTTACATTTTCCTATTTTCGTACATTTAAGAATTTTAAAAATTCCACTAGTTTGTAAAAAATTAAAAAGAAAAAACACATTTTCAATTTTAATTAAATTTTAAAAATTTTAAGTATTTATTTTGAGTAAAAAATTTGAGTTATTCTTTTCATTATGCTCAATATTTTACTTAACCTTTTCATTACGGCTCGGTGGAATACAAATTATAATGTCAAATATAAAACTAGTATTTGAAGCATAAATGTACTTATCTGGTATATTTTCATATATCACATTGGTTCTTGTATCTTTTAGCTATCAAATGATGCATAAAAAACTATCCTAAGAAAATAGCAAAACAATATAACACGTCAATCCATGTCAACGGTAGGGGAATCTTACATGCCATTTATCGGGTACCGATGCCAACAGGGTAATAATATGGTTTGCCAAATAGTGTCAAATCACAGAAAATACAGACTTTGTATGGGTTTATAAAAATATTCCTTAAATTTTGTGAACATGCTAAAACCAAATAAACTTGTTATAAAATGAGATAACATACTCTTTATCATAAAAGTACTGTTTGTGATTTGTATTTTGTCTATTTACCTAGCACAGATGGTGTAGACGAGCTGCTTAAACGTGATGAGGACCGTCCTGTCGTAGTCCACTGAAATGATCAGCTTCGGCAGCTTGTAGTCCGTCACCAGGAAGGACTGAATGGTGGAGCCCACCGAGGGGTCGCGGCTGTCAACCACGATCCTCCACTCTCCCTGCAAACACCGACAACTAACATTACACTTCACAATCTTGTTACGAATGATTCATCTTCAGTTTATTCATTTAGCCGGGATCGGATGAGAGGGAAGGGATGGAGAGCAAGTAACTAAAATAGAACTCTCCGAGATGCAAATTGTAATATATTTCGGTAAAAGAATTGACAAACTTCGTATGTCAAGGCTTTTCGGCACCAGTCTGTTTGGGCTATATCAAGCTGATATAAACTCTTACATTATTAGGGTTTAATGTAATTTTTAACTTATCTTGATTGTGAGTCTTGTTGATTGAATTATACAATATGCCATTGAAATTATATGATGATTTGAATGATTAAATGGCGGTTCATATGGAGCATACAGCCATTTTTTTGAATAAAAATGTTTTGAGAGAGATATATATTTGTTAGTCACCATTTGGGCAAACTTATCTAGCTGGTACTCTTTCTGCACCAGACCCAGCTGCGTGCTGATGTTGCTCCATTGCACGACTTTCACCGGCCCGCCAAACATTTGCGAAGGGGCTTCAATCGATACTCGATAAATCTGAAAGATACACAAATATTTTACCACTGATGTAAAGATACATTGGGCTATTCAACAAAACTCCTTAATTTTTTTTTGGATGGAACCGTTCATTTTTTACGCGATTTAGTTACTACTGTTTTAACCACTTCATCGCCACATGTTTGTAGTGCCAGCCTTTGACACCATCTCTTGAATATCTCCCAAACTATCGATCCTTTTTGGTTTGTTATATTTTAAAATATTCATAGATGTCGTTGTCAGAATTAATTTTCAAATATTATACATTTATTGAATAGTGTGAAGCATGCACAGCTGCGCTTATGGTGATCGTCTACGTAGAGCGCACATGTGTGTTTACGGCGATCGTGAGGTTAAGTGGAATATTTTTTTTTAACAGATTTATTGAATTTTATGAAAAAAAAATTTTTTTGTTATGTGCCATTTTCTGGAGCCAATATATATTGCGTTAAAAGGATGAAGTGTAGTTTAAATTAGGAGTAAATATTACATTATGTAGTTTTTTATTAATTTTTATTAAAAAAAATAACAAATTGAATGTATTAAGTTTTGATTACACATTTATTTTTAAGTGATTACATGTTTCGGACTCCCTGGAGTCCATATTCAATAATCTTTTCGGATGTAATCGTTTCGGACTCCAGGGAATCCGAAACATGTAATCACTTAAAAATAAATGTGAAATCAAAACATTTTTTTTTTAATTTTTCATATATAAATTATAATTCTATAACGTCTAATCTACAATCAATGGAACACAGACGTAAGGTTGCTTCTCTTAGTCTTTTCTACCGTTATTACCACGGTCGCTGCTCTTCGGAACTTAAAGAACTAATTCCTCCTGCACCCACTCACAGCCGACAAACTCGTCTTACACTCGCCGAACATCCATACACGGTTAATATATGTCGACCAAGAACTGGCAGCTTCCAAAGTTCCTTCCTTAATGCCACCGGTAAGCTATGGAATGCTCTTCCAGCGTCTGTGTTTCCTCCTTCCTACAATCTGGATCTCTTCAAGAAACAGATAAATATACACTTGCAATCTCCCCAACCCACACACAAACACGAACACAACACACGTTTCCCGCATGCAGCGTCCAGCCTCCGTGGCTGAGCGTCATAGAGTGCGCTGGTCTTGACCGGTTGTGCTCTCCTACATGCGTTTGACTATGCATTGATAAAAATAATAATTTCATGTATTTAAATATTTATTAGATTTTTTTTTTCAACATTCTAACCTTCTTTTATAGATCATTGACTATATTATAATATTATTAGTAATTAAATATACACATACTACACATCAAATTCTTTATACACATCAATTCATTCAGAAAAATATCGGCAGAAGCGGGAAACGATGATAACAATGGTAAAAATACAACTTCTAACGCGTGTCAGCTCAGGCAGAGAAATAGTCGAGAGGGCTAGGCGGTATATAAAGACTTGAGCAAAGGTGGTTCCAAGGTTCGCTGTTCGCATCCCGCTTCTGCCGATATTTTTCTGAATGAATTGATGCGTATAAAGAATTTGATGTATAGTATGTGTATATTTAATTACTAAAATAATTATTTATTTCAATCCATTAAAAACTAAAACAAATAAGAAGTACAGAAAACAGCAAGTTTTCAGATAGATCATATGATGAATGATGGAAATAGAAAAGTGTTAACAGAACTCCCAAACAACACAAACTATTTGTCGTTCATAGAAAGTTAGGGTTAATTTAGAGCTGCGTCAATATCTTACGGCCATTTGCAATGGCGTGAGGTCGGGCTTGATCTGCAGCACCCTGAAGAGCACATTCTCCCCGGCGCGGTACAGAGGCTTGTTTGTCTGGACAATGACGGTGTTGGCGTCGTGCTGCACCGAGATTTCCCGCCGACTGTTCACCTTGTAGTGGGGAAGCGCATCAAACCTGGAAAAACACAACCAACTTAACCTTTTAGATGCCATGACCCTGAATAGATCTATGCAACGCCTCGTGGATTATCAAAGATTTGCACCCCTAAATGGTGTCAAATTTTAACCTTTTTTTTCTTGGGCAGACGATATGTCGCTATAGACACAAGCTATAACATTGACCGAAAATATACAGTTTTATAACACACCGGTGTGTTAACGGCACTGGTGGGATTCCCGCAGTGGACCCATATTTGGGCTCATGGCACCCATACGGTTAATGCATTATACCCAAGGCAATATAGGATGATCACTGAGAATTTAATTAAATAATTTATATTTATTAGAACTGTATATGTTTCACATGTTTGCTCCGATAAACTAATAGCTTGTACCTAATTTAAGTGATTTAAAGTATTTTAACTTTTATATAAGCCGGGACTCTAGTGAACACAACTTATTTAGTTAAATAGTCAGGGATCATCCCATATTGCCATGGGTATAATGCTATCTTTGGAAACATACTATCAACTCAAGTACGAGGGTTATCCGTAAAATAAGTTTCCCAGTGATTTTTCAGTGTAAAACTAGTTTAAATCCATGAATGCGAACATTTGCAGCTCACACCTGGCGGGGAAGCGAGGAGATCCATCACATATGGCTGCCAAGCCAAGACTGAGCTCAGTAGGCAGCTCGCTAGGGAAGGGATTTGGAGTGGGGTAACCAAGGTATGTAAGGTAGGTAACCACCATAACAGCGCTTTTCAGGACTGTAGCGCCACGGGAACCTTATTTTACGGATAACCGTCATATATATTTATGAGTATAAGTTCTGTGGGTACCTTTGAATAATAATAAGAGTAGCAACGATCTATCCATTACTTATTTTCCAAATAGTTTTGTTCATTTGAAAGATGAAGAGATTACGCAAGATATTTGGTTGAAACAATATATTTTTTATATAAATACACACACAAGAGTATCAGTAGAGAGTTTTATCCTTCAGTGGACTCAATGATGCTACTCAACTGATATGTACAATTGACATATAAGGAGGAGTGCCCATTGAATATATAAATTTTTGTAAAATTCATTTTAAATGTTTAAGTTATGTTAGACTGCTGAAGATGGAGAAATATCATTTACATTAAAATAAGGAATCGAGGTGTTAAGTTATTAACTGATGATACTTAGTGAAACTGCATAATTATAATTTTATGTTAAATTTAAATAAAAAATTAACAAATTTAAAATATTTAGTTTTATTTCACATTATTTTTAAGTGATTTTACATGTTTCCCAGTTCGATTTTTGAATTAAAACTATCATGTGATAGTGTGTTAATAGACTGAGATATTATGACACAATATTGATAATTAATGATCTATCTTTTTAATTAATTTACTTATAAACACAAAGTATCATTGCTAATTGTTATAATTTAACGTCATACAATGAAAAGAGTTGCACAATAATGCATATAATAAACCTGTGAGTTGTAATCATAATAAGAACAAGAAAAGCAGTAATTATAATCAAGCCACTAGAAATGTAAATTAACTCATCTAAGCAAGAAGGAAATTAGTTATTTGCAATATTATAACAAGACTATTACACCCTGTTACATATGTTTCAAATAACACAGATTCAAATAATGGAACATCTGACATAAAAAGAAAGATGGAGGAAAATATAACCTTTTGAAAAAGCTCAGAAGCAGAATGGTCTCTCTGAATATGGAATAAACGGAAAACTGAATTTTAATGTTGCGATAGGCTACCATTGCAATGAAGTTATGAAGTGTGACTTATATAGTAACCGATCATAAAATTTTATAATTAAAATATGTTTCGTTATGTTAAAACCACAAATAAGAAAAGGTTTGTGAAAATTTTTGGCATTTTATTCCTACAAACATAAAATTTAATAATACCTCATTCTCAGATGCACAAACACAGTTTTGTGGAGTGTTTTCGGTACAAGGATATCAAAGCAACCGCCATTCCCTGAAAATAAAAAACAAATAAGTAAAAATAGTTCATTATGCTCTAACAATAAAATGATTTAACAACAATTCTACAGCTTATTACTAACTCTTATGGTATGGGTGACTTCCTGGAATTTTTCATTCTATTTTTTTGAATATTTAAAAATGAATTGTTGTTAATATGATGAATCTACTGTTATCGGGCTATTCCGCACGCTGCCCATATAAGGCAACTAATAACAATAACAAAAGTGTATATCTTGGCATTATTGATATTAGTTTCATATTGACCGTGAATCGGCCTGTATCTGTCGCCAGAGGAATGACCCCTTGGAGTTATCAATTAATAGGTTTAATGCTTTGAAAAATGGCTTTTGTATGTAAACGATTATCAATGCATTTATTTATTGCTGATTTTAAAGTATGAATATAGCTAAGACTTTCACTATAAAATAATCTTCCGGAATAAAAAATTATGAAATAAAGATAAAAGTCATAAAAGTAACATAAAGACCTGCAATGCTTAAAAAAATGATTTGTGAAGTCCATTGAGTTGTATATTTATAAGAACCTGCTCAAAGCCGATACATAGAAGTTATATATAGACGACCAATACAATGTTAACTTCTGATATGGATCACATCACGTACAGTGCAGCATTTTATATTGGAAAGTAAAATAAATTTAAATATCATTTAAAAGGTAAAAGTTCATTTAAATTTTATTCCAGAAAAGTGTTAAAATAGGTCAAAATTACTATGATATATATATTACTGATTATATGTTTTCTTTTCAGATAAATGTTGAGACACTAGACAATATTAAATACGAAACATAAGAGTGAGACAACTATAATTGGAAATTACTTACTTGGGTTCGATCCTCGACGGAGATTAAAAAATAAATAAAAAAATAATCGATTTCTGAGGTCTAAAATACCCTTGGTGTATCCGTTGACAATAAAATAATCGATTTCTGAGGTCTAAAATACCCTTGGTGTACCCGTATCCAAATCCGTTGGTGTGAATTTGATCCCTCACCCATAAAATTGGTGGTTGAGGAAAACCGTCCCTTGAACACCACCCATTCATAGTGAATTCCCGTAATAATAACGATGATGCGTGAATGTCAGGCTGTAGTCTAGTTGGCGGATCAACACTCTGCATGCAGCGCTTAGCCATATGCAGCATGGTAAGCGCCATAGAATTCCACAGATGAGACTTCAAGAATAACTATCACCATCTCTCAGTATTCTCCTGTATGTGTTTACATATATATATATATATAAGTATTTACCAGGTAAGAAAGTTTTGCGAGCACGTGCAATGTACTTGGTGACCATCACCGCCGGGGGCGGAGCACTGGTGAGCAGCTCGATCTGCGCCGTGGCCTTGCCCTCGGTGGCGGCTCCGAAGCGAGAGACGCACATCTTGTTGGTGGTGCCGGCCAGCAGCCGCCGGGGGGTGATGAGAAGATGGCGGCCATCATTTTCTCTGAAACATTTAAGTTACATTGTTTGCCAATACAGTACCTCGATTATCCAGACCTCCATTATCTGGATTGGTCAAAATAAAATAAAAAATGTAAATTTGCACGTCCGCTTTAAAAATCTTCTAATTGTTTAGTGTCAGAAGATGGAAGCTCAGATTGTAAAGTTATGAAAAAAAAATCAAGACGTGAAGATGTTGAAGAGTGGTTAAATTACAATGCTAATGATCCTAGATTCCATATTTTGCACGATGAAGTAATAATTAAAGAAATATTTGCCTTAGAGGATCAAGAAGACGAAGAAGAAATTTGCGAAGGGAATATTTCGGTCCTACATATTTTGAAGCTGAAAGTGTTTAGATGTTGCCATGACGTACTTTAAGAGTCAAGAAGATTGGAATTCAGGACAACTTATACAGGTATGTCTTAAAAGTATTGGCAGCCTCAAGAGAAGGCTTGCTATTTTTTGAAATAGATTAAAATATATATATTTAAATAATTTAATATTACAGCTATTTATAAATCAAAAAAAATAAAAAATATTCATACTTAACATACTTGTCTTATCCAGTCAATTATGTATTTTTTTGATAAACCAGATAATCAAAGTTTTACAGTACATATTATTAATTTAACAGACTCATCGTATTTCTTAATTAATTATTCTCCTCAATAGACATTCATCGCTTCAGCCATTAATGGATCCAGGCATCAGGAGGATCAAGCTAATCATCTGATCTCCTGAAAAAATCCTGATTTTTAAATGCCCAATAATCTCTTCAAGAAGGTCTTCAGGTGCAAAAATAACTTGGGACAAAAGAAGGATAATGACAACTTACTCCCCTTATTACACTCTGCTTGGAACATATGGTCACCACTATCCTGAGAACATATTACTGCCAGGTCTAGAATAATTCCTTGCTTTAATTGACCCTTTATTGGAGCATATTTGGAAACATTTTTAAAACAAGTTAATGAACTTGTTAAGGCTGTAGTGGTGGGTAATTAATATATTTATAATTTATAAAGAGACTGCTTCAGTAACCCTTTAAACTAAATTCGTTTGTTACACATTATTTCCCTTGGGTTGTTTTGAACAAACAACATAATCAACAACCTCAAAAGTTTGCAAACATTTACATAAAAAATAGTTTTGAAAGAACTAAATCTTTATCTATTGACCTATATCTATCGCGCATACAAATGACCCTTAAAACATTTTAACTGTACAAAAACGAGTATTCTCACCTATCATTGTACTCCAAAAGATCGGCACGCACGGATAACGCAAACAATTCAAATATTATAAACAAAGCAGAAATTCGCGGCGGGCGAGCCATTCTGTCGCCAGAACGAATTTGTTGAAAACTTTTGAATTAGTTTACCGCCGTACATCGAAAACTATCGCGGGTGTCGAATGACTGAGAGAGTTCTTGGGACAGAAACACGGAGCAATGCTTATCTCCTGTTGAGTTGTAAAGCGTTCAGAGTTTGTATCGTTGTGGTCATGATGTGTGACATCGCAGCCGCGGCTTGACCTCTCCGATAAATGTATAAACACTGAGCAGTATATGCGAGCTCAACATAACTGTCATGCCTCGGTACTGGCTGACATGGACGGCTGAGCTTATACCTATAGCGCGGTGCGTGAGATCTGATCGCCGAAACGCCGTTGTTGCATCAATGCGCGAACATTTTTAGGTTATATTTTTTTGTACAAAAATAATAACATAACCTAACTTTTTGATGTACCGCAAAAATATGATTTTCTAACAATACCTACACTTTTTGTTATTGTGTATTCAAATATTAGATTTTTTTCGTGTATGGCTACATACCGATTTCTGAAATATTTTTTTACAATTTATTTAGATTGTTTTTTTACTATATAATTATAATTATGTATTAAATAATAAAAACGTGCTTTATAGGTATACATTTCATAACTGAATTAATGAAGTATACATTTCTTGATATACTAAATAAGAGATTTATATCAAACTGCATCCCTAAACTTTTGTACCTATATATTTGAATTTGTTATAAAATAATGGCAGCTGTCGTGAAGTGAGCAGCATGTCTCGCAGCTGGGGAGTCTGACGAGTCAGTCAAAACAACCTGTAATACAAACGCAACAAAAATAACATGTAACATTACATTTAAAATTTAACTAGTTGGGTTGCTTATCAAACCGAATCGACTTAGCGACGTCACAGCTGAGTAGAACTGCTTTGTATCAAGGTAGTTTTGGCTGATGTAATCTCGGAGCTCTCTGGGCTTCTAAGTCAACTAATATCGGCACTTGAAGACATAAAGCAGTGCTATGTCCAACGAAGAGACATCCGCTGACCGCAACGTCGAGATATGGAAGATCAAGAAACTGATCAAGTCGTTGGAGATGGCCAGAGGAAATGGCACATCGATGATCTCGCTGATCATCCCACCCAAGGACCAGATCTCCAGAGTCTCCAAGATGCTCGCCGATGAGTTTGGGACGGCCTCCAATATCAAGTCCCGTGTAAACAGGCTATCGGTGCTCGGTGCCATCACCTCCGTACAGCACAGGCTCAAGCTGTACTCGAAGGTGCCGCCCAACGGGCTAGTGATCTATTGCGGTACCATCGTGACAGATGAAGGCAAAGAAAAGAAAGTCAACATCGACTTTGAGCCGTTCAAGCCCATCAACACCTCGCTGTACCTGTGCGACAACAAGTTCCACACCGAGGCGCTGTCAGCGCTTCTCGCCGACGACAACAAGTTCGGCTTCATCGTCATGGACGGCAACGGGGCGCTCTTCGGCACGCTGCAGGGCAACTCTAGAGAGGTACTACACAAGTTCACGGTGGACTTGCCGAAGAAGCACGGGCGAGGAGGTCAGTCTGCGCTCAGGTTCGCCCGCCTGAGAATGGAGAAGCGACACAACTACGTGCGCAAGGTCGCCGAGGTCGCCGCGCAGTTCTTCATCATCCAGGACAAGCCCAACGTGTGCGGACTCATCCTGGCCGGTTCAGCCGACTTCAAGACCGAGTTATCGCAGTCCGACATGTTCGACCCGCGGTTGCAAGCCAAGATCGTCAAGCTGGTTGACGTCTCTTACGGAGGAGAGAACGGCTTCAACCAAGCCATCGATCTGGCCGCCGAGTCGCTGCAGAACGTCAAGTTCATACAGGAGAAGAAACTCATTGGCAGATACTTAGATGAAATCTCACAGGACACAGGTAAGTACTGTTTCGGCGTGGTAGATACGTTGCGAGCGCTGGAGCTTGGTTCCGTAGAGACCCTCATCTGCTGGGAGAACCTTGACATTCAAAGATATGTGCTCAAGTCGCACGCCACTAGTGTGGACACTGTGCTACACCTCACGCCCGAGCAAGAGAAGGACAAGTCTCACTTCACAGACAAGGAGAGCGGCATGGAGATGGAACTGGTGGAATGTCAGCCGCTGCTCGAGTGGTTAGCCAACAACTACAAGACCTTTGGCACCACGCTGGAGATCATCTCCGACAAGAGCCAGGAGGGCAGCCAGTTTGTCAGAGGGTTTGGCGGCATTGGCTGTCTCCTCCGGTACAAGGTCGACTTCCAGTCCATGCAACTTGACGAAGAGGACTTCTATGATGTTTACGACATTGACGACTACTAAGCGCTTCATCCAAACTGTCAAAACTGTGAAAACACTCTAGCCTTCAAAATACATCGTTCACCAACAGCTTTTATGTCCACCAAATATAAATATTTATTAGCAATGTCAATTTTATATGATGTTATGTCAAAGTATTTAGCTGATGTCAAATTAGATTAGTTATTACTGTAAAATTATTAATGATGAATAAATATTTAAATATGGATGTCAGCTTTGTGTAATATCTGTTAAGTATAAAAAATACAATTGTTGTGTTCGATAAAATATGGTACACTGACAGTCTTAACATTTTGTTGAATATTGGATGGCGGACAACAGATGCGCAGTATTACAGTAAGTATGTAAATTATTTAAGTAAAGCAAAATGATCTGATGTTTTTCTTTCATAAAATCTAAACCATAATTATATGACTTAAATTTGACCAGAAGTTTTCCCTGATAGCGTTCCCTTTTTCAGATTTATCATTTCAATTTTAAACCATTCAAAATGACATTTTTTATAATTATTTTGGCGATTGACCGCGAAGTTGATGACAAAAATTCCAACGAGCCGAATTTAATGTAGAAACGGGATTTTTTAAATGCAAAATTAACTTTTCGACTTAGGTTATTTTAAATATTGCGATGACTGACTTCATCCAAAAAATCGCGACGTTTCGTCGGCACATACGAATATGATTTAAAGTCAGGTTCATAGAAAATGTATCGATAACTATATTTGTCATGCTAAAAGTGACAATCAGCATTACATAGGTGATAATACATTTGCTTTATCGATTGATTTTCGGTTCATAATAATGAAAAATATTTTATGTAAACATAATTAATAATGAAAATATACAAAAAGTAATTTAAATTTAAAAATAATGACATTTAGTGGCTAGAATACAATAATTATAAATAAAATTAATTGCGAAAAAACTGTACCTAATACTGGTTGATGGATCTAATACATTTTAAGTATATTTTACAGCAATTAAAAAATATATTTACATAAACACACGAGAATAATGATTAAACAGTTAGGCATCGGAGGTTATGTTATGATTTTATTACACCCCTTAGTTTCATTTATGATATATTAGGTCACATACCAAGTTTAGTTAGTCATTCGAGTATATGTACATACTCAAATGACTACGTGGAAAACTTTAAATATTGACCAATTTTCAAATATTCATAGATAACCCAGCGGTTTTTATTAATATATTTTTATCAGATATAAAATAAAAGATTCTTTAGAATTTATTCCAGATATTTTTTTTTTGACGACATGTTTCAGGCAGGTCGGATGGCCATTTTCAAGCTTGAAAATGGCCATCCGACAAATATATTATTTTTCTTGACATTGTTGCCACTCTAAAAAAAAAAGTTGACGAATTTCTGTGTCAAGTTATACTTGTATATATAAGCAGTGTGTTCTATGAGATATGGGGATATTTGATCGCAGTAATATGTCCATGGTTAACCTCTTATCATATCATATGATATTTAGAACTAATTTGTATCAATTTATTTTTTTATTACTATCAACTTTTTGCATTAAACTATTTAATATCAGATATAAAATAAAAGATTCTTTAGAATTTATTCCACATATATTTTTTTTTGACGACATGTTTCAGCCAGGTCGGATGTCCATTTTCAAGTGCTTTCCACATGAAAATGGCCATCCGACCTGGCTGAAACATGTCGTCAAAAAAAATATATGTGGAATAAATTCTAAAGAATCTTTTATTTTATATCTGATATTATGGAATTTCACCAAGAAATATCGATCGAAAAAATCGAAATAATATATTTTTAGTTATTTTTAAATGTCACAATCTTTTTTTAATTGAATGAAATTATGCTCTGTGTCGTACAATTTTGATAATTACATATTATGAAAAATTATAAATGCAAATCATGCCGCCATCCTTTGAATGTTATCTTGTTAATGTTAATGTTATCTTGCATAGACAAAAAGGGAGTGCGGGTAGGTGCTGTATTAGTAATATAAATATTTTTTCATTAAACCTAATTTTATTTCTAAAATTTAATACAAAACATGTGTTATTGGGTACTATAAAAATATAACAATTAACATCAATGAAGGAAGTATGTTTTTTTACCTTATACATTTTATTACATAAAAAGTGAACAACAATATTAATGACAAATCAATATGCTTGACAAAAAATTACGTTAAAGTAAAATAATATAATATATTTAATATTTAGAATATATCTTAAAATCAATACCTAAGTATGTTAATACTAGAAATATTTTATTTTATGGTTATACACCCGCCAAATTCAAAAAAATATTTAAAACGTATTTTTATATTGTTTATTTTTAATTAAAAATAAGGTTCAACGAATGTAATTTATATTTTAAAGTGAAAGTATTTATTGAAATATATTTTAAAAAAAAATACTTGTTAAAAAATAATAACGTCAGTCAGGTAAATAAAAACGAAAATGGACGGTCATCTGAATCTGTACAAAAATTCGAACAACACAAGTTCTTATCATATATGTATTTTAATTCCTTAACAGATGGCTGTAGGGCGCATTTTTCTGTTTGTTTTTAATTTCTTTATATCCAATTCGTCGACATTATAGCTTATCATTTAAGCGATAACCTTTTGGAGATTATACTAAAAACGCGAAATATTTTCTAAGCCTGTGTCACAGATATACATATCAACTTATTATTTAGTAACAGAAATATAATACTTTACACAAATTATTACTTTAAACATGTCTGCCAAAGTTAATAATAAAACATCAGCACCATATTTCATTCATTTCATCTACCAATTGATCAATTTCGATCTTCTCTGCGATCTATTGAAGCTTGTTACTTCAGAAATTCCGCCGAGAGTAAATCTTTCGTATAACATTAATCACAGTGAATCATCATTTTTTATCACAGTAATTTGTTAACCTTTAACTATTTGAAATGTTTGATACCTAAGTGCGTACCTATAAATTTCCAACACTCTCTTATCATCATAGCCAGCTAATAAACTATCTTTTTTTTATTTACGATTCCATTTTAAAAATATTATAGCTTACTATTTTTTTCAAATATATTCAATACTTGGTACTATTAACCTATAATATAGCAATTGATACGTATCTACTATTTATTGATAGCTTCCTTCACGTTATAACATAATTTTATGCAGCTACCTATTTTATATGAAATATTATTTTCGACGATATATTTAATTATATATTTGAGAACAGTGAAAAATATTATTTAACGATTATAACTAAATTAAGAACCTCCACGCGGTGCCCCCTGGAAACGGAATCTCGGACTTCCTCTTCCGGCCAATCTTTTCAACCCAGCGACAACAAAAAAAAACTAAATGTTGATTTTTTTTTCAATAAATTTGTTACTCGATGTAATTAGTAGTTTATTGGCGTGAAAATTGTATAATTAAACATGTATTACATCAAATAAGTTCGTAGATTTTCACGGCCAGATTTGATATTGTGGCTTTTAGGTTTAGCCGTGTGTGGCGAAATACTCCATTCCAATATTTCGACAAGGGTCTTCTTCAGGGTTGATTATTAAATCATCAACCCTGAAAAAGGCAGACCCCTGCAATGGCGGTCGAAATATTGGAAAGGAGTAATTCGCCGCACACGCTTAAATCCAAAAGCCACAACACGTATTACATCATTGTGACATTAAGAATCACGAGTGAACCAACTTAATCTTGATGTTTTTTCTAGTTTTTGAAATTATTAGTTGCTGTATTATTATGGGGGAAACAAATACATACTAGAAATCTCCAACAATTGGTAAGACTTGCAGACATCCAAGTCCTGAGTAGGGTTATCCGACTTATTATGGATGTTATTACATAAATTATTCCTATTAGATTATTCTCTACAACAGACTTTCTTATGGCATTCTCCAGTGCATCAGGACATTCATTCAAAATGCACAGTTTTATATCGCTATCATTTTAAATACCTACCCAATAATTAATATAATTATGCTATGGCTAGAAAACTACATCCATGGATAAATTTAACTATCTTAAATATCTAAAAAGTATAATTACGTTACTGTATCGTTGATTAGCAATAGCGATGAATATGTTAAATGTACCTGGGTGCCTACGTACAGATAATCAATCGAAATAGGCACATTGAGATGTTTGGATGTATATTCTCAGAAAGAGTTCGAGCGAATCTTTTAACCCGTCTCTGCACCACTACAATATTAAAACATAAAATATATTGTTATTTCAAATGCAAATTAATAATATTATTTTTTTAATTTTTTTTAAAATAGAGTGACGATATTAGAAGAATAGCGGGAATAACCTAGATGCAGAGTGTGGAGGATAGAGAAGGATGGAGATACGGAAGGCCTACGTTCAACAGTACAGACACAAACTTATGATGATGATGATTTATCCTACAGATTATGTAAATATTCAATTTATTTAGTAGTTTATAAGGTAATTATAAGGTTTTTTCACACCTAAGTATGTATCTTGATGAGTTTACTTCTAAATAACCATATTCACTATCAAATGTTTATTTAATATAATGATGCATATATAAAAAAGACTTGTATGTTTTAATTAACACAGTCATGTAAACCAAACAATAAAGTCCAATAGTTTCATGTTTCCTAAGGCTAAGATACTCATCGCCAGTGAGTTTTCTAAATTCCTTGAGCAAGATGGCATCGCGGTGTAAAGGGTCGCCCCTCCTCACGCATGCAAGTAGTTTTTTAACCGCCCCACCTGTAGAACACTCCGCATGTATTGTAGTATTGTGGCCGTGGAAGGTAACCACACGCCATATTCTATAAATAATGTCTCACTCTTAAATTAATTTTGACTAACATTAAAAAACAAACTGCTTGATTAAAAATAAGCAGCCTGGTAATAGAGTGAAGTAGACAGTCAAGACACGCGATTATTTTGAGATATTACATGAAAATATTTATACATCTTGTAATCGCATTGTGATATCACTCAGAGTAAAGGAATTTAAATGAATTAAATTTAAATAGAACATGCGTTTACATAGCTTATGAAATTTATTTGTCAATATTTCAACTATGTAATATATAAAATGATATTCACATACGAATGGTTGAATGAAAAGTAAGGTAGGTAAAAAGTAGTTAGTCGGGACTGAACTCGACAACTTTGATCTGTGTCTTTTTGATCAAAAGAGTGATGTTTGGGGTTATATTTTGTTGTTTTTTTTTAATTGACACGTACGGTGGATTCTGATTTCTGCTCAACAAAGAGAGAAATTTTATTTATTTTAAAATATATGTGCCAAAAATTACCCAACATCTATAAGATGCGGTTAAAAAAATCTTGACCGCAAGCTTAAAGTAATATTTTCCTAACTCTACCTAATCACCGATTGTGACAGCATCAAAATATACCTTTGGCAGTATTCGAATAATTCAAAAATTTGATAGAATTCGAATGATTGATATATACTCGTACTTAGTGGGAAAATAACAAATACAATATAATGTATGTAGAAGTTTCCCGTTTAAAGATAATTATTGTTATGCAATCTCATATTTTGTTTACAATTACACTCGTGAATACGCAAGACAAAATGAAGATATCAAAAGGAAGGCTGAAGATTGTTTATAAGGCTGCATGGTCGCAGCACGGATGGTTGTATCTCCGTCTCTCGCCGCACCTGTAACCTCTCGCTCCGCCGCACCGAGCATTTCTAGAGATTGTCTCGGATGGTAATCCAAGTGCATAACGTTTTTTTACTGTACCTATCGATCAGTCAGTTCGTCGGACAATAAGTCCGACACGGAGAGATCTCAGCTGGGGAAGCTCACGGCATTCCCGACAGCAACAACTCAGCAGAACGCCGCATCGTACAGAATAGTTCTCTCCGAAGCGCATCTCCGCAACAAACTCCTCAACATTTTTTCGTCCCCGGCATTGTTTCTGCGAGATTTCGTCCGCGGAATGTGTGAACTGTACACCAGTGGAAAGTTAACAGCCGCCGCCTGTACGTATAATCTCATCTCGTCCAATAACCGCCTGTCATTTTGGGCACTTAACTTCAACTAACAACGCAATCTTGTCGAATTAACCCGCCCGCCCGTAAACACCTGTCGATATTTTTTAAGTTCGCCGAAAGTTCGTGAATTTTTCGATCTATTCACATCATGAATGAAATGATGATTTGCGGATATTTAATCGCGCACGAGTTTAAGTGTTAGATAGTATTTTGATATTGTTTCATTTCATGTTTGATTGTTTGCTTCCGATTTGCGGTAACATCTGAGTGAAGCGCTCGCCGAGTGTGTATTTTTTTCAGCTCGTTTGAAAGTTTTAAGTCATAATAAACTACCGTTTACATTCCACCTCTTTAGCAACGCCCGAACTATAACCACCAAAATGTTTTACAGTTTTTTATTGCACATCAGTTCTATCGGTAATTTAAAGTTGAAGTGTACAAAAAATATCATTGCAGTCATATTAAATACCCGTATCAAATATAAGCTTTCTGTTGTAAGCTCATTCTGCTTTCTGTTTTAAGTAAAAAATATGCATAATAAGTGTCTGATGAAGTATAATAATAGTTGAATGTGTTGCTTTTAAAATCGGCCTCCTCTCCAATTATTAGATAGAAAGGTGCTTTTTTTACTAGATCACACTAACATGTATTGTAATAATTTTAATATTGTTTTTTTTAATTTATCTATAATATAATCAACGAGCTAATCTTTCTAGTGATCGGTTTCTTGCTATGCGGCATTTATAAACCTAGTATATACTCGATTTATTCTTAATATCATCGGTATTGTAATTTATAATATGAAAAAAAAAAAAATTGTAATTAAATCATTTTAAATCACAAATTATAATTTTATATAATATTTTTCACTAGATATTTGCAATTAAATATATCAATTAAATATATCACCTAATATTATATTAAAAAAATATGTATATGTAAAAAAATATTTTTTTGTTATACATGACTTTTTAAATTTATTTTTTGGGGTATTTTAAGAATTGAGCGAGAAAAAAAAAAATTTAAAAAATTGAAGTAACCGGATTGTTTACAAAAAATTCAAATATGTTTACAAATCAACTTGATAAATATTTTCATAATATTAAAGCAGTAATGTTTGTGCTTTCATTAAAATATTTGTAATAGGTACCTAACTTTTGTTTATAATGTTGCCAATATTATAATGAACCATACACATTTCAATGTTTATAAAACTGCATTTAAAAGTTTCTATGAAAATGCATAATAAAAAAAACCTGTTTAGTTGGTAGGTATTGAATTTCTTTTTTAATTAATGTCTGTATTGTTTCCCCCTTGCAGAGTTGATGGGTTTCCCAGCCACAGATGTCTCATTGATGGAGCCTCTGGGCGCGATGACTGGAGTTAATTTAATGGAAATAATGTAGATCCAAACTATTTCCTGTACAGTCAATTTGGAAGTGAAACATTTCTTTGAAATGAGGGAGGAAGAACTGGAAATTGCACTAAAGGTAGTACAACAATGTGCTTTGCTTTTTATTTTTATCATGTCAATGTACAATATTTTTTTAATTAGGAGTTTTTTTAAACATCCTCATTTTATGTTACAAATGATATCCTATTAAACTCAATAATAATTTGTACTTTAACAGTATGCAGAAGTCTTTCTATTAAATATTCTTATTAGGTATTTTTATTAGGTATTTTAACTAGGTATTTTTAATATGAATTAATAATAATTAGGTATATTATAGAGTTTTAATAACTTTTTAATTAATTTATTGATTTCAAGAAAAATAATACAGTACACACTGGAATCTCAGTGGAATCTTATGGTGATATTATATAAAATACTCATTCTATTCCACTAGATTATATTTTATACATATTTAAGATTGCAACAGTAATTTAATGATTGAGGATTAGATTTCAAATCCTTAAATATTTTTTGATCTTGCCGAATAATAAAAAAATCCAATTAATATTTATTTAAATATATATATATATATATATGATTGACTCTTTGATTATGTAACAGTCTTAAAATTAATAATTAAATTATAAGTAAAATGTGGTTGCTATAGATGTTTTGTAAAAACTATTTGAAAATATATACTCCTTCTGCTGAAGCAATTGTGAACTTTTTTCTATGATAGTCTCACTACCTATTTAAAAGATATTTTATTTATGTGTTATGTGATTTCAGGTGGTGATAGTGGGAAATGGAGGCGTTGGGAAGTCCAGCATGATCCAGAGGTACTGCAAGGGCACCTTCACGCGGGAGTACAAAAAAACCATCGGAGTGGACTTCCTGGAGAGACAGATAGAGTAATAATTCACTTATACTTTTAGTATTTTTTATTTGCTAGGTCCATCCGATGAACAAACACACTATGTTAAAAGAATCTGTTCTCAATTGGAAATGGTAACTGATGACTGTATGGCAGCAATTTGTGGCTATCATATGCTCCTAGAGAGCCTAATTTGATAAATATAAAAAATGTCAGTGGATAGGTGTGGTGATATGATAACATGCATTTTTTTTATTAATTTCGATTTACATAACTTTTGTTTTATTATTAGAGATGGAAGATGGCATAAAAATGGCCTATAGTTATTTGTTCAGTAACGTATTTAAGGTTAAGGCAGTTAATTAAATGAATGTTATCAGTTAACTAAATAAACTGACAGTAGATTAAATAAATTGGTAGTATCCACTGTGTGAGTACGAATGTGGTCAGTTATAAAATTAAAATGTCAGTAATATACTCAAAACTGTCAGTAATTTATGTAAAATTAATAAATAATTAGCACATAAAATGGAAACCTAACCTATTATCAATTTACATTCATTAATTATCAACTAATTTGTATTTTTCTATTGTCAATCAATTATTTTGACTTTCATTTTTATGTATTTATTACTTATTGTTTCTTAAATATTCCTGGCCATTATTTGAATTAAATACTGACAAAATAATTAGTTGCCATAAAAAATGCAATGCCCTTCAAGAATAAACTCTTTTTATTTGCCTCGATAACGTTTTTAAAAGGGTGTTTTTCTTTTAAAATGTTTGTTTCTTATTTAAAATACTTACAGTCCAGTAAAAATATTTGTTTTTAAAGATAAATATCAATATTATTTCATTCCTTTCAATGAACAATGGTATAAGAAATGAAAACAATTTTAGTAATAAATAATCCAAACAAATATAATACAAGTAATGGATACAAAGGATAATATAATGATGCATTAATATTATTAAGCAATTTTGTTATTATTATTTTTTGTGTCAGCGATGTAAAATTATTTCCTCTTAATATCTAGCAACATCGATGACCAGTGTACTGCTTAGCATTAGGTCTTGATGTGCAGCTAGTTGGACACATGGGACAGGACCTTAGGTGTGAGGCGGTCTACAGGTCTCCACAGTCGCACAACAGTGACTCTCATGCTGAAACATTCTACAAACTCTGGTTCTTAATCTGTTCAGGGATTTCCAGGTCCGCCAGTCTAGATTCTAATTTTGTAATGATAGCTTGGGTTTTAAAATAAAAAGGTATATTGGATTAACCTTTAAACGCCCAGTGGTCCCATACAGGACTGCAAATTTGCGTCGTTCAATGCCCTAGCAGGCCAACGTTTGTAATGTTTCGTCGCACAATAGAATGAGCTTCCATGAACTTACTTTAATACTATTATTACAAATTAATGTAATCCGATTGTGAAATGAACCATAAGCACTCCTGTATGGGACCGTAGGGCATTGAACGACGCAAATCTGCGGTCCCGTAAGGAAACCACTGGGCGTTTAAAGGTTAAAGATGTATTTTATTGTGTATTGTTTCAGGTTGGATGGAGAGGAAGTGCGGCTGATGCTGTGGGACACGGCTGGACAGGAAGAGTTTGATGCCATCACTAAAGCTTATTACAGAGGTGCTCAAGCCTGCGTACTGGCTTTCTCCACCACTGACAGGGACTCGTTTCAGGCAGCCCATTCCTGGAAACTCAAGGTCAGCAACAAACTCATTTAATCAATGCTGAGAGGTGTATCTAAGATGCTTAAGTGCTAGAGGCTATCATGCGAAAGATTATGGGATTAATCGTAGTATTTAAAAATCTTGTTTGGTTTCAAACCGATCACTCATCTGTAAAAATAATTTTATTGTGTTTTTTTCCAGCTGTAGATGATGGAATCTTTTTAATTGTATCTAAATTTACCATACACAGAGTTTTTTTTAAGGAGATCCATGATATAATCAGTGTTGTGGTGGGAACATATTTTTCAAAATGTATCTGTGACTACCCCGATGCTCCTAGACTGTTTTTAAATTAATAGGTTCTATTCCCATGGATTGGTAACATTTGCTATAGACTTGCTACAGAGAATAGCATTATAATGCAAAATAATATTTCCACCTTATAATGTTATATAGATGTAGAACTGATCTATAAAGTAGATATTGTATTCTTGCTATGAAAAGTTTTTTTATCATTCTTTACATCATGAAATATTTATGTATATATATATATATATATATCTTTGTTTTTAAATTGCAGGTGGAAAATGAATGTGGAGACATTCCAACTGTCATAGTTCAAAACAAAATTGACTTGATGGACCAAAGTGTTGTGGGACCGTAAGTAAAAAATGATCTAATTTAATAATTATTTTTATTTATCATATGTATACAATATTATAGACACATGCGTGGTGCTAGACTTAGTAATATGAGAAATTCAGGAATTAAGTAACTGTGATAATTTGGCCAATTGATATCAGATGGTATTAGTACAATTTTAAAAATAACTTGCACTCATATGTTACGGACATACAAATTATTTAATATTGTACAGTCATCTTGTATACACCAAGAATATTATAGTCAATGTTCTATTTCATATTTTGCTCCTCAGCGAAATTACTTTATAATTCATAAGTGATCCATTTTTCCAAAAACGTAAAGAATTTCTTAGAGATATGAGATTTAAAATATCAGGCCCTTTGATATATTTTCTCGAGTATAAATGATTTCAACCCTATTTGTATGCACGCAATTATGAAACATGTTCGTAGATGGCAGTAACTTTGTGGTTTGTCATATTATTATACCAGTTGTAAGTTTGTCCTCATGAGGGAGAGTTGTCTTCGAAACTGATAGACTAATAAAAAAAATTAAACTCAGTGGTTTTACAAAGTGTATTTTTTAATTTTAGTTTAATGAATTAATAATGAAGATGATACAGTTGCGTTCTTTTCATCTAAGTTGGTGTTATCATAATTTACCTAATATTTTTCAGTTTGTGCTAAGGTTAAGTTAGGTTCATACTTAGGTTAATATTAGATACAGTATATGTTGTGCTATGTATATTATTGTACTATAAATAGTACACAATATTATGTATTCCACTTGCAATGCTGTCTGAGAAAGCAATTAAAAAGATAGTTTATCGTTTTGCAGTGACGAAGCGGAGCTCCTGGCTCGCTCCCTCGGCTGCCGGCTGATGCGAGCCTCAGTGAAGGAAGATGTGAACGTGGGCGCCGTGTTTCGACATCTGGCAACACGCTGCCTCGCCGAGTTGCACCGGCAAGACGAAGAAGCCGAGCTGGCAGAACCGCGGCGACACATTGCCATCAGTGAGTTGTTATCTTTTCCAGCATTTCATTTAAATATATCTACTAACCTTGTACTGCAAATGCCGCGCAGGAGAGCATCAATTGCAGCTGCCTTTTCTCCAAGCCCCTGGGCTCTCAACATCTATTTTTTTTTATGTTAACACATACAGGAGAATACCGACAGATAGTGATAGTGATAGAGATGCTGAAGTCTCATCTGTGGATTCTATGACGCTCACCACGTAACATATTCTTCTAAACTTAATTGACTCAGTTCAAAGAAGAGCAATTCGTTTGATAAACAATGACACTCTTACGTCTAACCTGCAATCAATGCAATATAGGCGTAAGATTGGTTCTCTTAGTCTTTTCTACCGTTATTACCACGGTCGCTGCTCTTCGGAACTTAAAGGACTAATTCCTCCTGCACCCACCCACAACCGACAAACTCGTCTTACACTTGCCGAACATCCATACACAGTTAATATATGTCGACCAAGAACTGGCAGTTTCCAAAGCTCCTTCCTTAATGCCACCGGTAACCTATGGAATGCTCTTCCAGCATCTGTTTCCTCCTTCCTACAATCTGGATCTCTTTAAGAAACAGATAAATATACACTTGCAATCTCCCCAACCCACACACATGCAGGTGTGCTCTCCTACATGCGTTTACATAAAAAAATAATATGGTTATGGTTAACAACTGTACATGCAGTATTGATCTGCCAACGTCATAGACTACGGCCCGACATTCACGTTATCATCCAATTATTAAAGGAATTCACTGTGAATGGTGACATGTTTAATTGTCATTCACGCTCCAAAATGTGGAGCGGATATTGTAAAAACAAAATAAAAAATAGTAAAAAGGGTAGATAAAGACTTGTTGTAATTTTTTTTCAATTATTTTTAGGTGCTTTCAGTCCTAGTCACCTCTCGCACCCCACAAACGGCACCATCGTGCTGCGGCCCGGGAAGCACCGAAGCACCAAGAAGAAGAGTGTTCTCAGGAACGCCTGTAGGATATTATGAACTGATGGTCGTACCTCATCCCTAGATTTACCTATACCAGTCAAGATATGTATTGTATCTTTGGTATAATTCTACACCCATCTAAATTTAAAAATTAATAAATACCTAAATGAACTTTAAAATTTCATTTTGAATAATATAATCACTATTAAAACTCATAAAACCCAATTTTAAATACATAATGGATGTTTTAAATACGCATGAAAATCATTGCTTGGTCATTACTTTTACCTCCTCTTTTCCCCGGCCATTCTCAAATTAACTTACTTAACACAAAATGTGCTTTAGGTAAATAAAAAAGGCTGATTAAAAAGCATATTGGGAATTAAATATTTATAATACTTGCAACACATGCAAAATTTAATATGGGTCTGAATTATAATTATTTTATGTTAGGTACACAAATCAAAGGTATTATTTATAAAGGCTAAAAAGCTATTGCAGTTAATTAAATTGTATTTTAGAATAATGTGTTATAATTAGGATAAAGGGATCAATCATTTCTGCCAAAATAATGTTTATTGTGCAATATATCCGTCCAAATATTTGATAGATACTTATAGCTTAATTCTTAATATATTTTTGTACCTTCTACAATATTTTATTATTATTAATTTATTAAGCTTTTGAAAACTTTCTGAAACAGAGCAATGCCTTTTTAATAAAATTATGAGAATAATGGTTTTCGTTTTAAAAAAATGCTAGTAATAGATGTAATTAATATATGTAATCAATTTAATTAACAACTTTTCTTATTTAAAATTGATTTTTAGTTATTTGAAAATTAATAAAAAATATGTTGTCAGGTAACTTAATTAAATTAAATAATATGAGTAGTTTTTTTCTTTCTCATAAGATCAATTTTTTCGGAATAAAATAAAATCCGTATTTTTGGTATTAGTTGTAGGTATTTTCTGAGGTTACTTCTCAAGAGTCTTGACAGTCAAACAAATTATAAAAACAGTTTATAAATGCTTGGGAACATTATATAATGTTATGTTATATATTTTTTTTACATACCTATATTGCTATATACAGTAAATAATTGAAATTTACTATTTAAAAAAAGATAATTTAAGAATGCCATTTTTGTATTTTGTTGCTACAGCTATCCTGATATTAAAAAGTATTTTTTTCAGTTTTTATTTAATAATTACCCAAAAAAATGTACCTACAATGAAATGTTGCAATCGCAAAAATATACATTAATAAGTAGGTACCTAATCAAATTATTAATTTCATCCAGGTTATATTATTATTTAGGTACTAATACAATGTTTATATTATTTTATAGTAATTTATTATGTTATCTGAAGAGACTTAAAACCTTGTGTTATTTTTACAAGAAGTTATATTCCAACTAAAATATTGCAAAACCATTTTTATTACTTGATTTTTTTTTTCTTTTCAATAATGCTATCATAAATATATTTTATTGTAAAAATAATGTGATATTTTTAAGTAGGTCTTACCCATCAAGGTATCAGATTTGTTTTTCTTTTAATCCAATTGGACAAATTAAGCCCAAGCAAATAAATAGGTAGGTATGTCAATTCTTGCAAATGTTAAAATAGTAGGTAGCATTAAAACTCAATGTTTTTACAATAATAATTGCATGTAATAAATATGTTGACTATTTGGTTAATCTCTGAATAAATGTACTTATTATGACAATGTTATTAATTTGTTTTTATTTTTACTGCAAAAAATCCCTGGTGAAATATAATGTCCCTGTAGATGTCAAGAGCGGGCAGGTCGCAATATGGGCAAAAGTGATTTAAGTAAACGAAGGTACCTTATATCCATCAAAGAAGCTGTGCTCAATAGATTTGACCTACAAAAAGCCCTACTGAGCATTTTGTAAATTATCAATAGACCTAGGACTAATACAATAGCTTTCATCAGCTATCTCCTGACTTTCAAAAATGATCATAAGAAATGTAGCTTAGCGCTGCTTATAACCATAACTATACAAAGTATCTCCTCAACGCTTCACTCTTATGCAATGATGGGTTACCAATAATATGTGACTAGTTTTAATCTAAACAGCTGTTCCCATTATTTTAAGCAAGGGGTGGATTATTATTTAACTCGCTAAATGATAACATTTGACAGTCCACAGTCCTATGTTTCATAATATATTTGAACTGCCTAAAAAATATATGTAGGTACTAATTTAGACAGATTATGTTGTATTTTAATATTTAGCAAGTCAGTCATTGAGTTATTTGAGTTTTCTTTTCTCCTTTTTGTTCTTTCTCCTAGCCATATTCCCATGTACAATATTTAGGGTCGGTTTCTTTTAGTAAACTCAGATCAGGCTCTGCGGTTCGGATCAGCTGCCTGTCGATTTAAAAAAAGGGTTTTTTTTTTTTTAGTGTGTTAAAAGTCTTTAAGTAATTATTATAATCAAACTCTCTATCTTAGATGGAATCTGTCGATTCATACAGTCAGGTACGACACAGGGCATTGACCATCACAATATTTTACCACTCTATGTAAATTGAAAGGGATCAAGGTACAAAACAACAGGTATGGAGGAATTTGCAGTGTATGAAATTCAATGTATTAATATTAATTTTATAAATGCTTACTCATGTTGTAGACTAAGATATAAAAAGGGATATATTATCAAATAAATTAGTATCAACTCAACTCCGGTGCCGGATTCTTGGTATTCCGGCATCACTATTTAAGTTAACGCCGTCCTCGGTTCCGACACACCTTGATTTTTCTTACTTTATAAAATAAGTCTTCTTAGTAAACACCCACCACAATACTGTGGAGTATCTTTATCTTTCAGATCCAGTGACTTGAAATCGTCTGTGCGGTGCTCAGCTGTGCTGCCTGCGGTCTTCCACGACATCTCGAGCGCTTCCATCTACATCGCTTGCCCTACCATGTGGTCATTTCCTTAACATTACACAAAAAATAAATTATTAAGTTATATAGTTTTTATTAAAAAATATCATTCACGCAATTATGCATTTTTATTATCTAACATGGATAATATTATACCTAACCTAGTGATATACATAGAACAGCTGATAGTGATTTTGAAGCAAAATCGACAATCTCCAAATATTGAGTTTTTTAAATTTAACTTTATGTGTCTATTTATATAAACTCTTGTCACATTTCACGTGAGTGAGAGGGAGATGAAGATGAATCATTTGAATATGGCTTCTTGTCGAAGCCGAAACATGTCGCATAAAAACAAAATCATAGAATAATTATAAATATTCTTTCATTTCTTGTTTGATATTTCATCGAAAATAAAATAACACATTTTTTAATGTAGTTTGTGTTTATGGAGATTGCCATTTATGCATCTAAACTCTTAATATTATTAATACACATTTCTATAATAATTACTGACCCTTTAGCTGCTTAGAAATTGACTTGAAGTATTCAACAAACGAAATAACAGTTCTACAGATAATACAATTTTTCTTTCAATAATATGTGATACAGCTATCAAATAAATAGCACTGAATTGCGTAATTCATCTTATTGTAATGATTAGAAGGGGCGAAAAATTGCTTCTTTTAGTCCTTTCATATTTATATGGGGAAGCTAAAAAATATTAAGAAACATTTTTTTACAGCAATGCCGTGAATTTATTAATCGGTATTCATATGTGTATCTTTAAATGTATTTTTTAACAATATCTGACAAAATATATAACTGCTTTGAAGATGAGTGTGAAAAATATTTGGAAAATTGTCAAAACATGCAGACATGTTTTTTGTGGTCATAATATTAAGAAAAAAAGAAAACCAAATTCAAAATGTGTCAAATGTCCAGATTATACAAACATCTAAATACTTTGTTTTAATTTAACCAATCTTTCAGCAAAAGATAATGTCATTTTTTTACATTAAAAACTGACAGTGAAACTGTATATACATAATAAGAATTTAAATACAAAAAAAACAATAGATGCTTGATTTTTATAGGGTAGGACTGGACTAACTGTAGGCCAAATACGATATAATCCTCAATTATTTTTTTACTTTTTCTCAAAAAAAAACCAGTATTACCTAATTGTAATATCTGAAACACCTAGTTTTATTTCCAAAAAGTCATTTTTGCTTTTACCGCCAAGACAAAATATCACATAATCTTTTTTTTACTGACAATTCTTTTTTCTTCATTACTATCAAATTTTTCAGTCATCGTGACATCTAAGCCAAATATCAGTACCGTTATAATCATTCCAAAACAACTACAATTTACAATAACAATCGCCACACGGCAAAAAAATAAAGAAAATCACAAAAAATATACTTTGTTTAATAGTAAATTTTATGCTGGATGGACGCAGGAGTCCTTTTTGTTAACAGATCCATTTTAAATTGCTAAAAATTGTAAAAAACATTGCAATGCTCTTCCAGCATTTGTTTATTCCTTCATAGGATCTGGATCTCTCCAACAAAGAGATCAATATTCACTCACAATCTCCCCCAATCCATAATGAGCCCATTTAGATTCAAGAGCTTTTTTAAATTAAAAAAAAAATGGAAGTTAATTTTTCGTTTTCAAATATAAATTTTGCATATGCCTTTCATATAAAATTAATTAAAATATTTAGTATTATACATTACACAATTTTTATAAATAATAATTGTGAAAATAATACAAAATATAATTAATTAAATTTATAATTTATGTGTACAGACTCAAGGAAGGTATGTTAGATAACAATATAAATGGATACTCACACGAGCGATCTGAGACGCACAAATGCTCAATTTTTCAACAGACAGCTATAAAAAGTATTGTTTGTTGTCATGACAACGACTATATTGATTGTGTGAGTAAACCTCAAGCAGTATATTTTTTATTATTAACCCATTCACATGATCGTATACATATTTTTAAACCATTACATATTAACCTAACATAAAGTGTACAATGTTTAAAAAATTATTAAACTGAAATGCAATGTTGATATGTGGGAAACAAATCATTCAAAAAAAATCAAAGAAAGAAAACAGTGCGATCAAAACAAAACTTGATTAAGCCACAAAAAATACAATTGTTTTTTTAAACCAAATCATATTTTAGGGTGTGTGATACAATAACTGAACACCCAAACATTTTTTGTAGCTTTATCACCATTCAATATTTATTATAGTGACTACATGATACATCATGACTACCTGATGCCAAATAAATTAAGGAATATTTGTATGACAAACTGCAATATATTATATGGGCTGTTCAGTACTTTCTATGGTCTTTTATTAATCGATATCATTGAAATGCTTCAATAATTATGCATCTTTAATATTAGTGATAACTGTTAAGAGCAGTGTGTTAGTATTATAGTTATGAAATTACAATCAATACTAAAATATTGAATATTTACACATCGGTATTATTGATGAATTATGGGATATATTGCTGTTCAAAATATTAAATATTTACCAAACTTTAAAAGCATACCTTAACATTTTAGAATCAAGTCGGCAGCATAATTATTGTTTAATTTATTTAAAGTAATAGTCTTTGGAAATGAAATAATATAGAAAACTAGAGATACAATAAAACAATATTGTGGTAGGCAAGAGCTGCATAAAACTTAATATAAATCTAGCCTAGTATTTTAATATATTAATATTTAGTTAATCATAGTTATAATTTTCTGCCACCTAAAATGTTGTTAGTTATTTATTTGCTTTTTAAGTCTGCGGTGTCCAACCATTTAGACCTGCCAGGCCATATTTCGCAATGAAAAAACAAATATTTTTACATACGGCCCGCGGGCCACAAGTTGGTTTTAAGTACACGGTTGTTAAATTTATTAATAATTAGTCTTTTTTACTTGACATTGATTGTAAGCCATTAAGCCGAAATTAAGGAAAAAGACCAATAATATTAATGTTATATTATTGGCATAAAGTTGCTCTTGATCTTCCATCTTGATAGCTTGAAAGGGAAACTGATTTTTGAGGATACAAATATTCTATCATATGAAATTTTACATTCGTAATCAAATATGAATCAAAGATATTTACCGTTCATTCCGGTATGTCATTTAGGCAACAATAATTTTAGTTAGCTTATTTGAAGATTTTTATTTTTAAACCCTCTTTATATTTTTACTATAACTACACAACAATCGGCAGACCTTAAAATGACGGCCGGCGCGAATGGACATCAATTGAGTAAGTTTTGACTTCAATGACTGGAACATCTGTGATTTCTACATAACATAGAAAGAGATTTTTAAACAACCCTAAAACGGCAAATTTGAAAGAGTTAATTTTGAAAGTAGGCAAATATTGGATAATATTTAAAGTTATGGTGAAATGAACACATGTAACAATACTGGTGTGGTTGTATTATGTTTGCCAAGGTGGCGGATTGTGGTAAACGTTGAATCTTGAAGTAAGAGTATCACATTGCTTATTATCGAGATGCATATAATATGCATTTGAAACGTACCGCACTGTCAAAAGCATGAGGTATAAGATTGTATAGGTGAGGAACTCTGTGGACCACGACACGCAAAAACAACTACATTTTCAATAGGAACAAGAGAATATAATATTGAAATGGAATCAAGCCACAAAATTTTAAAACCAGGTCCACGATTTTTAGTTAGATATTTTAAATATACTTCTTTGTTTATAATAAGAGCAGTGAATATTTGAACATAAGTATATTGTTATGTTATCTTACCACTCTTTCGTACGGACGTCCAGTTTCGCAGCATCGGTTTTTTACTGGATATCGCAAAAATCATACTGTGTTCACACACAAGAGTTTGAATCATGTTTTTTACGGGATAGCATTGGCAGTCGGAGAAGAAAATTCAGACGCAATGACTGTGAATACTCTTCTGATATTATCCGCATCGTATCCAGTAAAAAATCGTATGCAGGATGCTAGTGGGAACACTTCCATTAAACTATGTACGTAACTAAACTGGATACCGATCCAGTCATCCGGTTTGTAGTGGCATAACCGTACAGCACATTTCGAACGGATCGGATTTTTGCGGTATCCTGCAAACCGAATGCTCATGTAAATGTTACCACAGTAGCACGTATACTACTAACGTGATCCTGCAAAAAACCAAACCTGCAAAAAACAGGACGTTACCGTGGGAAAGGGCTCTCAGTCAACAACATTTAGCCACAAATATATTAAATTATTCGAAAGTCATTGGCGATTAACATAAGAATTTATATGTTTGTGGCTTGATTCCCTTGACATCTACGAATGCGCTATAGACTGCTTTGTTTTTAGAGTTATAACAAATTGTAAAAACTAATTTTGACAAACAGGAAAGAGTCCATAAAACGAAAAAGTTTTATATCTTGAAAAAAAAACTACAATAGTGATGAAAGCAATATGCAACAAAACCAAAGTGCAGATAATATTTTTCAATCAACACATCCTGAAGAGTGAAAATATATATGTAACTAATTAAATACAAATGAATGATTGTTAACAGCTTATATATATTGAGATGGATGAGAAATTGTCTTACAATGCGACACAATTTTGAAGACAACGAACTTAATTAAAATTGAAAATAATTAAAAACCACAATTGTACAGAAACAAAAAAAATATATACTGGACTCTTTCCATCACATAAAAGCATTAAGCCGAAGAAAAATATATTTTCTTGATGATTTACTTTTAATTAATAATTGATAACTCGGGTAGGGATCCTCTCTGAATAATGAATTGTGGTTATCGTATAGAAGTACTAAGAAGGAAATACCTGGGAAAGAGATAGATATAATCAGGTCAAAAGGAGTCGGAGGAGGAAGATAGACAGGAAAGTTGAAGCTACGTGCTGGTGATGTTCAGTCGTGCAAAGTAGTCGAGGAGGCCTTGGAGGCGTTTGCGCACACGTTTCTGATCGTCGACGGTGCAGCCGAGTATGGCGCACTCAAAGTTAGGGTCGGCCTGCGCTGCGGGGGCGCCGGGCTGCGCCTGAGACAGGCAGGCGCCCATGAAGGCCTGGCAGCGACCGTGCGCCCAGCAGGGGTCCTCCTTCACGCCCACGACCATCTGATCGATGTACTGATTGACCTGTGAGAGATTCATTTTTAATTTAATTTCATTATTTAATATTGCCGGGCAGCATAGTCCAGTGGTTAAAGTGCTTGTTTGTCATTCAGATGCTGTCAGTTCAAATTTGACCAAGCTTCATTTTTAAAAAATATTTAATCAAACCTAAGCTCTATACATGCCCCCGGTAGGGTTGAGCAACCTATTAATAACAAAACAAATTTAGTCCGGGCCTCGGAAGCGTCGGGCTGATCATCTGATCTCCTTACAAACTCTGATTATTGAACTCTTTAATATATCTCAGGTACTACAGCCGCAGTCTTTGCAAGTTCGTGGAATCTTGTCAGGCAGCCTCCAGGGAGGCTCCCGAGTAAAAATTATCTTTGAAATGCAGCATCCAGAAAACAGGCTATCTTTGTGTGTTCAAATATATATAAGTGATAAATATATTTTTTGAATTGTTACAGTACTGTCTCCATAAGTCCCAGTTCAGCTTCCTTTAAGTCAATGTCTTTTGACATCTCAATGAAACGATATAATTTATTTCAAGGCATACTGCTTCAATTCTGGACTTAAAGCTTAATTTATTTATTCAGCTGTTATGTTTCCAAAGGAATCTTTCTTTTGCAAACTAGTGAGCATCTCTTTATATTAACAGATACAAAGAAAATGAACGTACCTGATTAAGAGCCTCTTCTTGCTGCTGGTCCCTGTTTGTGTGCAGCACGGCCTCGACAGTGAGGCATCGCGATAGCACGCGAGACAAAGACAGCTGCACATCTTCTCTTTCATCTGTAATGCAAAATAAGACCAAACAAATGAACATGAAACATATTATTCTAACTGTGACTCACTATTAAAAATAATGATTGTTGGAAATGTTGCTTTCCATTCTACACTCTTGAAAAATTAGTGATACTGATTTCCTTTTATCTTCTTAACCGGGTATGACGTAATATTCCGTCATTCCAAGAAAGCAACTGTAGCGGGTATGACGATATATTCTGTCAAGACACCTTAACGATTAAAATTTAAATTACACTCGAACGGGCGTAACGAGCTACGGTTTATTTTGTTTGTTATTCATATACCGTGTACATCTAGGCATCGAGTTGCACGGACTCTTATTTAAAAAAAAATAGGTTAAATGCTGCATCAAAGGCATTAATCTTTTGACCTTTGTATCAGTTGTTACCTAGAGTTTTCGACTCGAATCCATAGATTTTATACTAAGTAACACATTCAATTAATTACTAACATTACAGTTTTTTTGTCAAATTTTAAAATCAATGACAATCTTTCATTGTTTATTTTTGAGATCAGCTGTAGCAGGCAAATTAATAAGTTTCTCTAATTATTCCATTTGGAAGACAAACTAATTACTCCATTTGGAAGATAAACTAATTACGCCATTTGGAAGTTTTAGATAAAATGCAAAACTTTTTGTTAGAGAGGATACGAGAGCTAAAGATGAGGAATTTGTAGTTCTTCAGAAGTGAATGTTCTTTTGATGATGACGTGCGGATATTTTTCCCTCCAAACCTTAACTTAGGATTTCTAGTACAGTGGTATCTTGACATAGGAGTTTAATTCGTTCCGCCACCTTGCTCGTATTTCAAATTACTCGTATCTCAAAGCAAATTTCCCCATTGAAATTAATTGATGAAAAGATGCTTTGACAGCGAGAGCACACTGATAACTGATTCTCTGACCGTGGCATTAACGGGGGAAAGCATGACGCGCGGTTCGTGTGCAGCCCGCCGACCCGCTAAGCTGATTAACTCGTATTTCAAATTTTGCTCGTATTTCAAAGCAAAAAATCGCTCGCTCGACGACTCTCAAAAAACTCGTATGTTGGGGCACCCGTATGTCAAGGTATAACTGTATTTGATTACAGAAACTCACATGCATCAGTCTTAAGTTTCTGTATTGGATTAGGAGCAGGTCATATATATCAGAAGTGATGTCCCTGACTCCAAACATGTTCAGCTGCTACAGATTGGGGCAGGTCTCATCAAGGGCCTCAAGTCTTCATCTAAGACGGCCCTTTTAATTTAACGGCCACATAAATCTTTGTAAAGCTCATGACCGCTATAGACATCGTATGCGGTGAATGAGTTAGTAACACCCTGGTGTATAATGGCACTCACATTCATCCATCTCGTTCATCAACTCCGAATGCTTGATGGCGTCCAGTGTTGCCAGCAGAGTATCTTTTTCCTCCTCGATGCGAGCCGTGTCTTTCCGCAACCGTTCCACGCGAGCCTCCACCTGGTCGAGAACCTTCACCAATCTGGCAACATTAACACAAACACACATTTAAAATATTACTCATGATTAATAATTTTATATAATATGACAATCAAATAATAGTGTCAACTCTTTTAGATTGACGACGGGAAGCCCAACACAGGCTGATGATTATAAGGTTATGGATGGTCATTCATGTACGGAAGGAAGTGCAACAGACAGGGGGGAATAAAAAGTATTTTATTTTAAAAACATAAATATAAAAATGTAGATAAATCACCATAGTATATCTTTTTATGAGTCATCTTAAGGTGTTTTTAAATTTTATTTTATCACGACTAAAAAAAACCATTGAATTTAAAACAGGTTAGGTATAGCAAAAATAAAAGTAGTATTTTTCTGTTATAATCTCAAGTAATTATTGTGGTAGATATATTATAGTGTGTGCTTCATAAAATGAATGACATAAAAAAGAAGAATACCTTATTTTATACACACATTGACACATTTATTAATTGAGATAAGTTATCTCTTGTTTACTTCATAAATGTCTAGAATAAAATAGAATATATTTATAAAAATGGCGCTTGATGTCGGGATGGAACCTTGAAATATTATTGTAATAATACATGTTTTAATTAATATTATTTTTTAATCGTACTACACCACTGTGACAATATTCTGATATTCAATATATTGGTATACATATGAATTAAGTGATTCGAGGTAATATTATATTACATGATAAAATATTCTTATGATTTCGTTGTCGTAATATAAGCATAACAATTCATTCAAATGAGGTATAGGCTATTATTAAACATTATTATACATTTATTATTCATAATATAAAGCAAGCCGGCAAAGCGAATCTCATACAAAAAAGCCGGTAGAATAATTTACAATATTATTATGTAGTAACAACATGTAAACAAGGTGACTTTTTTATGTTTGTTTTCATTGCGTAAAGCGTAAATAGTCAAGTCATCGGGGAGCTATTATGAAACAAATACTATCACGTATTGATAACTTATTAACGTAAGTATTTAAAATTGCTTTGCAAAATGTTATCGATGATCAATACGGCATACAAAACCACCCTGTTTACGGACGTACCTTTCTTTGGGTTCTTGCGTTGTCAGAGCGCTGGACTCGTCAATTGTCGGTAGAAGGCTGCTAGGGCCCGGTTGCCACAGGTCTACCTCCATTGCTGATGCCAGATGTGTCTCTTGCTTGAATTAAATGCGAAACAGAATGGAACTGGTGCAGGGATCAAAGTAACCTTAAACCGTAACAAAAAAAATATTATTCTCACAAGCAACTGAGTGTCAGACTGGGCAGTGTTGCCATGGCAACGCTGGGAACATCTGTTAGTAATTTTTGTTGGTAGGTTTTAACTTGTGGCAACACATCACACCCAGAAAACAACCTGGGTGTGAAATGCATCTATGAGTGATTTGACCGTGTTTTCTTTCTGAAGTTTAACTAAATAACAAAAAATCTCAAGCCCAAACCAACGTACAATTGAAATATGAGTCGTATCTAACCTATATATCCAAAACCAATAAGAGCACTAACCTAATATTTACATATAAAATGTCAATATAGCATTGATAGCTTTCGTTCTTACATGATTATAAAGCTTAAGTGCACAATCACTTAGAATATAAATGATTTTTCTATTTAAATTATAAATCAAAAAATATTTGATCAAAGTATTTTAAAGGAACAAAAGATTTTTTCGGGTAATTTTTTGTATTATTTAAATAATACGGTTACTGACAAAGCGATGTATGGATTTGAATGGTTTTATCAATCTTTGCAACATAATGTTTGTAAATGACACAATTATTGTCAAACACTTCTTTGTATATTAGCAAAATATTATCGGCAGCTTATCAGTATATATATTATCTAATAGTTTTGCACTGTTGTGTCCTGATACGTAACCAAAAACCAATTCAAACTAATTACATTCATATAGTCAATTATTGAATTTTTTTAAGCAATATATATATTTATGACTTTCTGAATTGGTGACAATATATATACTAGGTACCTGAAGTTTTTACACCAGAGCAATAAATATGTCATCTAGTAGCTGAATAATAATAAAAAAAACAAACATTGTGTTAGCAGCTGTCAAAATTGGTACAATATTTATAGAAAAGTACTAATGTAGTTTGTATTACACAAAATGTTTTAAATAAGATTTTAGGGATTTAAATGGCAGGAAAAACTGCTTAGTTATGTATTAATTAACTAATAAAGCTTCCATTCATATAATTCAACCTGGTAAAATGGAAAATCAATTTATATATTTTATTTATACTTGGGTTTAAAACTTAAATTCAAAATGTATCAACAAACATTGTATCAAAATCAATATCATTTAAGGTGAGAACATATCAGTCTTAACTTTTTTATTTACATTTCATTATCACTTTTTTTCTAATTATGGATTTGAAATCGGAAAAAATTGTGTTGTTTTACAAGCATGTTTCTAAAAAGAGTAATATTATAAATTTATATTTGGATAAATTAAAAAATATTGAAAAGTATGAAATAAACTGGAATTTTTCCTCCTCGCATCATAATATAGCACAATGAAGCTTTCTTGATGATGCGATCAAGATCATGAATAGTTAACTGATAAATTCAGTAGGAGTCCATTGTGAACAATTGTTGTCAATGTACAGAAATGCAAAAAAGAAAAAATCAGTGAATGAGATAAGAATTATACAATTCACAATATCAGAATCACAGTTGAAGGAGGTAGAGAAGGAAGATTCTTTCTCCGAAAATAAGAACAAAATTATACCTAGTCCAATATAGGAAAATCACTTAGAATTTACTAAAATTATTGATATTTATTACAATATTTAATGTTTCACATGTTTACTTTAAGTAAAAAATAGCTTGTAACTACTTTTGATGATTTCAAGTATTTTTAACTTTCATATAAGCCCGAATTGTAGTGAATACAATTTATTTAGTTTAATAGTCAGGGATCATCCTATATTACCTTGGGTATAATAGTAAAGATATGGAAATTATTTTGAGTAGTGTTTAGGTAAATACTTTAAATATTTTTGTTGGTGGTATTATAGGGACACGCAGGAGCGCAAACAGCAGAAGGCGCGCGGGAGCTCTGCAGTGGCCGCAGATCAGCCTGCAGCCCCCGCGGCTCCCCCCATCTGCTTCTGCTGTCTCGCTACCAAGGATCTGCGCGCCCTCGCCAAGCCATATCTCTACCAGGGCAAGAACGAGATCTATTCGAATATGCTTGCCACATGCTTCACTTCCGAGGTACATCATCATTGCAATATACTTACCCTATTCACCGTGTAAAGTGTTTATAGCAGTCGTGAGCCCTACAAGGAATTTGTATCCTCGTATTACAGCTTTATTCTATTGTTCTAATGATCATAATTAGCCGAATATATAACTGAATATAAAATGTATTGGATTCCAGTCAAAAAACTATATATATAATGGACATATATATTTGTGTGGTACATTTCAACCTGTAATTTAACGTCCACGAACGTGTCGGTAACGGTTTAAACAACATCTCAGTGAGATGGGCCAAGCTCAACTGACACCTACATACAAAAAATAACAAAACTTTACCATGATAGTTCATGTCGCATAATCTCAGCGAACGGTTACCAACTTATGGTATTGCTCACTACAATTTGATTACCGGCAAATATATTACAATCTATATCAATTATCTTAAAATTGATTAACTAATTCACCAAAAAAGTAAAAAACTAGAATTGATCTTTGAAAATTTGTCACAGGGATCATTCATCAAGTGCCGCAACAGCAGAAGTCACACTAATATCTTTCTACAAAAAATAGTTACTCAACTTGATTCAAATTAAAATAACGTGAAAAAATCTTAATTAGTATGTACGATTGATTAATGAAATTGTTGGTTATTTCAGTTGTCGGCTGAGGAAGGGCAGATCTGCGCCGATTGTGTGCGGAGGCTGCGAGCTGCGCTTAGTTTCCGCAAGTGCGTGGAGTCCGCCAGAGCCTATTTGGCTACAAAACAACATAATGTTCAATCAGGTAATCAAACAATGACATTGTTGCATCAAAAATAAATGGCTTAATATGCAACCTAAAGCAAAACCGATTAAAACGGTGTCCAAAATTAGTATAATACTTAGGAAACATTCGTTGGGACAGGTTGAGCATGATTAACGTAGAAATAGTGTATTATTAGTGGGATTGACAAGAACCATTGACAAATTTCTTCCATTTAGTTTATGTTTCAATTGTTAACTACTCTAATGTAGAATACTGAGAAAAAATAATATTTCATAGTAAAAATATTGATCAGCCATTTTATGATGATAAATACATCTTATTTTCATTAACGTTTTTATTGTTGCAGATAATCAAATTGTGGAACAGTTAAATACAGTATCGGTTAATCCCATAGCAACTGAAATATTCAAAGGTAATTAGAATGCACAATTGAAAATATATAAAACATTTTAAATTTATTTACAAATATACATAAAAAAATTGAATTTTAATTTAGTTAACATTTAACACTTTTTTCGCAGAAAAATTAAAAGATAACGTAAACATTAAGACTGCAGATGACTCTGAGAGCTACTCTATCAACAATGATGACCATTTCGCGGACTACGCAGAAGGTATTAATCAATAATAAATATCAATAGACGAGTTATCCATATCTATACTGTAGACGGGTTTTTCCGTCACTAACACGTCCGAACGCTGTCCTGTTCATGGACCCACTGCCTGTTCATTCCCACGCGGTCCCCGCGCGGTCGCACGTCCCTTGCCCAGGGAGCCAACTGTCGAATTTGGCCACAACCACATATGTATACTAAAAAAAACTCCTCCCTAATGAAAAATGCTGTAAGATGGCGATGAATTGATATTGCTTCTGGATAAAATGATATAAAATAATTTTAGATCTTTGAAAGGTGAAAACATTTGTCACTCTGTGAGGTCGTTCTTGATAATGATTAGTCATTATTAAATATATAAATATTTCCTACCTCGTTTCAACATGGATCCCTCTGAGCACTGTTTATTGACTTACTGGAATACCGCAGTTTAATGATTATAAAAATACTGTCATTGTTTTCAGATCCACTACCTGTTGCTCTGAAGGCAGAAGCTGTTGCTCTGGGAGAGGCCGCCTCTGACTCGGACACCTCGGATGATGACGATGACGACATTGATGATTTCTTCAACTGCCCCAAAGAAACACCGCATCATGTCTTCAGCAGGGTGAGCAACATTACACATACACATATAGACAATATATAAGAAACCATGACTCTTACATAGATATTAAATAGACTATAAAATGTTTCAATTAATTCCTTATTTTTCTAGTTTTACTTATTTTAAGTTAGCGCATGTTGAAGACCAAAACTGGTTGAAATCAGTAGGCTCTATGACGCTCCATCAGTGAAGCTGGACGCATGTAAAATTATGTGTTGCGTTTGTGTATGAATTGGGGAGATTGCAAGTATATTGATTTATTTCTTAAAGAGACCTAGATTGTATGAAAGAGGATACATACAGACTGGGAGAGGATTCCAGAAGATGGGTATGTAGCTGGCATTGATTGAATTGAAGAGCCAAATTTTTACAGTATTGTGTATTTATCTGTATGAAATATATACAATATATTTCAGGTTTCCTGCCGTTTGAATGGATGTATGCATTTGAGTTGTGTGAATACTTACAAAAGATCTTAATCTTCCAAGTAGTACTATGGAAGTTCTCGCACTGTCTGAGTTTATTCACATATATTTCCAATATCTAACAGGTGTCCTTTAAAACAATTGTTTATGTATTAATAAGTTTATTTACCATTTAAAATAAACGCAAAAAAGTGAGGTGGGACTTAAGTATTACTCTTTGTCACTAAGAAAAATGTGTTAATTTTCTAGACTGAATTTGATGTTGGAGAACAGAGAACGCTGCCATATGTTCTTGACAACACGGACAGGACCTGTGAAATCTGTCACAAAGAATTCAGCTTCTTTGGGTAAATAATTATTCTATCTACAATCAAAGACAAAATACATTCTAGAATGTTCCACTCCCACATGAAATTGTAGTTAAGTTGTCAAAATATTTGATACTTTTGCATGTTTAATTATCTTTTTATGTGTTGCACAGATATTTGTGTTACATAAGAAAGTGCATAATGTATAGGAAAACACTCCCCAGTAATTATAATAATTTTAATTATTGTTTATGAATTAAATTAGTAAAAAAAAAACAAATTCAGTATCCTGTACTTGAAACCCATAATATGGCTGCATTGATTTTATTCGAGTATTTGCAACCTTACAAAAACATTGGAATAATATAGGCGTTGTTTATACTTCACCTTGTTTTGATTGAGTATAGCTGTGAGTCTCAGATATTGTGCATAAAGGTAAAAGATTCAATGTCCTTCCCAAGATGGGAGCTCTATCTGCAGATTACCATTCATAATGGCCAGCACGCAAAGATATCTGAAACTCAATAGTTAGCGCCCAATCTGCATCACAAAAGGCGATATAACATAACACAAAATAATGTTCAATTTAATTGAAGTTGTGTACGTTTCAGTGAGCTATTGAAGCACATGCCTGAGCACTACCCGAACCACATCTGTGACATCTGCGGCAAGATCTGCGCCACAAGGAAGAGTCTGGTATTCCACGCCAAGACACACACGGACGTGCGCCTCGCCTGCCAGTTATGCGATAAGTCCTTCAAGAACAAGTCCAACCTCAACGCGCACGTCAAGGTGCAGCATCGCGGAGAAAAGATCTACTTCAAGTGTTCGCTGTGCGGGGATATGCTCAACACTTATAACTCAAGGTGACCTAAACCAACCTTACCTGAATAACAAATGTCTGTCGGAATCTATTAATCGAAATCGGTGGTAGATGTAAATCATTCCACAAACAACATCCATTTATATTGAGTCCCCGTAAATATATAGTTAGTCTAATAACTTTTGAGAAATCAAATCAATTTAGTCATGATTGAATAAGCAAGCATCATAGAATTCAGAGGAACCTGACGTTTGGCATTCACGAACTGGCTGCACAAAGCTCCGACAGCCGCCATAGTTTTTGCCTCATCCCATAACAGCTCTGCCTCTGCAGCTTCGCCGAGTACATTGATTGACATTATACCACAAAACATTAAAAAGACAGAATAACTGATAAAGGTTAATATATCGCCCTTTGCACTTACTTATAAAAAAAACCTTTTGTCTTAATTAATTAGAAAAATATTTAATTCCTTGTTTAACATAGATCGCACTGAACACTGCTTAATGACTTACTGAAAAACTGTAGTTTCGCCCTCAATGAAGGTTTCATCTCAGTGTGATCCAAGTTACAAAATATTTATCCATTTAATATTGAAATGGGTCTCAAAGTGAATGCAAAAATGTAAATAGCCTATTGTCTTATTTCAGAATTAAACACATGGCCGAGAAGCACGGACGGGAAGATAAAGCGTACAAATGCTTGCAGTGCCCGTGTCGCTATCGCCTGGGCAGCCATTTGCGGGCGCACGTGCGCCGCGTTCACTAGCAAGAGAAAAACCATCGCTGTGGCGCGTGCGGCATCAGCTTCTTCACACGCAAGTGCCTCGAAAACCACGCGCTCAAGCATTCTGGAGAACGGGGCTTTGTCTGTGGCGTTTGCCATAAAACGTACGGCCGCAAAGAGTCACTGCGTCAACACCTGAAGACACACGAGGCCGCGCCCCCGGGCGATGAGGAGCCCAAGCAATACCAACTGCAGTCCGAACTTGAACCCAAGCTCTACGCTCCCCCGCCGCACGATCCCAGTGCGTATGCCCCCATGAGGACTTTCATGCGGATACAGTAATTTCTAACCTAAAATTTTATAATCAACGGCAATAGCCATCCCACATTCATACTCTACATATTGTATAATACTTTATTATATATCTGTTATGTTACTTGGAGTATGCGGTCGCCATGAATAGCTGGCATAAATTTATTTCTATTGTTGTGACACTCACCTTGGCCTATGTTAATTTTACTGAATGAATAACTTGTATCGTTCTCGATGACCTCTTAGAAAGACAAGAGCCCAAGATATTGTGGCTTTTGGTTTAGCCGTGTGTGGCAAACTCTCTAGCACAAATATTTCGACCGCCATTGCAGGGGTCTTCTTCACACACAAAGTTGTCAACCCTGTCACCATAGCCACGATACCAAATCTGGCTGTGAAAACCTAAGAAGTTTTGTAAGAGCCCAAGGGTTTTAAACATAGGCAGCTATAGTTTTACTCTCATGCGGCATCAAAAAAATGTGTCAATAACAACATTTTTCAATACTCATGAAGCTGACGATGTAAAATATTTTAAAAAAATACAATTTGTTGTTGATAATACTATTAAATTGAAAGCTTCCGCGTGTGATAGGCTGACTGATACATATTCATATAATAATATTAGTGATATCCGTACTTATATGTACTACTAATGTAAATATACATTATATACAAATATATGAAAGCAATTATGGACTGCTTTATATAATTCTTAGTAACAAATTATAGCACCATGTGACAAATGTATTATTTTATATTAAAATTAGGGAAATTATTTTATTGGCTTTTATCGATTTTTACTTCTTTTCTTCTGCTTGGATGAATTCAAAAGTTTCCTTATATTAAAAAGATAAATAAAAGGAGATATTAAAAAAAACAATCTTATTTGATTTGATTGACATATGTACTTGTATATCCCGAAGAAATGTACTCTTATGTGTTAACCTAACACATCACGCACATCTGTTTGTGTTCTTCTATTTATCAGATGTTGAAATGACTGTAATTTGTAAATATAAATTAATATGAAAACAAAAAAAGATTTTTAGCAAATAAATATTTATTTTATTACTTTCATTGAAACCATATAAACATTATCACAAAGTAATACAATGTTAAATAAAACTATTGTATATTCACAACTAATGCTTTTTTAAATACTCGTACATCATAAACAACTAAAGAATGCAAAATAAAACCCTATTAATTGACATTTTCCTGTAACAAAATTAAATTCTTACAGGATTTGAAAATATATAAATAATTTGAAAATACAATTTGCGGAAATGAAGGAATTGATGGTTTAACCCTTTAGATGTAGCGTGCTTATATTATAACATTTTATGTGGCTAGAGAGCGGCGTGCCGATATATAGCCAATGCCATACAAAACCGCTTACGGCTATATAACGATACGAAACTTGGTAAACACATGGGGAATGCGTGTCCCTGTCGGATAATCACTCGATGAGGCGTGCCTATATATCAGAATAATACTTTATGTCACTAGAGTGTGGCACGCCGATATATAGGCAAGGTCAAGAGTTCTATTAAAGAGATATAGTTCGTTTTAATTGATGGTTAACTAATAAATAGGGTTATAAATTTTAAAAATGTATATAAGTGTGTACATATGTAATAAATATGTAATAAATATTCTTTATAAAAATAAAAAAACATGGTTATTTTATTTTTCCATGGATTATCGACACTTCTTATGGAACAATGATAAAAACAATAGCCGCACATAAAGGGTTAAATCACTCTCTTTATCACGTGAATAAATATTTTTTGTGTCAATATTTAAAATTTACATTGCAATAATTATAGTCCTTTGAAAAAAAAACAATTGAACATTTATAATAAGTACAAACCTTTCATACATTCAATAAGGGTTTTATTTAATAATTATTTATTACTATAATTGTTATTACTCTAATATTTCACAATATTTTCAAAACAATGTACAATCTACCATCGTCGCATCTACAATATATAATCTTTAATATATATAATATATCTAATACTATTTATATACTTGGGGTTTATTAAAAACACAACTAAATCAATATAACAGTGATCACTGGTTGGAATTTGACTCAAAAGATGTAAACAAACAACAATTGATTTTTTAAAAGCATTAACTTAATTTTTTAACACAAATATAAAATTAATTAAAAATACCTAATTAATAAATTTGGAATTCTAAAGTTTATAATTGTAAAATTTATTTTTTATCATATAATTTATTATCAGGATTGTTTGGGTAATTGTCAACAAAAGCGTTGTGAAATTTCATTTAATAAAAACATATTTTTTAATTAAATCAAATTTGTTTCAAAGTCCCATTAGATGTTTACAACCTACTTTTAGTGTTCTCTTGCTTGCTTCTTCTCATGAAAAAATCTACGCCTTCCAAAAACCATAGACAAATTGACTTAGATATCGAACATGAAACATTCAGTTCAAGTTGACAAAGAAAAATATTTTTAAAAAAGTTACAGCAACCTTTTGTTAACAGCTTCCCTACCTTAGGACGTATAATTCTAAATACAAAATTGAAAAGTTATTTAATACCTTATTTAGGTTTTTTGCGGCCGCATATGCGGTTTTAAAAACTATTAAATCATATTTTTGTGCACAAAAAGCAACATAGATTGAACACAGATATTTTAAATTCGACTGAAAATATGTATTTAAAGTAAAATTAAAACACTAAAATAAAGTTTATATTTTTATCTACAAATATAAATGTATAAATAAATACCTGTATGACACTTTGGACATTTACACATCTGTCAAATTTTGTAATTAATTCCATCGTAGCGTTGATACCTCTAGGAAAGGCATGGACTTAGTAAAGCTTACCTATGTGGCGATTGCTGGCAAGAACAACCCATCAGCATACCAATTAACACATTTATCGCCATGTCATTCACTGGTGGCCGACACTGATTCATTACAATCACGCCGTGTGTCAATCATAAATTTGACTTTTCGTATTCGCTGTCAGCCACGCGCTCCATACAAACTGCTATTCAGAATGTCGGACGCGGCCCCAACACCTAATACCGAAATCATTTTTCGTCACTTTACAAAAAAAGGTGTTGGCGATGAACGTGTTAAGTAGTAAAAACTAGCTAATAATTTAAATGAAAAATAATTCAAAGCATTAAAAACGAGAAAAATAATTGAAAAAAAAACTACTAAAATCAATTTATCTAAATGATTATGAAGCATTTTAATTTATCTAAGTCATTAGTTATTCCCAATTTGATATATGTACCTAGCGTGATCTTATACCAATAATCTTTTCCTGTCTTCAGTAGTTCCAAACAGCTAATCACACTAAAATTTCAAAATGTCAAACAAGCAGGGTGTTTGTGATATGAATATTATTATTTTTTAAGAGCCCAAATGAGCTAAAATATGCATACATTTATAAACATAGCTATGGTGTTTAAATGTCTTCTTTTAAATTATTATTTAAAAAAGAATTTATGATTATTGGTATTGCCTCAAATTGGAGATCTAAAGATTACGGCAGATGATGTTTTCTCAATAGAAGGTATGCGGATGGGTTACATATACTTTAGTAAAATATGGTTCACTCTTAAAAACAAAAATCTATACTAAAATTATTGTTTTTATGTACAAGTTTTACATTTTCTGGGGTGTTTTGGAATGCACAATCAATAAATAAAATGGTACACTTTATTTCAAACCAAAAAAGCCAATCAGAAGCTGTATACAAAAATGTGATACATATCGCTTATTTAGTGTAATATTGACACATTTTTCAGTTAAATATAGAGAAAACAATATTGTTTTTAGTAAATAATGTCAATTTTACGATAGTGAATGAGTTTAAGCATCACTTGTGTGTCAACACCAATAAAGTTTTATGTAAAAGAGAATACCACAAGATATTTAGAGGATTTTATCTTTTGATAATAATATTTACCATTTGTCTACAGTCTTATCATAGACAAATGATAAACAACTTTGTAGAATATACAAATATGATCCTTTAAATATCTTGCAGAAATATCTTAGTACCTAGTAAGTGAATAAATAAAATATAAGCTTTCTTTCCATTGTGTGCTTTGAACTAATCTATTTAAAATTAATAGACTGTAGAAATATTAATTAAGTTTTTGGATAAATAATTCTTGGTGAAATTTCATCATTCAACAGAGGAAATACAATAAAAAAATTTTTTTTTTTAATTTTTACTTCAATTCTTCTTTCAATCTCGATAATGAGGTCTGGACAGTTCTTTCAAGATGAAGAAAATTGATAATTTCTTTCACAACTAAACCCGACAGCCATAGATTCCACTTTTGATTTTACCCAGTAATAGAATCACATTTAAGGACACAGCGTTTAGGCTACTTCTCCTATTGCTTGACGTTTCCATCATTTGCCCGTCCAGGCGCTGATCCGACCGTTTTCGAAGATCAGGTTCTTCTTGGGCAGAGGCACCAGCTGGCCGCGCTTCACGATGCCCATGTCTTCGCCGGGATAGTACTGCAAAACAATATTAGAATTTGAACAAAATGAACAATATTCTTCTCTGATTGATGATCTGATTAGAAAGAAGCAGACAATGAGTGCTCAAGTTTTCTACATTATATGCAAGTTCCGACACACACACACAAGAGGTTTTCAATAAAAATGTGTTCCGTTTTGATACAATCTCATTTTCTGAAGACAAGTAGGGATTAATGGCTAATGAGTTGAACCCTATCCACCCTTGTGTTAATGATGAAAGCCTTATGAGACGGGATCACCTTTTTTCTCCGTTTTTCTTAAGGGCTTGTATCATATAGGGGAGCTAAACTGTTCTGAAAACTAGTCCATCACCAATGTTGGTATTGATGAGACGCCTGTTTACTTTAATGACCCCGTCACTAGGTGCAGGTGTTTTTCTTGTGTTGTGTGATGATTGCATCACGTTGAATCAAGTTTTACTCAGGGAAAAATATTTTTTATATGATTCTGCGATTTAAATAATTATAAAAACAGTCATACTGAGGCATCGACATGGCTATTTACCAAGAGATTGAAGCAACTGATGCTACTGATGTTCCAATAACTACGATACTTAGCAGTTGGCACAACAAGGAAGAAAGAGACCGTGTTTCTTCTGTTAATATTCACAATGACTTTGGTCTTCTAACAGAACTATGAACTGTGGAGAGTAGAGTTCTCTTCTTCGTAGTATCAATCCGGTGGATTGGTTTGCAGCAACAGAATCTCGCATCTCCATCTCCATTCCTCTCGGTCTTCCGCAACCCTCTTCAGCTCAGCATAAGAGCTACAATTCATATCCTCGAATACTTGCTGCAAATTCTCCCGTCTAGGGCGCCCTCTACAGTTTCTACCCTCAACAGTAGAGTTAAGAGATCATAAATGGTGATGGTTCACTTACCTGGCACTGTGATATGAAGGTCAGCAGGTTGGTGGAGAGGAACTTGTTGGACTCTGTCAGCTTGTCCAGACTGTCTTGCTTAGAGAGCCTCTCTACAATGGCCTGACAGATCTTCTGGTTTGCCACCGCGTCAAACAGTGGGATTCCAAAGTGACATTCCAGCAGAGTCCACTTCTATTCACGGAAAAATAATTATTAAATAAGATATTTTAAACCATTTATGACCAGCATTCCAGTATTGGAAAATTTTGTATATTTACCCCCATTCCATTATGCTCGACACAATAAAATATTAGATTGCATCGGTCTATACCGAGCAAGTTTAGGTGTCGTTTTGCGTACGCGGAAAATAAGAACGAATGAAAAAAAAATGTTGTGTATCATATAGAATAACGATTTGTAGAAATTATTATGAAAATTAGGAAAAAAACAGACAAAAATGACTTAATGTAATACTTTTCTGACGATGTCTGACCCCCGAAGACTTAATCTATATTTTATATCATTAGTTTCTGCTGATATTTATTATTTTTCAACAATCTTTAGTATTTCCTTCTGCCTCGTGTGTTCAACTAACTGCTCCTTTCAGGATCTAATCCTTGTGAAACAGACGGACCATCATACCATTGTAGTTTTAAATCAAAATTAAACAATAATTTCTTTTTTACTTAAAATAGCATTGTCATCTGGTTATAAGTAGAAGTCTCTATATATAGCTTATCGAGAAAATAGTAGTAAAACATTAAAATACACATCTACTTACTTCTGCGTGCGATTTTTTCCTTGCCGAGTGTTCCCCCGTCTCAGAGAGCCTCCCCTCATCCGTGCTATCGGAGCAACCTTCACTCCAGCAACCTTCCTTCTTTCCCGTTCCCTCACTCTCGCATGCCAACTGCGTGAACATCGAAATATTCTCATCCAGAGGACTCAGCAAGTTATCAATAGCATCAATCCTCAACTTATCCAATCCAGAATCAAAACAATCTTTCGACGTAGAGTCGTCGGTCATTTTAACATCTTCAACTGAATCAACAATTATTTCTTGCGTCTCTAATTGATCGAGCTCTTGGCACAATAAACTGGAGCAGTCGACGCTCGTGAAACCATTTGCCGGAGAGTGAGTTTTGCTTTGAACGATCGGAGTTAATGCAAAGTGTGATTCGTTGGGAGATTGCAATCGACTGTTTCTCACTGCTCCGTCGTCAAGATGAAGTTTCTCGCTGATTTCCTTTCTGAGCTGGTCCTCGTCTACGAGGGTAGTCGTATCCTGCGATGCCGAGTCAGTTCTTTCCGAATTCTTCTCGAAGAGGCTTTCATTGCCGATTGTGGATTCTTCAAAGCTCATCTGCGACGAAGACACGCGGGTGACTTTAGATTTCCGTTTTGTTAATGCTGAAACCAAAAGAACAAAATGATAAATCTCCACCACAAAATTCTCAGGGGTTATGTACCTTTGAAAAATGATCTCCAAATTAACATAATGAATATTTTTTCATCTTACCATATCTATTCCATATCTGGAACATATGGTCACCACAAATTGTCGCCACTCAGTTCAGTCAATTGTCATTGCCCATGGCTTGTCCCAAAACATCTCTGGAATGTCCACCTGGGAACATATATGGTTTCCAAGGACTTGAAAAGACAGCACCTGTAGTATCCGAGGCACATTTTTGGGTGATAATATTTCAGGAGAACACAAACTAAGCTTTTCTTCATCCACATTGCTATAGTTCTACCCGCAATCCTAGATTCTACAGAAATAGGTAAATAGAGGAAGTATCTTACATGGTGGTGGTTTGCCGAGCTGCACATTGGTGGAGAGACAGTCTGCGCCCCAGTCGGGCACACCGATGTCCACCATGGTGACATAGCCGCAGGCGTGCTGCAGGTCCACACGGGATCCCAGCTTTTGCAGCGCGCTGTGCTGCCACCATAACCTGCTCTCCGCATCTGGAAACAAGTTTAGATAACAAGTGTGGAAGCATAAAAAATAAACTGAAAAACGGACAACACAATCTGAATCTTATTGATAAACAAATCAATATACACACTTTCCCACCACTTTCACAAACAAAGTATAACTCTACATAGAGCATCTGGTATCTAAACATCTACAATCCATTAGAGCTTTGTTCAATTGCTGCTCTTTTGGAAGTTGTTTTGTTGTGACTAAATATGTATTCTTTGGCCAAATACTCACCCTTGATGAAAATGGACAGTATATTAAAGGGTTTCGAAAACAGGTGTCTGCGTAGAATACTACTCATAAGAATGCGATGGTTTGACTTCGAGAGGAATGACGAGGCGAGAGAGTGAACGAGGCAGCCTTTTATACTACAGTATGCCAAGAAACGAAGGTGGACCTAGCTGAAACATGTTCTGCAAATGCCAAAGCATAGCATTAACTATGTCTTCGTTTTCTTCACGCCCCCAGGCTTTTGTCGTCCTGGTAGGCTATCGGGAATGATATACAGAATGTACTCGGCGGAGCTACGGGAGGCAGAGCTGACATGGGACGAGGCAAGCACTAGGGCGGCTGACAGAGCTTTGTGGCGGCGGCTCGCGATGCCCATATGCTCCAGATGAGGGAGTGATACAAATGAAAATGAATATTGAAACATATCTGAGAACCCAGTATAGATTAAGAATGTTTGAAAAGCTGTCTAAAGCGTTCAACAGTGATATGAGTGATGTATCCTACATGTTTAGATGTGTGACAGAAACATGGGCCCTCACTAAGCAAAACATTCAGAGAGCAATAAAACGTTCCAGAAATGTAGGCCGACAACAGACAAGATGGGCAGAGGATATCATGGCTGGAAAGAATTAAGTGAGGAAGTAGACTTGATGAGTTGAGCAAGAGACAACAGAAGACCGAAGTACCTTCTTGGAGAGGCGGCGGGAAGGGCACGAGAGCAGTGGCCGCGGCATCCCTCACTCCATAGGCCTGCACCATGACGGGGCTGTATTTGAGCTGGGCGTTGACGGCCAGGAAGTTACAGGTTGCCAGGACCACGGCCTCGTGTTGCCAGGAGGACACCAGCAGCCGTGAGAAGCCCAGGAACAGCCGCGGCAGCTGCTTCAGAACAGTGCCTATAACGAAAAAAAAAAGACTTTTTAAAATACAGAAAAGTTAACTAAGATGGGTACGTAACCACATACAGGAAAATACTGACAGACGGTGATAGTGATGCGCGATTCTCATCTGTGAGGTCTATGATGCTTACCATGTTGTGCTGCATGTGGAGTGTTGATCTGCGAACGTCATAGATTACAACCTGGCAATCACATATCCATTTTTTCAGCAAATTACTACGACGACTTTCGTCTGCCATCAATTTTAATTAATATATAATAACTAGAATTTTACGGGTGAGGGATCAAATCCACAACAACCAGGGATAATTACAGAGCTTAGGAATCGTTTTTTTTTTTAACCTGCATTGGGGATCGAACGACCTTTGCTTTGGTTAGCAAACGCTTTAAATACTAAGCTACACTAGCCAGCTTATAAGGTCGGCCCATTGTTTTCTTGCTTGCATCCTTTCAATGATTCAGTGACTTACAAATAATTTTTTGGCAACATGCAAAAGTGGTAAAATATTTCAAAACTTCTTGCGGGACAGATATTTTGCTACGTCCTTGCTATTTACATGATTGACACCTTCTTCTATTGCGATTACAAATTTCTATTTCGTGAGTTGTACCTTTGGTGAGCATCAGTGTGGGCGGTCCGTAGCCTGTGAGGTGGTAGATGTAGAGCTTGAACCAGAGGCTGTTGGTCTCCGGGGGCGCGGGGCCCAGGTGGGGAGGCGTCAGCGGAGCCCCTAATGGCGGCTGGACTTCCCGCGACAGCGGCGCCATAGATGCTAATAATCTGAAATTAACATATTTTTAATATTTAATTTAACGACCAATGTCTATTGCATTGTTATCAATCATTCACTTTGAAATAAATATCAGAGTGAAATTGATCTCAAAGTAAAACTATTCCTTCTATTTGATCCATGTTATGGATCGATAATTACCCTTTCGGGGACAACCACTAGCCAAATAGTTTTTATTTTATTATTTTTATTTCCTAGGCATTGGGAAAGCAAGTCCCACCTTTGTCTCTTGACGAACAGCAAGATGAAAGTTTCTGAGAGCTGTTACACAATTAATCACAAAACCCTTATAAAAATACAAATTAAAAATTTAAAAAAGATAAATAAATCAAATTTACCATAAGTATTGTGTATAAATTTTTTTGATTTGAAAAATCACTTTCTACTTAGACTATATATCATTTTTCGGGAGGTACTTTTCAAAAATATTTAATGAAAAAAACTTGGCCTGGGCATTATTTGTAATTTCTGAGGACAATGCAAAGGAGGCGGTGGCACTGTGAAAGTCAAATTAAGTATTTAAGCAAAAAGCACCACTGAAATAATACAGTCATCTCAATTAAATATAATGAAATCAAACAAGAGTAAAAAAATAATATTGTTGTATAAAAATATTAAGAAATCTTGATTTATATTTATCATATTAATACTAACAAATAAACACTTAAAAAAATCTATTAAGAGAAGTAGCAAGGTTTTGACTGACTTGTACTTGTTGTTGAGGAGTCGAGCTGTAGTGGCCGCATCGAGGGACTGCAGACTCTCGCAGCGCACCAGGTCCAGGGGGCGCAGCGGGGCCAGCGCCCGCAGCGCCGAGCGCAGCACCAGCGCGTGCGTCCAGTAGCGCTTGGCCTCGCCTTCAATGTCCTGCCAGCCAATCTGCAAGCAAGCAATCCAGTTGAAATTGTGGCTTTCGAGTTGATTTACTCAATCATTATTGTGAAGATGACTTCTGAAAAGCGGTCGAAATGTCAGAGAGAAGAAGAAATTCACACAAATCCAAATCTGGCCGTAAAAACCTACGTAATTTTTCAGTCCATAGTTTGTAAATATAGAGTTGCTGTAACAATATTGAGTTAGTGGTACTGTAAATATGCGGTGGATCCTCAGAAAACTTCTTTTTATCTCATTCGGAACTTTACTTCAATCTTTCATACTGTATGTTATTGATGTGCAAATTTAGTTTTGTATTTGAGATTTTTTTCATCATTTCTACTGAATAGGTAATTATCACAATAATGGATGAGTTACTCGTACTCATGGGTAAGTGTATTTATTAATTTAGTTTTATAAGAGAAACCATTTAGAAATTAATCTGTTAATAAATTAGCCCAAATGACAACTTAATAATAGTTACATAGGTCCTTAGAGTAGCTTCGGTAATGTGGTTGGTTCTCATACTTCATATTAGATCGTACAGAATAGTATTGTTAAAAAGTGATGAAAATATTTCATCTGTACATGTAAGTATGATCCTTTATTAGCCTGCGGCGATTTTTACATATTAAAGATATTGTGATATCGAACGAGGAAATATGCAGAAGAACTCAAGTAGTGGATGCTACCCAACGAATAGGCACACTCAAGTGGCAATGGGCAGGACATATCTGTCGAAGAGACGACGGTCGATGGAGAAGAAAAGTATTGGAATGGCGCCCAAGAACTGGCAAACGAAGCATTGGCCGACCCCCTACAAGATGGACTGACGATATAAGAAGAATAGCGGGAGTGACCTGGATGCGGAAGGCGGAGGATCGAAGAGGATGGAGACTCATGCGGGAGGCCTACGTTCAACAGTGGACGGACACAGGCTGATGATGATGAAAGATATTGTGTGATATTGATAAAAAGTAATGTAATACCTTATCTAGTTCTTCCAGGAAGCTGTTGATGCTCTCATCGCACAGTTTTCCAACCTCAAACATTGTGACTGCATGATTTTTCAAATCCTGGAATTAAAAATATTATAGTTCAATGTATAGCTTCACAGATTATATAATAAGTACCCAACTAGCATATATTTTTTTGATGAATCACTAGAATTAGACTTGAGAATAATATCTTCTCATACAAATCATACTGAAGCAAGTCAAAATTAATTTGTCACATACCCACAGATGAACAGAGAAAGTGTGAGGCGGGAAAAAATTCAGGCCAGTCTACTCAAATGCCCTTACTTTTATACCATATGTTTATGTTTATTTTTTGTACCAAAAATGTATAAAGAAAAATGAAAGAGTATTTACAGGTGATAAGTTTCCCATCATAAGGTAGGCCGTGAGCGTGGAGTCAAAGAGGAATGCGAATCTGGGACCTTTCCTGTCGTCCGGGTTTGAGTCCTTGTATACTCCAGGGAATATTGACTAAAAACAACAATACATAATAAAAATATAAATTATTAAGAATTTATTAAAATACATTATTTATCTATTTACAAATCCTTACTAGCCAAGAGTTGATTTCTAAATTTACAATAATTTTCAACTTATCTTAAGAACAATTTTACTGTAGGTCCTTTTTTATTTAATCTTTATATCTAAAAATATATAAAAAAAATAGCCTGGAAACATTTTTGACTATGAAAGGAAAATGCACAGGAGGGAGTGGCACTGAAAGTCAAATTAAGAATTTTTCAAAAAGCACAACTGAAGTAAAACAATCTTCTATATTATTATTATGACAAAATATTTTCTTAAACATTTAAGAAGGTTATAATGCACAATATTAATATAGATTATACATATCACAATATAATTGGTTATATAATTGGTTGAATACATATGGCAATTAGATAAATTGGTTATTGTAAAAAAAATGGTTGAATACAGATGGCGTTTAAATTATAATTTTAAATTGATTTTAATTAAAAATTGTCGAATTAAAAATATTATTTATATTATTAATATATAGTTTTGATTCACATGGTGAATTAACATCATTAAATTATCAACTGACAATATTAAAGTTATTTATGACTTATTTATAACTAACCCTTTCTTCCTTATGTGGCGTAGGAGGCAGGTTGGTGAGCACCGGCTCCATCTCCAGGGAGCCGCTCTGCAGCGGACTGTCGAAGGTCAAGGGGGTCACAGCACGAGCTCTACAAATAAATTATTATCAATATATTTTATTAAAATAATATATTACATTAAATAACTTAAGATTGAATGAAACTAACCTAACATAGCTTTCCAGAAACGATTCCTATTGGGAGTCAGTCTGTACAATCAGTCTGTACAACTGTATTACCTTGGAAGCACAATAATGCAAACAGATGATGATATAGTGCTTATGTGCTGCTTCTTTTCAAAACTTGTAAAGATTACATTTTATGAAACTAATCATGAATAGCAATATAGTTTCGGAGACCTACTGGACTGGCCACAGTAAGGTCAGGACATACACTTTGACAGCTCTCCCACCGCTGTGTTTTCAGTAAGTTAGGGTCAGGACATACACTCTGAGGGTGGTGGCGGCGCTGGCCCAGGAGGAGTGCAGCTGCGGCAGCGCGGGCGCGTGAGTCTTGTGAGCGAAACCCAGGCGGCAGTACAGAGACACGGCTTGCTTCACGTGCTCCACGTCCACCTGCAGCACCGACGACAGCTCGCCCACCGCCGTGTTCTCGTCGATGGACACAAACACCTGCAACATCAATCCAATAGTCGTATACAGCAATAAACCAATCATTCATGTCATGAAGCCACTTTCTCGAGAACACAACCTCTTGTCTCAGCTCTGGTAGCAATCCCAAGAATCTATTAGCATAAAATAAACTATCGTCAACCCTCCTATGAAGCATGTTTTTTTTTATTGTAATGGAGATTTTTCTTATTATGTTTGTGGTGTTTTTTTACACAACAGTCACTTTTATGTTGTTAATTTGGGTTGAATCGCCTCTTAAGACTAAACGGTCCAGGCTTTCGTAGATTTGGGCTAATCATCTAATCTTATGAAAACGTTATACGACGATTGACTGTAGTGACAAGGTGAGGTAGAGGACAAGGCACCCTTTCTTGATATTCATGTTGTACACATGAGTATTAAATACTGTTGGCTTTTCTTAAGGTCCCTGCTATCTTAGAAAACCGTCTTTAATTATACATAGAATGTAGTTGGGAGAGCTGTGGGAGGCAGAGCTGACACGGGAAGAACCGATGAACTTGTCGACTGATGTAATTATATGTCAGAAATTTGTGACGATATCTAAGGAATGGATATGGAATCATGACGAACAGAAATTCTTCCAACGAGTCACAAGAAGATGACTTAAACTGAAGAGGAATGCATCAGCATCCTCTGATAAAATGTACTTGGGTGACATCTCTATCTGCCGAGAAGATAATGCTCTTTATAGTTTAAGATTTTATGTGAAAAATATCCAACATTACTTTTGTAAGCATTTTTTTTACCTGATTATTTATTTTAAATTTAGTTCTCATTGTCATCCATTGTATTACATTGTGCACATTTATAATGTTACGTTAACAAATAGAAGATGAAATATTAAGCGATGGTCGATTACAGAATATCTTCACACAGAGGAATGCTGAGTATATGTCACATGATGTTTCCATGCTTCACATTTGGCAAAATGGCATTAGAAACGTTTTATAATAAAGCGAACATTACCTTGTAGAGCAGAGTCTCAAAATAGTCACCGGTGACTCTGTTCATGACAAAACCCTGCAGCGGGGGAACCCTCACGCGGTCCACGGCCGTGATGGGCACGTCCACGTACACCAGACCCTTCCTGCAAAGTGGACGAAGATTAAAAAAGGATGAGAATTCTAGGTTAGTCTGCTGAGGTTGAAATGCCAAATTGCGCTACAGACTTGCAACGCGATCTGCAGACTAACCTAAAAATCTCACCACTGTTAGACATATTTGTATTAGAAGCATCCACTTAATGACTGTTTATAATCACTTTTAAAATATGATAATTATTCTGAAGCCTGATCATTTGATTCTAAAAGGTGTATCACCCCGACGTATCGGTCAACTGTGAAAGAGATGGATACGTTGTTAGCCAGGAGTATAATGGGAGAAAGGTTGAGAACGGGAGAACACTTCAGCGATCGGTTCAGGCACCTTAGAATTACTGAGCCTGCGATTTCCTGCTTGGATAAATCACTTTAAGACACTTCAAAATTTCAACCAATCATTTTCATCTTCTTCTCTTCAATATTATTCTTTGTTGTTTCGTATAGTTGCCATAAATTGTCACCATTAAGTTCCATCATTCATAACCTCTTTTTGCGTCAATTTACATCCATTCTTTTGCAATACCCACTCTGAGTTGGAGCTTATAACTTATTTTGTTCATAGTAAATAATTTAATATGTTTTTATTAAATTATTTTTCACAAATAAATGCTTTAATATTACACTAATCCAACTAAGCATAGACTTAACCTAATGCACAAATTTATCAACACGCACAATCTTAATAATAATGATAATAACTAACTTGTAGAGGCTCTGCACGAGCGTGTAGTCCAGCGTGCCGATGGTTTGTGATCCCTGGTCGATAAGCATGTCTATCAGTTCCCGCTCTTCATCACTGAGCATCTAAAAGTAAAAACAATCGATTTATAAACCATAACACAAATATATACATTGACTAACAAACATACTTGTACTATGTAGAAACACTGGATCTCATATCATTGCTTTAAATTAAGTGACATTGGACATGGATCGTACTTTGATATGTGACATCATTGGGACCAAACGGTCCAAACTTCGCGAGCGTTATTCTAATATATTTTTACTTTATATATGAAACAATGCTACTTGCCGGCGGGTATAGCTCAGTGGTTAAATCGTTTGCTTAGCAAGCCAAAGGTCATGGGTTCAATCCCAGACGAAGTTAAAAAAAAAAAAGATTTCTGAGCTCTAAAATACCTCTGGATGGTGTGAATTTGATCCTCCACCCGTAAAATGACAGTCATAGCCTATTAATCCAAATTGGTGGTAGACGAATGTTGTCCCGTGAAGACCTCTCGTTCATAGTGAATTCCCGTAATAATAAGGCTGATACGAGAATGTTGGGCTGGTGTCTATGGCGGATCAACACTCCACATGCAATGCTTAGCCATATACAACATGGTAAGTGTCATAGAATTCCACAGATGAGACTTCAGAATCATTATCACCATCTGTCGGTAATCTCCTTTATGTGTTCACATAAAAAAAACAACATTACCAGTTTTCCATTACAACTTAGCCAGAGCTTGAAAGCAGCCTGGTGAGACCCAATCTTAAGACTAGCTCCAGCACTTGGCTTATCTCAAGGTCTGGAGCAGAAGTGGCTTACAGAGGAGACGGAGTTGTCCCGGAACAGCTTTCTCCTCATGATATTCTCACCTTGACATCATCGTCTAGCACCAGTCCTAGTTCCAGTCGCCACCATGGCTGCAGCGGGGGTGCGCGAGGCAAGGAAGGCAGCAGACGGCGCCCGGCGCCCCGCAGCAGCCCCGCAGCTCTCCTGGCTCGTCCTCGACCCCGAGCTCTATTCATAAGCTCGATATACTCATTTCTTCCGATGCCCAAAAGACGTAGACCTTAACAATAAAAAAGTAATGTTATTTTTTTATTATGAAGTGATTTTAAATTATCAAAAAAGCCATTAATAATATTAGGGAAATCCTTAATAATCAATAACTTTTAACTTTCTTAATATGTTTCCTATAAATTAGATATGTTCAACTATTCCATCTACAGATGTCTCTAACATTTGTCCCCTCCCCTCCTCTTAATAACTTAAATAAACTGTTCTGTATTTAAGTTTAGTTTTTTAGTAGCTCCTGACAATGTTGCAATGTCACCAAAGCCAGTAGAGTGATTATTAATTTAAACTCAGTGGTTTCATACAAAGTTTTACGAGTTTTATTCATAAAAGATAAAAATATTTGAATATTTTTTTTCATTAACAGATTGAGGAATTTGTGATGGTAATATATTGATTCGGTACTTACAATCGGCAGCTGTGAAGTTGGGAAGAGTGTCATAACTCTTCTCCATGTCCATGATCTGCCCAACCACTTCCTTGTAATAACTGAACGGAGTTATCCGTAGTCCTGCAGGAACACAAAACAGTTTAATAATACAAATATTTACCAATTGTTCATAGCTACTGGGAAAGACAATGGTAGAAAATATGACTCAACTAGACCAACTATTCAGATGCATGCGGGAAACGTGTGTTGTGTTTGTGGGTGGGTTGGGAAGATTGCAAGTGTTTTTATCTGTTTCTTGAAGAGATCCAGATTGTATGAAGGAGGAAATACAGACACTGGAAGAGCATTGCATTCCTTACCGGTGGCTTTTAGGAAGGTCTTGGCACAAGGGAAAGATGAAGAAGAAATCTTTACAGACCTTCAGCCTAAACATTGTAACATCCTCCTCTCTTTCAAAGGTTGTTATTCCATCGCGTGATGGCAGGATTAGGAGCAGATTAACAACACAGACTTTTTTAGAAGCACATTGACATATATTTACGATAAATTTTACAAACTTATGGCTCGACCTAGTCACAGAATTCGGGCCGTGCCATAATACAATATGCTCTCGCCGACTGGCGGTACACGACTGAATGATGGGCGCCACGTTGGGCGCCATTTAACATCCTCCTCTCTTTCAAAAAGGATGTTATTCAGTCGAGTGCCGCCTGTCGGCGAGATCGTATTGTTAAGTCCCGATCGATCGCGGCGAACGTAACACCATATTACGATCGATCGGGGAAACCAAGTTTTATTGTAAATATATGTGCTTCAGAAAGTCTTTGTTTTGGTAACCTGCTCCCCATCATGCCCTCACCCGACTGATTCACCTTTGTGAAAAAAAGGAGGATGTTAATAGTTAAAATAAAAAAATTGTACCTCAATCACAAGTTAAGAAGCTGCGACATTGGAGAAATTAAATTTCAAAAAACTTCAGTTTAAAATAGAAACATTATCAAAATAAATAGGCTTTGATAATATTCAAAAGGTTGGCCAGTAATTAGTAACAATAAGTAATACAAAAGGTTTATGGTAAATGAAGGCAGTTGATGGCACCATATTATTTGTCGGTTTCATAATTCAGATACTGATAATATTCAAAAGTAGTAATTAGTAACAATAAGTAATAAAAAAGGAAGGAACAGCATGAGGCGCTGGATGCTGCTCTGCACCAGCGCCTCGTAGTAGCGCCTCTCATCTTTGCGGATTGTCCTGACTGAAAACATTCAAGCCACTAAGTTATAATTTTAGAATTAATTTTAATTAAAAAATTAATAAATTTAAATTAATTCTAAAATTATAATTATGCAGTTTTACCAAGTATTGTCAGTTGATAACCTTAATGTTACTAAGTTATAACATAAGTCACTCAATCAAATTTAAAGTCTTGTATTTTCTAATTGATGTTCTTAATAAATTTCTAATTGATGTTCTTATAAAAGTTATTTGATATTCCACATGAAATAGTGTTTTCATTACTATTAAATATGTATTGTAAGTGAATAATAAAACGAAAAAACTAAAACGCACATTCTTTTTATGTCAATATTTATTTGATAATTATTCTGAATGGAGAAAACTAAAGAATCTTAAATAAAATTATTCGACGACATTATAAATAATACAAAAAAAAAATAATAATTTAAATATCACTACTGTTATAATAACTTTGATTAAGTTTTTTTCCTTGAGGGTCATTTTTACTTAAATACAAAAAATAATAAATTTTGTAAAATCCTTTTACTATCATAAAAAGTACAACATAAGGCAATATAACTTAATAGGATTAACATATAGAATAAAATAGTAATTATTCCAGTTCATATGAGCTTACTTAAGTTTCCTCTATATCTCAGCTGGTTTTTGATACTGAATTCAAAAACATATTGCTGGTAATCCTTTTGGGAATTCCCGAGAGCCTGAAACAACATTTTATCAATTAAATATTTATTTTAGGAACAGACTTTTAAATAATAAATTAATGAAATTTTTTACATTTACTAGATATATTTTTATATATTTTTTTAAAGAAATATTTATTTTCATTGTAAGTAGTAACAAATTTAATTTGTAATGTTTATGTAGGAAAAAAACACGTTCAAATAAAATTAACTTTCTACCATTCCTGGAATTGTTTATGAGATGTGATAAAACTGGAATGGGGATCTACAACTGCGATGAGCAGCATTTAGAAAACTTAAGTACTAGCAAAAATACAAAAATACATAATTTAAGGTAATTTACTAATGAACCTCCCAGCATTAACTTATGTCGTAGAGACAAGGAAGTTCACAGCAGGCAACTCACAAGATGAAGGTTCTCAAATATGTATAGATTCATTTTCAGTGCGTTGAAAGAAAAGATCCAGAATGAGAAAATATCAAGAAGAACTTAAGTTATGGGCGTTTTCAAAAGTGGAAATAGGTAAGACACGATGTTGAAAAAACGATGGTCAATAGAGAAGAAAGATAAGAATGGTAAGGAAGAACTTGCGTACAGAATATAAGCATTTAGAAACATTATAAAATTTTAGCAGTTTAATATTTTAATTAATTTGTGTAATTATTTGATAAATAAAAATAATGATAAAAACGATTACTTAAAATTGGATACTAATATTGTACAATAAAGTAATGCAGTTGTACTCAACACCATAGAGCACTGCACACAACGTAACTGAAAGGCAATAACAATAACAAAGTCATATGTTTATTTAATTTAATCTCATAATAATTTGTCCACTTAGCAAATTCTTCTTTAATATGCACTATATTTACTTGCAAAGAGGTTTTTCTATATAATTAATACGTCATAGTTCATGCCGATAACCGATTAGCAGTAAAAATATATATTACAATATAAAAATACAACCACAAGTAAATGTACAGGAAATAAGACAATGAAAACGATTGGCCAGACAGATGATGTACATCGCTGTATATTATGATGTCTGTGAAGACAATAAATTAATTAAGTTGGTTAAAATTAGGTTATGCCATTAATTTGTCGAGGACATTGTAAAAAAGTGTTATCTTCTTGTGTATAAAATGCAATAAACATTTGAGTAAACATTGACTTGCGTGTTTGACTGTGGCAGGAAGCTGCGCCCAGGCCAATTTGAGCCTGATGCATTCGTCCACATCGTTGTTCATGTTGCTAGGAGGTGGGGGCGCGTGGGGGCCCACTAAGTATCTCCGCCGCTCTCATAGTCGTCGCTCGAGAGGAGCTCTCGAGACCGTGGAGAAAATGTCTGCGATGAACAGCTGTCAAGAAAACATGAACTGATAATAATGCTGCCCGACGCAAATAAATCGTTAATTTTTCCCATAGTTATTCTCTTAAATTATTTTATATGGATATACTATGCTATGGAGATAAATATTAACATATATGAATTTTAAAATAAGGTGGATTTATTGCTAATTATAGTTGGTTCAAAACTACTAGTGGTATTAAAGTACTGCTAACACACACTTCTTAAAACTGTGAAAATAATACTAAAAAATTTAAGATTTAGGAATTTCATTTAAATAAAAAATCATTAGATAGATAAAAAAGTACGAGGTTTTGAAATTCACCTAACTATTTTCAAATTTCTTTGCTGAAGGGTGAAAATATTCAACTGTCATGAAAAATGTGTTTTTCATATTACAACCCACTCTTAGTCAACTGTCATGTCACCGGGCGCGCACCGTATTTAATTTGTTTACCTTTTATGTGTAGCGCCACAGCGATTTGACAAAATCTCGATCGCTTTAACAAAACCTGCAATGTCGCCGTTCAAGTGTGCCGGGCGATAAGATAAATTCGGATACGTGCCAGATAGCGGCGCAGCGGGCCGTGGGATCGTCGGATTTATCGGATGAAGGGTAGTTTTTCGTGACAATGTCTGAGCGCGATCACCTCCCCCTGAGCGCGGCTTGCGTGCGCGCCCTCAACGACAAGATCCACGACAAGGCGAAGGCGGCCGCCGTGGAAATAGAAAAGTAACTTTTATTATCCATATTTTTTTCACTAATCAAAATTTAACTTTTTCAAGGTTGATTTTTTGTTATCGATACATTCAACAGTTCAAGAATCATTTTTTTGTTTGCTAACCACTGATAGGTGATATATATTTTTTAATTGGGTATTCCAAACTGATATTTATAAATGGCTAATAAGTCCCGTTATTTTTTTTTTTTAATACATACTATTACGTAAAAATTGGTAGATGTCTGGGTTTGACGACAAAAATAAATAGGATGTACAGTGTTGATCGGCCAATGTCATTAACCAGCATTTACATATAATTTCACAGTGAGTAGGTGCAGCTCATCCATAACCAATTAATTCTATCAGACCTTAATAAATCATATCTATTACTCGAATATTAGACAATAGAAATACCGTTACTTTTTATAATTTGTGGTTTTATTTGTAATTGTAAACTTTCTAGTATGTAACTCTTTTGATTCTGTCTCTGGAATATTATGAAATAGTATGAGGTTCTTTTGTTTTTTCAGAATGGTGAAAGACTTCAACGCTGCTAACAACACTAGCCAGATAAAGAGACTGCTGCGGGTTCTCGGGGAGTTTACCACGGCGCAGAGCGCCAACACCAAGAAGGGCGGGCTCATAGGACTCGGAGCCGTGGCCGTCGCCTTAGGACCAGTAATAAATCTTGAGTTTATTCAATATTTTTAATTTAAAAAAAAAAATGCTTTTAAAAAAAATCTTTCTTCACTAATATATCTATGAACATTGAAAATTATAGCATGATCTCTATGACAGTTGCATTATTTTATTCGAAAGGTGCCATCCCTTAAAAAAAAACAAATACATGTTGGTTATTTGATTATATGTTAATTTTCGTATTTTCTTCTTGGAGGAATTACTAAATTTCATATAATTATTACTTACATTATAGATGGAGAATAGTCAATATTTAAGAATATCAAATCATACTTGATTTGAATGTGCCTATGCTTAAGATTCACAATGACCAAATAATGACTTATAATTTTATTTCATTTTAATGAGATTAAAAATTTCAATCTACTGCACTCCACCACTGGCTAAAACAGTTAATCATCTTTGAAACATATCAAGGAATATTATTTATTATTGACAAATTGTATTTTTTTTTTTGCTTATTTGTTACATACAATACATATAAATTTGTCATTATTGTATTGACTTAAATAACCCATTATTTATTGAAAGCGAGGCTTATATTCATGTTGATGAAGTGACTCAATATTAATCAGAACTTTGTGTCAGGAAAAGTATTTTGAACGCCCGTAGGGATTATGCTTTAACTTCTCCATTATAACATAATATTTGAATTGTTACTTTAGGATTGCAATCAGTACCTACCAGAGATGGTCAACTACATGCTGGCGTGCTTCTCGGATGCGGAGTGCCGCGTGCGCTACTACGCGTGCGAGGCCCTCTACAACGTAGCCAAGGTCACCAGCGGGGCCATCCTCGCACACTTTGTGGACATCTTCAACGCGCTCAGCAAGGCCTCCACAGACCCTGAACCCTCCATAAAGAACGCCTCGGAGGTGCTGGACCGGCTTATCAAGGTACAGCTAAGATCTTCACCTTTAACCCTCCCCTTATTGTATTAAAATCCGTGAACTTGATGATATGTATTACTACACCATATGAAAATGTCATTTAAAAACCGGAAAAATGTGAATATTTCTAAATATTGCTTTGATTGACTATGGTTGAAATAGAATTGTAAAATTTTTTGTAATGTTAGTATCTGAAAAAGAGAAAAAACATTGCAATTAGCGGCTATAGCTGCAACATATTCAGCATGTGTATTGACCCAAGTCTGGCTTATTTAATACCTTATAATATTACGGAGGAATACAAAAATTGTTCACTCAGTATCTATTATATTTTATATGGATATTCTTATTATTAGAGTCCAGTTGTAGTAAATACATATTATTATAAAGCAAGGTGAGGGAGCAGATATGAAAAAATGGAAATTATAATGAGAATACTCTGGGACACTGCTTAAAGTTTCTTTAAAATATTTGATCTGCTATAATCCCACTCGTGGTGTTCCAGGATATAGTGACGGAGAGTGCTGCCTTTGACCTGTGCGCATTCATCCCGATGTTGCGCGAGAGGATCTTTGCCCGGAACACGTTTGCGCGGCAGTTCATCATCTCGTGGGTGTCGGTGCTGGACGCGGTGCCCGACATCGACCTTGTCATCTTCCTGCCGGACATCCTCGACGGCATGTTCAAGATCCTAGAGGACCCCATGGTCGAGATCAAAAAAATGTCAGCTTATTATTATTATCACTATTAATTCAATTGAATTTATTATTCATATATATCATGGCTAAATATGAAGCGTCTTGGTGCGGCTTATGAAATATTCGAAGTTATATGAAGTTTATAATTTTCAATAACATTTAGGTAACTGATAATACCATTTTTGAAGATGGTCTCCAGGGAGGCCGAAACATGTAATCGTTTAAAATAAATGTGAATCAAAAATAATATTATAATTTTTTTAATTTTTTAATTAAAATTTATTTAAAATTATAATTATAATTTTCATATAAAAATCAGCAGAATATCTTAAATATTTTGACTGCGGTGCGTTTTTGGTGGATTTTTCAATTGATTTTTAGACCATCCAGTAAACAAATACGAGTATATCGGTCGTTATGTATAGTTTACGACTGGAATTCAATAGATTTTATATTCAGTAACATACCATCTCATTTTGTACATTACAACAGTAAAATAAAGCTGTCATATGAGGCTCAGAAATCCTTATAAAGCTCATGACCGCTATAGAAGTCATACGCAGTGAAGCGGTTAAAGTTTCAAACGTATCGGATACGGCACAAGTCCTTATATTTGTACAAAAAATTGATATTGACAAATGTCATTGATAGAAATGACATTGACAAATATGGAAACAATCACAATATTATCTTACATGCTTTGTGTTCCTTCTTGGTAACTTAATAAAAGAAATAAAATATTATGAGAATGATATTATATAAAAATCGTTTCTTAACAAAAAATATCATATATTTTCTATTGGATTTGTCATGAAGTTTGCAATGTATGATTTCAGGTGCGGCGCTCAGCTGTCACTCTTCCTACAGAGCATCAAGAAGGATCCCTCGAGAGTGGAGTTTGCTAAGATGATTAATATTCTGACGCTGCACGCCCAGGCCACGGATGAGGTGGTCCAGGTAATACTAGGCAATAGACGTCATAACTGTTGCACTATTTGCTTAACAGTATATGCATGCAAGACTTCAATTGAAACGGAAATTATAAACTATTTGAAAGGAATTTTATCTCTAGGGCTTCCAAACATTAGCAGATAACATCTCCAGCAGTGAAGCATAAAATAAAATAATATACATTCAAATATTAAAATTATTGTAAAAATGTAACATATATGCAATAAATATTTAGATATGGGAAGTTAAGGTATATTAATGTATCAAAGGTGTTTGGAATTGCCAATTGGGATTACATAAGTAACGTTACGGTCACCATCGAATGTTAATTCAATCAAAAGAAAATTGATAAATCACAATTTAGTATCTGATATTAATGTATAGTCAACAATTGATATATATTTTTTTATTTTTTTTTATTTAAACAAATATAAAGATACAGTTACAATTTTTGGTGACAATAAATACATTCCTTTTCTCTTTTCTTTATGTATTTACAAATTCATAGCAAACATCACCTTATGACATTTCTCTCATTAATAAATTGGAAAAAAATAAACAGCGGACACTGGGATTTGAACCACAAACCTTTGCAATCAATGATTATTCATTAAATGTTCCAGTTTACGGCAATCACGTGGATTAAGGAGTTTGTGCAGCTCTCCGGCACCGAGATGCTGCCATATATGTCAGGCATCTTTACAGCGGTCCTGCCGTGCCTGGCGTACAATGGCGACGCGAGAAAAAGTATCCTTTCTATATTATTTCTTTACTTTAATGTCCTTCTTTTGGAAACCATCACAGCTTGCAAGCGTATGACTATAGAATCGTCCAGTGAATACCAAACTGTTAATTTTTGTGATTAATATCATTAATATAGTAGAAATCACTATCTATTTAATATTTTAAATGTCATCAATGATATCAAAGTGAATGCCAAAAATGTAATGATTTAAAATATAATTACATTTACATTACAGCTTAACCAAAATGTTCAGCTAACATTTTAAATGTTTTCTGTCCTTAAATTTTCATCTGCGTTCTCTTAACCGTCTTAGTGCCCTTGTTTTTTTACTTATATGTACATAATTTTTTTTTTTTTTAATCAATTATAATAGGATACATCTAAGATTTTATTGACAGTATTACATTCATTTTTTTTTATTGTTTATTTTTTTTGGAATTCGCTTTCCACGCCACTTAAAGGTAGATCTTGTGTGTGGCGTGGGATTCATCTTTGATTTAAGTGTTGCATAATTTATATAATTATTTTTTCACATTTTTTACATAATAACATATTTTTTTTTTAGAATATAAAATAATATCATTAAAATTTATAATTTTTTTATAGTCGAAGTGACAATTTCAGCATCATTTACATATATATTTCGATTCTTTAATAGCCTCGACCCATCTAAGTCTCAATTTCCACCAGACACCATTTAATGAACTTAAATATAATCAATACCTTTTTAACAATATAAATATTTTATACAATTTATATAAATTCTATACTTATTATGCTTGGATCATATACATACAACTACTACTTAGTACCTAGCTTGAATCATATACAGAGAGGTTTACATTAGTATCTATATCTATATCTTCTAATGTTCATATGGTAAGTTGTAAGTGTGTTTTCGAAATTTTGTACTAATTGGTTGAGATCTTTGATCGAGTCATGTATGAGTTCTTTTATTTTAATTTTATTGTTAATATTGTTGCATGTAAAGTCTGAAATGTATAAATATGCCAAAGATTTTTTTGTTTTTGATGACATTTACACCTCTCTCAAAAAAGTGTATCTCTTCCGAAAATTACCCAATTTTAAAAATTCTTTTGATATTTTCTTGAAATTTTTTTACATAGGTAATAAAATACAAAATAAAATGTAAATATAACAAAACATTGTGGATTTTTTTTTAAAACAAAACAAATCTAAAAGTAAACAAGTTAACATGTGTGCTATCCTGCATAGACTCCATACAGTCCGTTTTTACAGCGGACATAAATCAAGTTGCTCCTCTTCACAGAGCTGTAATCCTTGCCGCTGCACATTATGCAGCACTTTAAATTACGCCCATCACTTTCTTTACAACTTAAAAAATGATCACTTTCACTCGAAATATTTTATTATTGCGTCAATTTGTTTTTTTTCTTCCTTTTTAATCCTTTTTATATTGTATTTAATAATGATATAGTAATTTACAATTTATGTAACAGGAAGTAAAAAATAGTGACGCCGTGCAAGTGACCTTCCCTACCACGCGCCAAACACCAACCAATTTCACAAACGCTATCAAGCTCGTGGCATTTTTAGGTTGTATATGTTTTAATTAAGTATAAAGCCGGTCTCGCTTCCAAAATACTAGTTGTATTTATATAGATCAAGTCGGTATTTCAACGATAAACAACTTCTCTTTGAATTGGAGCCCCAAAATACCTTCTAAACTTAATTGACTCAGTTCAAAGAAGAGCAATTCGTTTGATAAGCAATGACACTCTTACGTCTAACCTGCAATCAATGGAACACAGGCGTAAGATTGGTTCACTTAGTCTTTTCTACCGTTATTACCACGGTCGCTGCTCTTCGGAACTTAACCCTTTCAACGCGATAAGCGAAATTAAAAAGTTGATTTGAAAAATGCAAATTTACTGTGAAAAATAAAGTATTCTATAAAATTATTTTTACTTCTATTTTAAAAATATCATGATTAAATACAGCAAAAAATAGTCGTCAGGTTATATTTTGGGGGCAGGGGGGCTCATAAAATGAAATTTAAATATTTAAAAAAATGTATAAAACCGATAGTGATTATACAATTATTAGTCATTATTTATGATTTTGAATGGAGGGAATGTCATAATACCCAACCCTTGCTATGTTTATGACATAACAGGGCTGTCAAAAAAAAAATGAAAGGTGAAGAGGCAAAAAAGTTTTAAATTCAAAAAAAAAACTACAATTATATTTATTTATTACTAACAAAATTATATTCATTTACTAAAATATACTATAACAAACTTTTATACTTATGTATAAAAGTCTTTTATGGAAACATTATAAAAATAACAGAAAAACTGAAAAATATAACATGGAGTATATGTCATATATTATAGTCATGAAATAATGCTTATATGAGGGGTGTCGATCCATTCCATCAAATGTGAAATTTGAATGTTCAGCATCAACACATAAACATATTATAAAAAGTAATATTTCCCTCTATAATGATGAAAAGAGAGGTATGTTTGGCCTCTCTTTCCCCCACCCCCGCGCAATAATTGCGTAACCAAAAAAGGTCTGTATATTACAGACGATGTCGTTAATGCGAGGCGACAAAAATCAACTACCGCGTCCAAAGGGAACGTGTTTTACAAGCCATTGACTACAGTCGATTTACACGTTGAAGAGGAATAAAAATTCGGGCGACTATAGTCGCTTTTCGCGTCCAAAGAGTTAAAGAACTAATTGCTCCTGCACCCACCCACAACCGAAAAACTCGTCTTACACTTGCCAAACATCCATACACAGTTAATGTGTGTCGACCAAGGACTGGCAGTTTCCAAAGTTCCTTCCTCAATGCCACCGGTAAGCTATGGAATGCTCTTCCACCGTCTGTGTTTCTTCTTTCCTACAATCTGGATCTCTTCAAGAAACAGATAAATATACACTTGCAATCTCCCCAACCCACACACGAACACAATACACGTTTCCTGCATGCAGCGTCCAGCCTCCCTGGCTAAGCGACATAGAGTGCTCTGCTCTTGACCGGGTGTGCTCTCCTGCATGCGATTACACTAAAAAGGAAAAAATACACACGAGTGCAATGGTACTCGTCGGCACTAAAATGGTTAAAGTAAATGGGAACAATAATTATTTCTGTGCTCATTTAACTGATCTCAACCGGCTTTGATATTTTAAAGGCAATATGCTTAACATCAGAAGTGTGCATGTCAAAAGTGAGACTCATCAATATTATCCTTGATTTTTAGTGTCAGATATCAAGGAGACGGCGCTGGCCGTCAACTTTAGCCTCATGAAGTTGGTGACCCTGGACGCCGGGGAGCCGGCCGGCCGCGGCCTTGACTTGCCCTCCGTGGTGGAGGTTCTTAACCAGCTGATGCATCACAACTCGGTACAAACCAAGGTCGCCGTTCTGCGCTGGATCCTGCACCTCTACAATAAGATACCAGCAAAGGTAACCATCACTTATTTATTTATTTACAGAATTTGCCAGCAGGTACAGCTAAGTAGTTAAAACGTTTGCTATCCTAGCCGAAGGTCGTGGGTTCTATTTCCGACGGAGATTAAAAAAAAACATTTTGAATGTATTTCTAAGCTCTAAATTACCCCTGGTTGGTGTGAATTTGATCTCTCACCCATAAAATGCCATTAATGCCATAAAGAGCATCTATTCATAGTAAATTCCTGTAATAATATGGATGATGCGTGAATGTTGGGCTGAGAACACTCCATATACAGTGCTTTACCATACGTAGAATAGTAAGCGTTATAGAATCCACAGATAAAACTTACATAAAAAGCAATTTTGTTATTTTTCAGATGTTTGCTCACACGCATCAGATGTTTGACGCGTTGCTAGGCAGTTTGTCGGATCCTTCCGATGACGTTGTGCGCCAAAGTCTGGCTGTTCTGGCTGAGATATGCTCTGCTTCGTGCACCTCCAACTCTCAAGGTCAGTGGAATTACTGCAAAACTTCACTTACCGTTTCCCAGCGTAAATCAGATGTTTAATGCATAATATTCAGGATCAAAGAAGGTTTTCTGATATATCATTGTTATTAACATAACCCCAAAAAGGAATAAAAAATACCTCCTTGGTTAGTTTAGCAATTTTCGTCTGAGATTTTTATTTTTAATTCATTTTTTTCTTTAAGTAACATTACAAATTACATATTTAATGCGATACTGAAATACGATAATAAAAGTAGTTGTAAGTAGAATTAATAATTGAATAGAAAAAAAATGTACAAACATAGGTACTTATGATTAAATACTAGGATGAACAAAGCAATAAAGACAAGCAACAGAAGGTCCCAATGCTCATCAAACAGATGACTCCAACAAATTATTCTTCCAAACAAATTCTTGGAGTTCGTGCCTGAATTGCGTGGAATATATCAACATCAGTAATATGTTGTGAGATTCTGTTATAATATTTTTAAATTATATTGTTGTAATGTTTTTTCCTTTATGAATTTCCTTAGCATTTTTTTGATGAATTTAACATCAACATTGTTTAATTTTCCAGGTAAATCAGACGTGAGGGCAAGTCCTTACTACAGGAAATTTTTGATGAGCCTCTTGACTCTCTTCACTGCCGACACGACGCTGCTGGACGACCGAGGCTCCTTCATCATCAGGTATCATTTCATTTTGAACAACACTAAATTTTCTTTTTCAAAAATAAAAATGCCTACCTGTGAATAACAACTGTGGATCTTTTTTTTACAACAATAAGAATGTTGTGTGATTAACTTGACTTTCCGTTCTGTGTCAGCTGTTCTTATATAAATATGTACAGGACACACATAATGGCCCAAGTAGCTGCCGGTCCTAAACCTTTTCTAGACCCGCTCTCCACTGTATTGTAGCTTTTGGGCTTAGCTGTGTGTGGCAAACTTCTTTAGACCAAAATATTTCGACAGCCATTGCAGGGGTCATCACTTTGTTCACAAAATGCCGTGAAATTATTTATGTCCACCATTGTATTCTTCACTCTACCCGGTACCTATGGACAGCTACCATATTTATTTGTTTGTCTAATGGTCTATTATTGACTTGATCGCTGTACATCATGATCCAATGGAATATTCCTAGTCTTCTACACCAATCTTCTCCATCTCTCCCAGTCATGCATTTTTTTATCGAGGCCAAAAAATGGCTTCGTTTTCAATAATTTTCACGTTGATAGTTGTTTTAATAAATTTTTATTGTAATATTTTGTTTTATCCAGGCAGTTGTGCGTTCTGATGAACGCTGAAGATATTTACACTACCCTGTCGGAAATCCTACAGAAAGAGAAAAACCTGAAGTTTGCCGCAACTATGGTAGAGACCCTTAACATGATCCTGCTCACATCAGCAGAACTCTTTGAGTTGCGTAATCAGCTCAAGGATTTCAGCACAGAAGTAAGTTCCTTGCTTTTCTTTCATATCTGCTTGTTACTTGCAATATATGGTCGTCACAATTTGCCACCATAAAATTCAATTAACCATTTTGTCCTCTACCAAGCCACCACATTGTATGTGTAGTTTCGATTAACACGTTTTAACGGCCCATGCACGTGGCACGAACAGTGACACACACACTTACTCTGAGGCACTTTAAGCGTTACTGACTACCTTTGTCGCGCACCAAACGTCGCTCAGTGGTTCATATCTGCATCATTTCAGGAAGGGCTACCAACAGCCGGTATTGCTATTATACTATGTAGAGACAAGGACAAGAGTTATGCGCCTGAATATTAGGCGACTGTAGTGTATGATCTCTTGCAGCATCAAGAGAACATGTCATAGCCTGGGAAACTTTCATCTTGATCGACTGCAGCATGAAAGGCTTCTATGTCGGCTCTTTCCCTCATTATTTCTCACAGAAGTCAGACCACCTATTTTATTTCGTCAATAGGGCGTGAATTTTTCAAACCATTTTTTTTTGCTTAAAACTAGTATTTGAAGCATAAATGTACTTATCTCACCTATTTTCATATATCACATTGGTTCTTCTATCCTTTAGCTATCAGATGATGCATAAAAAACTATTATATTTAACAAACGTTCAGTTATGTAACTCCATACATGTAGTGGCATTGACACATGTGGTTTACAGAAAAATCGGTCGTGTGACAAAACCTAACGATATTTATTTACATGCTTTAAAGATTCCTGTAAAGAATACATGTAGGTTGATAAAGAGAATGACTGCAGTTGCAAATACCTACTGTAGTGTCACAATGAGTACTGAACGTAGCAAAACTTAAAAGTAGGGGAATCTTAGATGGCATATATCGGCTACCGATGCGAAAAGGTTAATCAAGGAATAATAAGTATAATGTGAGATTTGATGGTTATGTTTGTTGTGTTTCAGAGTAGTGGGCGTCTGTTTGTTTGCCTGTATCGCTGCTGGAGTCACAACCCGGTGGCTCTCTTTGCTCTGTGTTTGCTCACGCAGAACTACGTCCACTGCAACCAGCTCATCAGACTATTGTATCCTTTTAACTCATTTTTCATCTTTTTTGACAGCTACACCAATTGGCAATTGGTCAATTTGGAACTATAGCTTTAAATTTTTCATGTGCTGGTGTTGCCAGCAAGAGAAAAATAGATTAATTTTTTAAATATTTTAAACATAGATAATAAATTATTCTACTGACAAATTTTACAATTGTATAAAAATTATATATATTTTTAAATTACTGTTTATTAACTAAATTGTATGATCTGCTCTGAATGATGTTTAGTTTTCCTTGACCGTTGACTGTAGTGGATCTCTTGAAGTGACTGTGGAGTTTTTGACTGAGATTGATAAACTGGTGCAACTCATCGAATCACCAATATTTTCATGTAAGTATACTTTCTCGAAGCGTCAAGATAATCACCCAGCAAACATAAAAAATCCCGACGGTTACACTAGGAGAACACAAACCAAAGTTACCTTTACGTCAAGCAAAGCAAAAAAAATGCATGAGATGCATTCCTGAAATGGCATGTAATAAACTACAAATATCAACAATTTGTTTGGAGCATCTTGATGTACGGCTGCGAGACATGGTGCTTATCTGAAAGTGATAAAAAATACTAGAGGCCTTTGAGATGTGGTCATACAGAAGAATTCTTGGAATTTCCTGGAGAGAGAATGTCACAAACAATGAGGTTCTCAGGATAATCAAGGAAGATAGGCACCTATTATAAATATCAACAATTAGAAGGCATTAACCTCTCCTCCCCGATGATGTCTATCGACTACACATTGCTTGTAATAACTTAAATATCTCTGTAAATATAATACACACAGGGTTCAGATTTTAGGTATTCCTCCTTAATACATTTACGTATTGAAAAAAAATAATATTTATAATAATAGGCACTCATCGGGAGCAGGAAATATTTTTCTAAAATCTGGAATAAATTCACCACTACAATCAAGGCGCGTCAACTGTCATGAATCATTGCACCTGCCGGAAGTGTGTGCGAAAATAAAATTAAAAAATATACAGATGCGGCGGCATCTATACTCCTCACTCTCGCTGACGTACTAATATGAGTGAGCGAGACGGGAAACCTCAGTTGTTTGCCTAGTTCGAAATGATATCGGCTCATCCATATGTCGACAGGCCAAGTAATGTTAGTAGCTCTCGGATGTTCACGCGACAAGGTGCGTCTGGCCGTTTGAGATCTCCGTCTGATGTTTTTCATGTTTTTAGCTATTAAATGTCAATTATTACTGCTTATTGACATCAACTATTGTAAAATTAAGCGATATCTTTGAATATTTTCATTTTTTCGAATTTCTACTCATTTTATTCACTTTAAATCAGAATGTGTAATGAGTTGACGCCATCGGAATGCGCGGAAGTTTTTAGCATCGTAAGGCGAGGGTTAACCAATCAGTACTGATAACAGCTTGATATAGCTCTTTTAGGCTGATGCCGAAAAGTCTCGAAAAACGATCTTTTGTCTCTTATTTTTGTTCGCTCGCCTGACATGCACATCTAGTAATGTTACTTTTAAATTATATAAAATTACACGGTGTTTGCATACGACATATTTAATTTGCTTTTTTACCGTGATTGTCTTGGCGGCGCTGGATGTCACAGTGTTCGGGCAAATAAATAAATCATGTTACAGCTATATTCTAGTATTGTAATATTCAAAATAAGCTGAATAAATAGTTTGTCAGATTGTTGAAACTTACGTGTTCCTGGCCCAATGGACCGGTCCCGAAATGACAGCATTAGCTAGTGACGTCAGAGCACAAGGAATTTTTAAGCCAAGGAAACATTTAATGATTAGAGTCGAATTGATACTGTTTTTATTGGATAAGTGATCATTTTTTTCTATTGATACCAATAGATATTAAATAAGAAATCACGGCACTGAGGGCAGCACTTATTTATTTGAACTTAAAGACACAGTCAATGAATTCACTTAAAAACTGAGACAATAAGAGCAGTCCAAGAGAGGTCGGCGTCATACACCTCAAACCATTAGAAAACAATGAAACACAACAGAAAAAAAACAAAGATACTCGCAAACAAATTAATTCAAATTTCGTTCCAAATTTTATTCTTCTTTCAATACATTCTATCTGCCCATTGATGACAATATTTTAATTTCAAATTTGATGATAACCTTATATCTATATATATAAAAATCAATTGCTGTTCGTTAGTCTGGCTAAAACTCGAGAACGGCTGAACGGATTTATCTTATCTTGGTCTTGAAATGTTCGTGGAGGTCTAAGAAAGGTTTAAAAGGTGAGAAAAATTATAATAATTGCCGGGAAAACCCTAAAAACAGCCCTTTTCTTTTTCCCATATAAAAGTCCCATATAAACAAGATCTATACACAATATCATCTTTCATATGCTTTATTCATTTCACGCACCGCGTGTTATTATGAGAACGCAAAGTGTGTACATAATATTTACCGCGCAGTTGACATGACCGCGTTAACATATTAAAAGATCTATACACAATATCATCTTTCATATGCTTTATTCATTTCACGCACCGCGTGTTATTATGAGAACGCGAAGTGTGTATAATATTTACCGCGCGGTTGACATGACGCGCTTTGTGAACGAATAACGTTGCGTGCGCATAGTGTTTACCGCACACTTGACACAGCTTATCGGTACGTATTATCTATATATTTATCTATATCTATATGTCAATATTATTTCTATTCAATATAGTTCATATTAAATTATAATCACTCACTGTTGTCTAAGAAATGTAGGTGTGTTCCTAACTTCGAAGAGTCAATTTGCAATTTATTACCGCTGGACAAAGTTCAAATTCAATCATATCTATCAAAATGGTCTTCGCGTGCGCGTTGGAGGATCTATTGTCGTGTTCCGAAACTCAAAAAAGTGATAATATCGCAAATGCGACCAAATGGTAAAGTCACAAAATGTAATAGATCATCAGTAGTACTGATTTTCAATTTGGTCGGCTTCATGAAACTTAGTTTTAGCTAACTTCAGTTGTTAATCTATCAGATTATTTTGTTTTATAAATATTAAGTTTTGTCACAAATTAAATTTCTGAACGCAACAATAATATTTGACATTAGATTTGACAACCAACTAATATGTCAATCCATCCTGTCGCACACGGAAAAAAGTATTACGATATTGTGTTACGATATCTATGAGTGCGCGAGAACTTTCTTTACTTTGGTGATCTGTAGTATATGGCAACATCATCGGTTGGTACCTCTGCGAAATGGAACCGCAAAGCGAACGAGTGAACTGTCAACAGTGACGCGGTTCTTTTTGTTGTTGTTGATTTTTTGTGATAGTGACACTTTACTGCTAAGTGAGCGAGAATTTTTCTCACTTTGATTAATTACGATGCCGAGGAGAAGACGACCTGACTTAGGTCGTCGCAGTCAATCAAATGTGCAAAGAGCTACCTCACGTGCTAACCTCACTGATGACCAGAGAGAGACAGATCAAGAAAATAGTCGATAAAGTACATATGTAAATATGTTAACAAAGGTAGCGATATGGCTGTCTTCGCTGTAACCAATGCAAATGATGAAATATCACAGTACCAGATGGGTCGCAATGTAAGTAGCAACGAAGCAATTTGGCGTATCTTTTCATTTGCGATCCATGAAAGACACCCTACAGTAGTCCATTTGGCAGTCCATTTAGAAAATGGTCAACGAGTTTATTTTAATGAATCGAACGCGGCAGACAGAGCGGCACGGCCCACCGTCGACAACATTAACAAGTTTCTTCACAGTCTGTCAAACTGATGATTTTGCTCGCACTTTGCTGAATGTTGACATGCCACGCTATTACACATGGAATGCATCATCAAAATCGTTCAGCGTCGAAAACAAGGAACACCAGTTGAAGGACATTCAAATGTATTTGCTTCAGACGCTCTGGGTCGCATCAACACAGTACATCCAAATAACGATTAATGTTATTATTTGCGGTTGTTGTTGGTGAATGTTCGTGGTCCGACATCGTTTAAGCAACTGAGAACAGTTAATGGACAGCTGTGTGTGACTTACCGTGAGGCATGTCAACTATTACATTTACTTGAGAACGTTTACGCACTGGGATGATACGCTCAAGGATTCCGTAATATCTTCATCGCCGCATCAAATTCGTACACTATTTGCGATTATCACATCGAAATGTTTCCCCTCGAATCCAAAAGATTTGTGGGTTAAGTATAGAGATGACATGTCTGAGGATGTCTTGCATCGTGTGCGCCGTCAAACTTTGAATCCTACACTACAAATGACTGCAGAAATTTACAATGAGACATTGATCATGATAGAAGATATGTGTTTATTGATAGAAAATAAAGTATTGTCGTGTTTGGGAATGACAGCACCAAATGGTCATATGCACGATGCATTAAACCACGAGTTGCAAAGAGAACAACAGTACGACATTGAAGCGTTGGCCGAAACAGTTCGTACAAAAGTTCCACTAAATTCCACCAATTAAATCAACAACAAAGAATTGCGTACAGCACTTTTATAGAAGATGTGAACAGTGGATCTGATGGAATTTATTTCGTTGATGCTCCCGGAGGAACCGGAAAAACGTTCTTAATTTCATTGCTTTTGGCGAGGATTAGATCGCGAAATGATGTTGCGTTGGCTTCATCTGGAATAGCTGCGACTCTGCTAGAAGGCGGGCGAACTGCACATTCTGCCTTGAAATTACCATCAAACATGCAAATTACTGAAACACCAATTTGCAACATCGCCAAAAATAGCGCAATGGCCAAGATCCTACAGGTATGCAAATTGATTGTTTGGGATGAATGCACAATAAGAGGTCACTGCAGGCACTGGACAGAACGTTGAAAGATCTTCGTGACAACTAAAATATTTTTGGTGGGGCCATGATTCTGTTGTCAGATGATTTTCGTCAGACTCTTCCAGTTATTCCTCGATCAAATGTTGCTGATGAACTAAATGCATGCCTAAAATCATCGAATCTGTGGCAGTATGTAAAGACACTCCAATTAACAACTAACATGCGAGTATTTTTGCAACAAGATGAAACTGCAAATGTGTTTGAGAAGCAATTGTTAGACATTGGAAATAATAAAGTTGTAGTGGACACCTTGACCGGATTCATCACATTACCCACAGATTTCTGTCACATCACAAACTCAAAAGAGGAGCTTATTCGGCGTGTTTTCCCAGATATAGGGCAAAAGTTTAATAACCATAATTGGCTGGGTGAACGAGCAATATTGGCGGCGAAAAATAAAGATGTCGAGGATCTCAATGCGACCATTCAGAATTTTCTTCCAGGACAGTCGGTTTCCTTTAAATCAGTCGACACCGTTATGAACCAGGATGACGTAGTCAACTATCCCACGGAGTTTTTAAATTCACTGGAATTGTCTGGATTACCACCTCACAATTTGCAGTTAAAAGTAGGATCAGTTGTCATCATGCTGCGTAACATTAATTAAACTCGACTGTGCAATGGAACAAGACTGGCTGTGAAAAAAGCTAATGAATAACGTCATTGAGGCAACAATCATAAAAGGAAAATACAAAGGAGAGGATGTCTTGATCCCGCGGATACCGATGATTCCAACGGATTTATCATTCGATTTAAACGCTTACAATTTCCAGGACGTATGGCCTTTGCGATGACCATAAATAAATCGCAAGGACAGTCGTTAGAAGTTTGCAGAATCAACTTGGAGTTTCCCTGTTTCGCGCATGGACAATTATACCGTCTTCTTTGTTTATTTACGCACCACAAAACAAAAAATAAAGTTTCTAAGAAAGCTTTAAATTGATTAACAGACTGTATCATAACAGTGTGTGTCTGTCAATATCAAATTCAAACCTTATAAATAGCCAGTATTTCAGGAAAACTCTGTTTTGTAAGTAAGCAACATGATGTGTCAAAAATAATAATAAAACTTCATGCTTCATTCAAAAAATCCTTTTTTATTATATACGGATTCGTTTTGTTTGTTTTAAGACTATTTAATACAAATGCTTAGGTCTTTTATTTATCGATTGAGGCAGTACGAAGTCTGCCGGGTCAGCTAGTACTCAATATTATGTACATTCTAACAACTACCTTCCTCAACAAATTTCAACTAATCAAGGTATTATTACAATTTAACTGACAATGCTTTATAAACTTTTTGATGTACACATCAAACTTGATTGTGTTCAAAAACATTTTAAACAAGTGTCATATTCTCATCTTGGACCCACGACGCACTCCACCCTATGTTTGGGTATCAAAAGATAACCACACGGCTCAAATCAAGAACAAGTTTCCTACAGTCGACAACGGAACTGGTGATACCCGAGGCCACCCAACGGCTGAACATGTGGAGAAGCGCAACTGAGGGGAATACTTGGATTGCCCCGAAAGAGGACCTAGCCCCTGGACATGACCAGGGATGGAATATATGGAGGTCCCTTAACAGACTTCGAACCGGAGTATGCAAGACGAGGACACAAATGAAAGCCTGGCAGTTCTACAGCGGACCAACTGAATGTGACTGCGGCGTGGAGCAGACCCTGTCACACCTTCTGGAGTGTGCGCTGTGCCCAAATAGCTGCACCCAGGAAGACCTGATGATGGCTGGGAGTAGCGGCATCAACGTCGCCCACTTCTGGTCAGACAGGATCTGACCCTGTTGTTTCCAAAACGATTATATATATATATATCTTGGAATGTACTATCTAGTACATTCTATAATAATAGCCTAAAAATCGACAAATCCATCAAAAAGGTGCTGCTGTCAAAAGGTCAATGCATTGTTGCACGTGTTTCAGATTTGAGGTTAGAGATGTTGGGCGGGCGCGGTGCAGAAGCGCTGCGCAGTGCTTTGTATGGGATCCTGATGTTACTCCCGCAAACAGAGGCTTTCCACACGCTGAGGAAACGACTGCAGTGTGTCCCGCATACCTTCATACCGATACCTAACAAGTAATGTCAATTACTTATTTTATTTTTAGATTATTTCTTTTAGCAAAGATTCCTGAACATAGAACTCTCTCATCATCCTGAAGAATTGTTGATAAATCGCCTGCGGATTGGGCTGAATCTATTTAACCCTTTAGATGCGAGGTGCGGATATATCCGCACCAACTTGCACTGGTCTTAAGTGCGAGGTGCGGATTTATCCCACGCCCTGAAAAAAACACGTCGCTTCAGTGCGAGATGCGGATTTATCCGAATACTATATTGAATATAATTTTGTTTCGTATTCCGACATTCCTTTGTCAAAAATTTTTTTTACAATATGTTTTGAGTTCATTCTACACGTTTCAAATTTAGCCTTTTTTAAAATAATAATGGATTTAGTTATGAAGGTGAATATAAATGCAGCACTGACCAATCAAAACACATAAAAAAATCGTCCTTAAATATTCAACTTTATTTTTCAATGAGTAATTGACTTATTTCGGGACTTTTTATGAAATCTTATTTCACACGTAAAGAGTTAATGTCAATACCGCAAAGAATTGAATTGTTTTTTTTAATTTTGAAGTGTGTGTTAAATTACAGGACCGGTGACACAGAGCAGCAGGATAAAATCAGGGCGACCTTAGATTTTGATAGTCTGCTGGAGCACTTTCTGGCAACACAGGAGCAGCACCGAGTCAGCAAACTGACCTTCCGAGCAAAGAATCTTTCGCTCGCAGAGCAGGACTACTCCTGACCCACGCCCTGAACCAAACAGATAGCACTCAATTATTAATTAAGTAAATAAATCAAAGACTAAATGCACTAAATAATTTGGAAAAAATATTTTTATTTTCACATTTTTTAGGATCTTAAAAGACTAAGATTTTAGATTTTATTTTTATGTTATCTAGTTTATGGTGACGATATGCTTCTACTAGAGATATATTGCTGCAGAAACGCTTTAAATAAAAGCCACTTTTTCTGTCCCCTTCCCTATCCCTGCCGATTCTTCCTGCTTTCGTCATATGTGATGGTGCTACTCAGATTTTTTCCAATGAGTTTGTATTTTTAATGTTATCTATGAATTGAAATTTGTGTAAATGAGAATTTATAAAAGAAGAGTGTGTGAAGAAGATTTGAAGACCAACATTTGAGAACCACTGATCGATGATATACATAATGTAATCGGTGAAAATTTTGGCATGCAGAAGTGTTTTGATGATGAAATGAGCCGAATTCCGTGAATTAAGTTTGTTGGCTGTGGAAGAAATTTGTTTTTAATTTTTAAAGTGGCCATTGTTCCTAATTTGTCATTTAAAAAAAAAATACCAGAAATACTTATAAGTGCAAAAAATAGATTTTTACTATTAAAATACAGAAGAATATAATTTTCAGCACTTATTTATTTTTTATCTCCAGTATTTAAATGTGACAACTCCCGGTTCTTTTTTACGCGACTTTTTTTACGCTTATTTGGACAGTGCAGTTAATTTTTTTACACGATTAACTCATTGTTTTACACGATTAACTCATTGTTTTAAGACGATTTATTACAAATATGGAGGTTGAGTTTTTTTACTTGTCACTTTCTGTAATCATTGTATCACGTAAAAATATGGGGTGTAATTATTTATTTTCGTGTATCCTGAAATATCTAAGGAATCATGAGTTGCAAATAAGATGAAAGAATAACCAATAAATTAAAAACATATATTTATTGGTCTGTATTATGAGTATTATTCATATTCCTGTATTATATCATCGGTTGATGTTCAGTCATGAGCAATTCTGATGGATAAAATTTGTATAGTATTTACTTTGTGCAATTTGAAACCCTATAATAATCTTCTTGTTTCAAATATACAATATGATTATTAGTCCATATCTTGCAAAAATAAAATATGCATCAAATATCAGTTCTCCATTCCTCATGATGTACTTGAGAAATTCCCTGTGAATGTTAAAATTGTTTGGTGAAGTAAATTAAGGAATACAAATTATTTAATTTGATTTTGTATTTTATTTTCAATTTTTGACTTTAATATTTTACCTACCTTAAATATATAGGTGAAGTAAATTTTTTTTTTTTTCAAAAATGAATATCATTTTTTAATTGATAGGTATGTTACAATTGACCATGATTTCTTATGTCTGAATACCAATTAAAGGTAAAAGGTTATTTGTTTTTAACATATTTAAATCTTTTAACGAATTTGATAATATTTTTATTAATTTGTCATATTTTTGATATCTTTATAAAATGTATTTACCAAAACAACTTGTTATTTATTAGAAACATGGCTTATATTATTATTTATAAAATAAAAAAGATCACTGAACATTCTTACAAGGTTGTATTGGAAGAAATATCTTATCAGTCTCAGGGATCATGCTATTTTTTCTCAAGCCAACAAGTATTTAATACCTACCACTGAGTAAAACTCGTACATCCACATCACATAATCATTTAAATATTTAATTCATAAAATTCATATCTATATTTTTAAAACCAAAGTTAGATTGTTTTTTCTTTCTCTTGAATTGGTGATTTGAATTTATAATTATTTCAAGAGAGTAACTATATAATACTGCAATAAATCAATTTATACAATATTTAATACATGTATTAAAATTATAAATTTATATTTTAATTTTTTTCTATTAATCATGCATGATAAACTATAAATTGCCTATTTACGTATATATTTATCATTTAGTCAAGCCGAATTTGACGTTACGAACAGTAAAAGGTATTTATTTTAATTATTTTTCATCTTTTCACTTTTTCTGAAAGGTTTTAGTTATTATATTCAGTGATGGATTGCTATAAATGATTTAGAAACACTGATTATCTGTCCTTTACTACTGTCTAACTTCCCCTTATGTAATGACTACACATTTCATGTTTATTGTTTAATGTGTAGTCATTACACAGTGAGGAAAATTATTGTTTCACTTATTTATGGCTAAGAGCAAGTTAAGAGTAGGTAAGCTAGAGATATTATGCCAATTTATTGTTAATCATGTTGATTGAAGTATTAATACCTAACGAGAGAGTTTTGTCCGTGGTCGAAAAAATTAAGAACAAGAAAGCTGGTGATTTTTTAGAAATATATATTTTTATTAATGATTTTGTTGTTTTTATGGTACAAATTTGTTCTTACTTTAATGTAAAATATATGTAAATAAGAGTTGATTTGTATCACTTTATAATATACACACATAAATGATATATTAAAATTATTAAATATACAAATAGAAATGAAACAGTTTGTTTTATTATAAAACATTGTATTTGGTAAGTATAATAATATAGATACACCTTGATTTAAAAAAAGAATCATAAAATATGATACAAAAATTATACTACATAATAACTAAAATACAATATGTATGGTGGGATTTAACTCAATTAATGGGCAGTAATTATTTAGCAAACGGTCAGCAATAAATATCTAAAAAAAGGTACGTAAAAAATAATCATTTGGCAGAAGGAAAACATGATTCGGCAGCAGAAAAATGATAAATTGCCAGGAAATAATAGATTATGTTAGGTTACTATTTTATGGGTTAAATACATTTTACATTACTTTTTACCAATATTGAATATATTACTGTCATTTTAATTTTATAACTGAGCACATTCACACTGACACAGTGGACACTGACAATTTATAAGGTCTACTGCCGATTAATATTATTTACTGCCAAAACCTTGAATAAGTTACTGAACAAAGAAATACAGGCCTTAAATCATTAAGTTTTATTTATTTGATTGGACAAATTTAGACCGTTCCATAGAGTGATCTATGAAACATAAGTTTCTATAATACAGAGAGCGGCAAAAAAAGTTGACAGTTTTAAATCAAAACAACAACGAAAACTGTCAGCTTCTTTTGCCGCTCCCTGTATTAACCACCAGAGAGATATTTCCCCTCGCATGGCAGCCTTAAGCAAATACTCATAAGTCCTCCCACCACAATATATTTCACAGGTAGGCAAGTGTTATATTTATTGAATTTTACAGGAATATATTTCATACCTCCCTTTCGTTTTATTGAAAGTACAATTAACCTTTAACAAATTGAAAATAATAATATTCTACAACACATATAAACTACGCTTACAAAGTATTACAACATGTTATGAATTAAAATTTATTTAATATATAAAACTATTTAGGATAATTCAATACATAAAACAATTATTATATATCAAACAAAAATGAACAGCCATTAAATTTAATTCATAAATTTAATTTATTAGTCAATATAGTCTCACCTTTGGTATTGGAGAAAAAAACTAAACACATCACATTTTACAGATACAAATTTAAAAGAAATAAAATCAATACATTTAAATCAATATTTAATCATTAATGATGATGAATGTTTTTATTTACCTTCCAGCGGGCGCGCTGTTATAAAATTTACGACAAATGCACCTCATCGCATCCCCCACTTTTATCACTTAGTCGCAAGCATCGAGCTCCGAGCTATTTGAAGGACAGTGTCTCTCTAACCTACCATCCCAACAGAATTCTTGCCGGACAAATGCAAAACTGTTGGATTCACTCTATTTGGTTACCAAAAGGGCAAAAAGTATGCTTTCCTATGTACCTCGGAAAAATAAATCAATAATAATTCTGTCAACGTTACATGACGTTGACGAAATGGATACTGACACCAGAAAGCCTCAGGTTATACTGAACTAAAACGAAACTGAAGGCGAATATTCGTTCTGATTAACAGGTTGATAAAATATTTGGAGGGTTGTTTTGTTTATTTTTTCAAGAAAGAAAACTTTTGTTTTTTTAAGTAATGACATTCATAATTTTTCATCACCTTAAGCAATTCCTTAACATTTTAAAAAAAGAAAACATTATTTTTACATCGAGAAAACTTGATGACGTCAAATTTACTACAAGCTGCTGGAAAATTAATTAAAGCATGTTTTAAAAATATTTTTGAAGCTGAGGATCACAAATAATTATTATCTAATATGAATGATTAATATCTCAATGAATTGTTGGGAAAAGTAGCACAGGGCGTTTTAGGTAGAGAGGGATGTTGTATACAAGGTTAGTATGTTTGGTGATCACATTCTCAGCATTGAGAAAAAAATAAACAATCAGATATAAAATAAAAGATTCTTTAGAATTTATTCCACATATTTTTTTTTTGACGACATGTTTCAGCCAGGTCGGATGGCCATTTTCAAGTTGAAAATGGCCATCCGACCTGGCTGAAACACGTCGTCAAAAAAAAAATATGTGGAATAAATTCTAAAGAATATTTTATTCTATATCTGATATTATGTAATTCCACCAAGAAATATCGATCGAAAAAATCTAAATAAAAGAAACAATCATATTTCAATAACTAGACTATTTATGAACACTATTATATAATATAACAATACAAAATACTTATTTATTTTTTCTATATTAAAATACTTATCGAATTAAATATCAAGAAAAGCACTGGTTATTGGAATAAGTGGTTTTTAAAATGACAACACAAAAATAATGTTACCTGTATAAAAAAGTAATATTCTGAAAGCCATAAACATTTTTTTTTTAATTATAACAATTTTATAAATAGCCAGTTCAATTGAGATCAAAGCAAGTCGGGGTTTAAAAATAAAGAACAAATTCATAGTCATATTCTGAATTCAGAGACATGAAAAATAGTTAGAAAAATATGTATAATCGAGAAAATACATTTAATCACTGGCAGAAAAAATGCATTGTCATGTAATTTTCAATGCAATATTTCAGGCTAAACTTTGCAGCAATAAAATCAGTCAACCCTTAAAATAAGATAAAAAATGAATCTAAAGTAAAAAGAAAATACTATATAACATATACTATTACAATTAGCGTAGTAAAGGGTGATTTTTAAACTATTTTCTTTTTGGCAACACTGATTTTGACAGCTCACGTACGTTTCGTGTTTTGTGTCACTGTCAAACATCTTCAGTTTGGTCTATAATTTAACCATGAATCGTCTTACAAACGAACAACGCTTGCAAATCATTGAATTTTATTATCAAAATGCGTGCTCTGTTAAGAAAGTTCATCGCGCGCTTCTTCCATTTTATGGTCAGTTTAATCGACCCACTGAAGCGGCTATTTGGGCTATTGTGACTAAATTTCGCACCAAATTTACATTGTTGGACATTAAATCACCAACACGCTTACGTAGAGTGCGAACTGAAGAAAATATCGCAGCTGTATCGGCCAGTGTTAGTGATGACCATCAATTATCGATTCGGCGCCGTTCACAGCAATTGGGCCTCTATTACTCAACAACGTGGAAAATTTTGCGGAAGGATTTAGGTGTGAAGCCTTACAAAATACAGCTGGTGCAAGAATTGAAGCCGAACGATCTACCACAACGCAGAATTTTTGGTGAATGGGCTCTTGAAAAGTTGGCGGAAGATCCATAGTTTTATCGAAAAATTGTGTTCAGCGACGAAGCTCATTTTTGGCTGAATGGATTCGTAAATAAGCAGAATTGTCGGTTTTGGAGTGAAGATCAGCCAGAAGCATTGCAAGAGCTACCAATGCATCCAGAAAGAGTTACTGTTTGGTGCGGATTATGGTCTGGTGGCATCATTGGACCGTACTTCTTCAAAGATGATGCGAATCGCAACGTAACTGTGAATGGTGAGCGCTACCGTGAGATGATATCCAACTTTTTTTTTCCCAAAATGGAAGAGCTTGACTTGCATGACATGTGGTTTCAACAAGACGGTGCCAAATGCCACACAGCACGCGAAACAATAAACCAATTGAGTGGCAAGTTCGGTGAACACTTTATTTCACGTTTGGGACCGGTCAATTGGCCGCCTAGATCGTGCGATTTAACGCCTTTAGATTATTTTTTGTGGGGCTATGTTTAGGCTCATATCTATACTGACAAGCCCGCTTCGATTGACGCATTGGAAGACAGCATTGAAGCATTTATTCGTGAGATACCGGTCGAAATGTTGGAAAGTGTATGCCAAAATTGGACTAAGCGGATGGACCATTTGAGGCGCAGCCGCGGTCAACATTTGAATGAAATAATCTTCAAACATTAAATTATATGGACTGTACTATCGATTCAAATAAAGATTTCATTCATTTTTCTTAATTTTTGGAAAAAATTCCTATAGCTATCAAAAAATCACCCTTTATTACCTAATGCTGGACGAAAGCCTTCCCAATCCTCTTTCATTATACAAATAGGTCATATTTCTTAAAACATGGGTTGACTGACCATTATGAAAGCATTAATTAAAAAAGAAATAAATTATATACAGCCGAGGAGTCTTTTTATTATGTACACAGTAATAATAAATGGAGTATTAACTAACTATATATATTTTTATGACAGTAATACTAAATTTAATTTGCAATCGATACTCCTTAGGTAGAGCACATAGGCATAGTAAGACATTGTTATTTATTTTGTCAGCCGTTAAATCTTTTGCCTCGTTCTGTATTCTGAAGTTACAAATACAGGTATGTAATATATTATTTAACAAAGGTGTCATAATAAGCTCGTTTCTAAATGAACAATAAAAAATGGCTTGAGATAGCATTCGAGTCTGACAACTTTCTTCCTAAGGAATGGCGAGGCATTGAAGAAATGACAAAAAATACTTGAGAAATTATAGCATGATCCCTGTGATAATTTACAAATATATTTCAATACAATACAACCTTGTATGGGAATTTAATATTTTAAGTATTTTATTATTTATTTATTTATTATTTTATTCCGCTAAAAAGAAAAAAAAACCCTATCCCTCTAGAATACAGCATTACAACTGTCAGAAACCATGCTTAAATTTCTCAAGTGGATGCTATGATGGGGGGGGGGGGAATTATATATAATATTTACGAACACTGGATCATTTACCTTATACTCTACTTACAGTTACTTACTGACTAAATTATTTACTTAAGGCATCTTCACATTTAATATATCACTAAAAATATTTGATACAACCAATTATGTACTATCTGATAAAAAAAAATAATTGAAAAACGAAAATTTCGCATTTTTTTTTGTAAAAAATAAATGTAGAACAAACAAGCACATAATTAAAAATTATACTATCAAAAAACTACATATACGTAGTACTACGAAACACAATTTTACTAAGATTTTGTGAGAATCTATGGATTTATGATTTCTTCATTAAAATTTAATCAATTTCAAAAATTATTTTCTATAACAAATTATTAATTTTTAATTATTTTCTTTTAATTTAAAAATCATTGCCACGTTATTAAGCACCAATTTGAATATCTAAAACAAACACACACATTATCAAACACCACAATGAGATCACAACACTTTTTAAAACGTAAAGTACTTGATTATGACCTTGAATGACATTGATTTAAAAGCTGAATATGTTTCGTATTTTGTCGAGTAACGCTTAAGATGAGAATTGAGTGTTCTGTATGGTAGTAGTATTGTATTGCAGTATTATGTTTTTGTTTGTAATAGATAATTTTAAGCCATGAATCTTTATGAAGTGAATCTTCATTTTTCACCAGATTTCCCGTGACATTATGTTGCCAATTAGAACAATACATGCCATTGGTATGACCATAAACAAAAACAATTATGGAAACCGGTTGATTACCTTAGCATTTAATCTACATTTTCTACATACTGGAATGGAATAATACAATCTGGACCCGACGTATAATACATGTTATTTCAATAATTAAAGGATTAATACAGACTTTCATCAGATTTCTGACAAAAAGAGGGAGAAGAGCATTCATCACATCACTAAAGCTGCTCTGAGATCCCAAAATTCTATCATTTTCAAGAATAACTCTGATAAGGTATTTTGGCTTTTGGGTTTAGCTGTGTGGCAAATTCTCTAGTAGCAATATTTCGACCGCCATTGCAGGCATCTTTTTCAGGCCAAACGCAAAAGCTACAATACCAAATCTGGCCGTGAAAACCTATGAAGTTCAATAAACTCGGATAAGTCTCCTGAACCACTGTCCTCGGCAGCCAGGCAGAGGATCAAGGACGATGGAGACTTTTGCATTAGGCCTCTGTTTAAGAGTGGACACAATCGGCGGGTATATATCAGTGGTTAAGGCGTTTGTTTGGAAGGCCGAAGGTTGTGGGCTCAATTCACAATGGAGATTAAATGAAAATATTTTTTGATCGATTTCTGAGCTCTACAATACCCCAGCTTTAAATTACTCCGGTTGGTGTGAATTTGATCCCTCACCCGTTAAACGCCAGTCATAGTCTATTAATCAAAATTTGTGGTAAACGAAAGTCGTTCCATGAAGATGACCCATTCATAGTACATTCTTGTATTAATAAAGGTGATGCGTGAATGTCGGGCTGTAGTCTATAACGTTGGCAAATCAACACTCCAAATGCAGCGCTTATCCATATGTAGAATGGTAAGCATCTTCAAATCCACAGATGAAACTTCAGAATCACTATCACAATCTGTCGGTAATCTCCTGTATGTGATAACATAAAAATAAAACAATTTGACGATGATCCTTTGGCTAGCTGGGTACGTCGCCATCTCTGACCGAAGGCTGGAACTTACTTATGCAGCGAATGAGAGCCGAGTTTTCTGCCAAGATGGCGCTCAGCTCGTCCTGGGCCTCGAACATCTGGCGCAGTCCCAGCGAGGCGGCCTGCGCCCGCTCCCCGGGGCGCTCCTGCTTCACTTCCGGAGATTCCGACTGTGCGACGTCCGTGTCTCTGCGGAGGTTTGTAACCTAAAAAAAGATTTGACAATCAATTAACTATATATGATATTCATTTTTTATCATGATGATCTAAGGACTCTTACTGTTGAGTCTAGCAAATTTATACTTTCATCAAAATAAATGGTGAATTTAAAACAAAAAGCAAAAAATTCTGGTAAGATTTTAAGTAAATTTTTGGTCAGAATAAAAAAATACATTATTATTTTGAATTTAAAACAGGTTTATTCAGGTATATAACTATATAAAATGGATCTAACTATGGAAATATGGATCACATTGAGCACAGTTTCATTTGGTGGAAGACTGCAGTTTCGCGATCTATGAAAGCTTCTTCAGTGGTGGTGAGTAGTGTTAGAAGTGGGAATAACCTAATTATCCTCTAGTGAAATGTTTTCTTTATCAGTAAATATTCATTTACACGTCAGTACGTTTGTGCACATTGGAACTGAAGAAGCTTTCATAGATCGCGAAACTTCAGTCTTCCATCAATTGAAAGAGTCTTCAATGTGACTCATATTAAAACGAAGTATGAAATTCTTATCTAATTCATATTAAAATGGATCTTAAATTGAATGGTAAAAATATAAATAACAAATTAAATAATGCAAAAGAGTATATTTTTTTTTAATATTCTGAGCAAAAAAATATTTATTCTGACCGGAAAAATACGAGCCATTGCTATTGTGAGTTGCTATTGGTGTGGAGAGACTAGTAAGGTGGAGAGTATGAAGCTAGATCAATTAGGAAGAAAAGCATTGTTTATGGAAAGTTGATCCGCCAACACCTTCAGACTGAAGCCCTGTATTTGTGCAACATTCCCGTTCTTCTTAAGGTTTACCTGTTTGACTACGGAGTCTAGCTGCTCCTTCATGACTGTGACGCCCTCCTTCATCCGAGCCCCCAGCGCTCGCAGTTTCAGGTCGGCCCCCGTTAGGTCTTTGTCCAAGATTTGGCACTGCAAGTACACCGTCTGGGCGACCTTGTACCTGAATACAAATAAATCTTAGATAAAGATCACAAGTGAAAAGCATTTGTTAAAAATAAATCTTTATGAGTTAAATAAAATTAAATTAAAAAAAAACTATTAACACATTCGCATCGGGAAAGATATTAATACCCGTTCCTTGATTGACGGTTAATTACGGGAAGGGTATTTTTTAGTTTTACGCACGCACTCTGATCTTTAAAGTCGGGTAGGATATTTATATTTGTTTTTTTTTACGAGCATTTGACTTTTTCTTGCTTATGAGGGTCAACATTATCAGTTTTACGAAAGTAAACACATATTTAAGAAACAGGGTTACTATAAAATTGTTTTATTATTTAGAATAAATAATGTTTGCTTATTTTGTAAAATCAACAAATATTTTTAATTTCATTGCATAATCGCTAGTATTTTAAGTATATTTTTTCTGATTAAACCCTTTATAAGGGTTATTATTACTATGAATATCATACTCTGAATCTTAAAAATATATATAACTCTAAAAAACGTACCCTTAAAAGTTTTAATGTGTATTTTCAAGTTGTGGACATAATTAAAAATAAGTGTAAGAAGTTCTATAAGTTTTCGATAATTTTGCTGGTAGTGATGTAATTGGTGAGTATCGTATTGAAAAAAATATGTAGTTATGTTGGATATTTTTAAAGTTATGGCAGTTTATGTAGAAATATATTTTTATGCGCGACATCGATTTATCGTCCGTATTTGAGTATCAGCCGATGCGAATGTGTTAATATAGACTTCTAACAACTGTAAATTAACATCTACCAAAATATTTATAATATGAGTAACAATGTTACTCTAGAGAACATATCGTTGCGGTAGAATATATGTTTCACATATGAATAACGTGGCCCAATAATAGCTTGATTGTCACATCACTTAATGATCATAAGCCTATGTCCATCCACTGTTGAATGTAGGCCTCTTACATGAGTCTCCATCTTTTTCGATCGTCCGCCCTATGCATCTAGGGTACTCCCACTATTCTTCTGATGTTGTTAGTCCATATTGGATCACTTAATAGTGCATTAATTCTTCCAAAGACGGCAGTCAACAATTTAGACACAGCTGACATGCATCACTCACCAATCTTCCAGAGCCTCGGCAGTAGCCGCAGCGTGCGGTGCGCAGTCTTGGTCCAGCAGTGCGCGTGCAGCTCGACCGGCTTCCGTGACCTTAACCCTCTCGAGTGCATGGAATTGCTCATCATTGTACGTCAGAGAACGAGCTGCTCGGTCACGCACCAGGTGCTGCCATGAATCACGCAATCTGCACAAAAAAATAACAACAATGAAACTTTTTTTTTGTATTAAAATAATTTAATGTAAACGGCAAAAGATGAATGAGAATTGCTCCACATTCTTTTTAGTAGCTTACATTCAAAACTGTACAATTTTATCCCTTCTCTAGAACTGCGTTCTATTATTACTTGTATCCTTTCCCTGTGATGTATATGTTTTTAATTCAACAAACTATATTCATCATACCGCTCCCCTAACTGGAGCATATGGCATTCACGAACCGTCACCACAAAGCTCTGTCAACGGCCATTTTCTTTGCCTCATCCCAAGTCAGCTTCGCCGAGTACATTCTGTGTATAGTCCCCGACGATCTACCAGAACGGCGAGAGCCCGAGGGCTTGAAGATATATATATATCAATAGATTATTTAATGTGAGAAGGCTTACTTATCAACTAAGGTCTTGGCTCTGTGCGGCAGGCGGTGCGTGTGAGGGCAGCGCACGTCAGCCGTGGCCTGCGCCCACTCGGCCACGAGCGCGTCGCCGGCCACGTAGCGAGCGTGCAGCTGGCCGATGGCCGCCGTCCAGCCGGCCGACATCTCGTCACTGAGCACCTGCGACTCCTGGGTCCAGCACGCGGCCGGGGCCACGCCCAGCGAGCCTGGGCTGTCATTGCCTCCGCCATTCGAAAGCTACAATTCATAACATAAGATTAAAAATCCAAGGAGTAAAGGTATTAAAATTTTTATTCAATTTTATTTTATTTTTTCCCCTACAGAAATATTACAAACTTTAACAACTCAATTCATTTCTGTAGTACAATAAGAATTAATCCTAAAAAAAAAAAACAATATATACAAATATAGTACTAAGTACTAAGAACAAAGTAATAAAGACAAGCAACAGAAGTTCCCAATGCTCATCAAACAGACAACGCCAACAAATTATTCCTCCAAAGAAACTCGTGGAGTTCATGTCTGAATTGGGCCTCCCTCACGTGAAATATATCAATATCCGAGGCGATTTGGTTAAACAATATATGTATATAAAAGATAGTCAGGTTAGTTACAACATTTATAACTCGAGAACCGCTGTACCGATTATGACCATTGATTCGTTGGATTTGTTCTGATCTTGAATATAAGAATTGCTATTAAAACATCGAAAAAAACACTTCTAATAATATATTTCCATAGTCTATTAATTAATTTTGGTGGCAGACGAAAGTCGTCACGTGAAGACCAACCATTCATAGTAAATTACTGTAATAATAAAGGATGATGCGTAAATTTCGGACTGTAGTCTATGATGTTGGCGGATCAACACTCCACATGCAGCGTTTAATTATATACACTATGGTAAGCGTCATAGAATTCCACAGATGAGACTTCAGAATTACTATCACCATCTGTCGGTATTCTTCAACATAAAAAAGATTGACTCACCGCTTGAGAGATGTGTTCGGCGGCTGATGTTGATGCATCCAGTGCCCTTGCCGTGTCGGCCAGGCGAGCAGCCAGTACGGCCAGGGACGAGGCCCGCGTGGCCAGCGCAGCCAGGGCCCGGCGCAGCATGGCCGCCCAGCGCCGCACGCATCGCCCCGTGAGCAGCGAGCCCAGAGACAGCAACTCCACGCGGCGCTTTATCACGTGACCCACGCTGCACGCCACCTGAACAAAATTACCATTTCCATTCATATCAACACAATACACCACTCCAATGTCCTTTAATTAAGACAGCTTTAAAAATTGCTTACAATCGTTTGGGAGATCGTTTTAAGAGTATTGATATCCTCCTCTCAAAGTTTGATATCGATTTACTGGATGACAGGATGCAGGATCAGGTTCACAATAAAAAGAACTTGTTTTTGTTTCACAATTTGCGTTTATTTATCAAACATTTGCTTTTTCGTCACCTGTTACGACACACGCCCTTAGGCGCGCGCCATAACGGTCGCGAGTGGGAAGTTCAGTGGGTCAGTTGTAGTGAGCTCCAACTAACGGCGCGCTCTGACATCTGGCGCCGCTAATAGTCGCGGCAGACAAGCGAATTAAAGATGACAGTAGCCAACATGAAATGGACCAACCGTCATAACAAATAAAATGGCGCATGCAAATGCCGTGCAACATTACAATTAAAACTAACATTAGATGTGCATGTCAGACAAGCAAACAAAAATAAGGGACAAAAGATCGTTTTTCGAGGCTTTACGGCATCAGCCTAAAAGAGCTATATCAAGCTGATATCAGTATATACATGGATGCTGTAGTCAATGGAGAATACAAATTGCTTCTATGGCTTTGCTTCATTCATAGAGTTTTGTTGAGTAAATTTTGTGTATAGTTCCCGATTGCAAGAGCCCTGCAAGATGGCTAAATTTTATACCCTCTTATGGAATAGACGAGGTGAGAGAGTGGACGATACAGCCTTGCATACTAAAATATGTCAAGAGACGACGGCGGACCTAGCTGAGACATGGCCTGCGAATGCCGCAAGCGAGCATTAACTACGACTGCCTTTACTTCAAGCTCCCGGGCTCTCGCCTACCTTTTAGTCCTTCGGGAACTATATATAGAATGTACTCGGCGGAGCTGTTAGAGGCGGATCGAACATGGGACGAGGTGATGACCAAGACAGCTTCGTGGTGGTGGCTCGTGATGTCCATATTCTCCAGTTGAGGGAGCGGATATGGACAAAATGAATATGGAATCCGAAGAACATTTTGCAGCCAGGTCCACCTTCATCTGATTACCGAAAAGCTTACTTTCTCTTGCCTTGTCATTCCTCATAAAGCCGAATCATTACACATTAAATATTCTAACATTCTACACCTGTTCTCAAAAACTTTTTAGACAGCTGCATTAGTTAGTAGTTGAAGTGCCAGGATTTACAGCTATATAGAAAAATGAAGGTAAAATATCTATAATAATATGTGTAAGTTTAAAAATAAAACCTGTTAATTTTAATTCCTCATTCTTTAAATGTCATTTTACAAAAAAAATAAAAATGTTAAATCAAGAATAAGGAGCAAATAAATTTGTTTTTGTTTGCTATCCTAAAATATTGACCAATTTGAATATGAAATTATTTTTTACTTGGTTTTAACATAGATACCAGTTGTCACACTTATCCATTTGATATTATTTCAAGTGGATTTTCTATTTTTAATAACATTGTTAATTAAACATATGACAAGAGTACTTTTGTGTTGTTCCTCACCTTGGCTTGGCTGGCGTCATTCTCCACCAGGACCAGATTAGGAAAAACAGGGAACTTGGGAATTTCATTCTCGGAGGACAGTCCAATGGAGCAGCAAGTGTTGTTATTGCGGCTAAACAACATCAGAGGGTTCTCTTCACTGGTCTCCGGATACTTCTTTCCTGGAATAATGCATCCATTTATAAAAATTTAGAAATGGATCGGGGAAAGATTAAAGAGTGTATGGGTTTGGGTTGGAATACTCGATGTTTATTTTTCGCCGAATAATTGACTAAAGGAATGTAATACAGGTATATGATGGTTTTTACTGTGAATTTCTGTGTATAAGTTGGATCAACAAAATAATTGTAAAAGTTTTTTAAATTAAATAATGAAAAAATTACAAGGTTAGCTGAAACATGTTACATGATCAATATGTATTATTTATAGATGGTGCTTGTTTTAAACTGTATGAACATTTATTTATTACATAAGATTCAATAGTTGAGCAGTTGTTGAATATATTGATAAATCTACATTAAAAGTTAGTTTACAGGTACCTGTATAAAGTTTTAAGAATATTGGAACCAACCTTTGCAAAAAGGTTGGTTCCAAGGCCCGCGGTTCGCATCCCGCTTCTGTCGATATTTTTCTAAATGAATTGATGCGTATAAAGAATTTGATGTACAGTATGTGTATATTTAATTACTAATAATATTGTGATATAGGCAATGATCTATAAAGAAGATTAGAATATTGAAAAAATAAAACAATATTCTAATAAATATTTAAAAATCCATCTAATATAAGTGTTTAGATTTTAGTTACATAGTTGTATTCATTAGTGTTGTAAAAAAAGAGAGCTGTCCAACGAACCGGGTGTATTTTCCTCGACGACGGCTTGGAGGAGCTGGTCCTTGTAGAGCAGGATCTGGTTGTTGGGCAGCACTTCCGTCTGCTCGCATATCTGGTACTGGAGGCTCTTCAGGCAGTCCTCTGGCTTCAGGAATATCTGCAATTCAATAACACGCAATGAGGAATTATATCTGGTGGAAGATCATGTTTGTACAAACACATAAAATCAACAGGGTACAAAATAGTTTGACTTTGTGAGGAATAACGAGGTGAGAGAACGGACAAGGCAGCCTTCCATACTATAGTCGCTCAAGAAGCGAAGGTAGACATGGTTGAGACATTTAATTTGAATACCGCAGAAGTGCATTAACTACAGCTGCCTTTTTTCAAGTCCCTGGGCTCACACCATCCATAATGTACTCGACGAAGCTGCAGGAGGCAGAGCTGACATGGTATGAGGCAAGAACCATGGCGGCTGGCAGAGGTTTGTGGCAGCGGCTTGTGACGACCATATACTTTAGTTAGTTTAGTTAATTAGTGATGATAAACACACAATTCAGGCAAAATATGTTGGAATGTTTAGACAGTTTGGTCTAACTAGTTTGGCATTTGATTTTCTATTTTTTTTTCAGTTTTTTTTTTTTATGTAAACACATACAGGAGAATACCGACAGATGGTGATAGTAATTCTGAAGTCTCATCTGTGGAATTTTATGATGCTTACCATGGTGTATATGGCTAAACGCTGCATGTGGAGTGTTGATCCGCCAACGTCATAGACTACAGCCCGAGATTCACGCATCATCCTTTATTATTACAGGAATTCACTATGAATGGGTGGTCTTTACGGGACGACTTTCGTCTACCACCAATTTTAATTAATAGGCTACGACTGACATTTTACGGGTGATGGATCAAATTCACACCAACCGGGGTATTTTAGAGCTCAGAAATCGATTAAAAATCTTTTTTTTTTTAATCTCCGTCGGTAATCGAACCCACGACCTTTGGCTTGCAAAGCAAACGCTTTACCATTGAGCTATGACCGCCTTTTTTCAAGTCCCTGGGCTCACACCGTCCACAATATATAGAAAAAATTTGTGAGATATAGGCGCTCAATCAGCGCGGCTGTATGCAATTTTTTTTTTCATTTCATTTATGTTATCTGTTCACATTTGCAGGAATGAAAAAAGGTCTACAAAATAAAATAGCCTTTTAGGTTGAACTGTGCGGATTGGTTAGTAATAATTAGCCCCTTCGATAAACCACAGTTCCAAATCTGGCTGAAAACCTACAACTTATTTATGTGAGACTGTTTTATAATCTCAACAATCATTTCTCAGTCTCAAGTGAGGATGTGGTTAGAGATAGTATCAACCTTGATGCTGCTGGCCTTGTTGACATAGAACACGTGCACGGCGAGTGCGCTGAGGCGTTCCTGCACTTCTGCAAAGAACCTCTCAAAGGTCCATATGTGCTGGGGGTCGGCCTCCAGCAGCCCGGCCAGCAGCGGCGCCACCAGCCGCCGCAGCCCGGCGCTAAGCTGACAGTGACTCGGCAGTTCACGGCTCCATTCAATATGGCCGTTCTCCGACGTCTGCGTGCCGGAGATGACGCCCGAAGACTTCCTCGTCGTGATGTAGAACATGGTCTCTTTGTTCTTGCGACCGCCAAACGGCCTGAACGGCAAATTACCTGAAAACAATATTTAAATATACTGATACAAATGCGTTGATAATGGGCTGAACGGCAAATGCTTGCAGGCTGGTGCCAAAAAGACTTGATATATGATTTTTCGTCTCTTATTTTTGTTTGCTTGTCAGACACGCATATATAAAAATGTTTGTAACATAAAACATAGCAATAGCGTCGCCATTTTGTTAGTTGTGACAGGCCCTATCACAGAGGCGCTACTAGATTAATTTCGGCATTAATTAAGTAAGAAAAAAATAAAAAGCATGTGAGATAGATTACCTGTCGCAACGTGGTACAATGTAACCCCGATCGACCACAGATCTACCGTTGCACCGAAAGACTTTCCGACTGGACGCCGCAGCACGGCGCGCTCATACATGTCAGGATGGAGGTACTCTTCGGTGCCGCATAGCGACAAGAACTGCTGGTCCTCCTCCAGCTCTCTAGCGGCACCAAAGTCAGTCAGCTTGTAGACGGTGGTGCCATCATCGTTGATGAACTTCATGATGTTACCGGGTTTAAGGTCGCGGTGTACGAGGTTGTTGTCACGCAAGTGTTTCATGCCGGCCGTGAGGTGCTCCACCACGAGCAAGAACTCTGTCTCTTCGAGGCCGTACGTGTTCTCCGGGTCGTCCAGGATGTTGAAGAGGCTGCCGCCGGTGCACAGCTCCATGACGATGACCTTCCCGCGACCTTCTTGCTCTTCCTCGATGGCCAGCAATTTGACAATGTTTTCATGTTTCACTTTACGCAGCACCTCAAACTCGCGCACCTGGAATTTTTATTTTATTAAAAAAAACTCTTTATCAAGCAACTATAAAACGACGGCTTGATATTTTATTGCCTACTTTTTGTACAGAAAAATCCAAATCTCTTCCAGGTCTGTATATTTTGCTAACTCAACAATATATAGAATTTACTGCGAGTGAAGGAGCTTTCACGGGATGAGGGAAGGGCCAAGACGGCTGACAGAGCTTTGTGGCAGAGCCTCGTGATGACCATATGCTCAAGTTAAGGGAGCGAACATAGTGATGATGAAAAACTCAACAAAATCACTATGATAGACCACTTTATATAAAACAACAGAGCTTACTTATTATGCATAATTTAGTAGGTCCATGGAATATATCTTCAAATTGTTGACTTTAATAGCAGGAGAATTGGAGAATTGAAGGAAATAATAAAAATGTAACCCTAAAATGTGAGTATATATTTAGAGTTATTTACCTAAAAGTATTCTGTGTGTAAGCCAATGTCTGAATATGTGATTGATGTATTTACCTTGTATACAATGTGACAAATGTATAGTCAAACTGCCTGTCATTATCAGTATTGACTGCCGCTTTTGATTAATAAATTATGACAGACATTTTACTGGTAAAGGAAACAATTCCATACCAACCGAGAGTATTAATAGAACATATAAATTTATTCATATTAGTTTTTATTTTAATCTTCCTCTGACATGGTAAGCAAGTGCTTTACTCTAGGTCAACCTGCATGGATTTAATTAATTGATATAGTTTTTTAAAGAATCGTCCAGTAAGTTAGATTCAAGGAGTTCGTGATAAAAATAACAAACACGCATAAAATATGCTACATTATAAGAGTAAAATCGATGCTTGAAATATTGAGAGGTAATTTCCTTGTTCGAAGATCTCACCTGGACTTCTGGAGGGCGCATATGGCTTAGCTGGTTGAAAGTCTTGACAGCGACTGGCTCCCCGTTGTTCTTGTTGACCCCCTGGAACACGGCTCCGGTGGCCCCCTTGCCCAGAACGCTCGTGGTGCACCACACGTAGTTGGCCGAACCCCTCAGGAACGACATTATCGCAAAATTATAATAAACTGCTAATTAAAAAAGTTATGCTATATTTTGACATGTCAAGCTTACTTAGTGACAAACGTCAAAACAAGATTACGGCATAGACAATATAATAAATTAAATTCCGATTTATTCTAGGATTTAAAAAGAATCTATGGTCAGTTAAACTTTGAGTTTAGGTAAGTAATTATAAGGAATACATACTTGTATACCATAACATAATATTACATTTCTTATTAATATAATTTTATTATACCATTTTATTTTCCATAATTATATTTTATTCAATCATTATTACATTTTAATATAATACTATAATATTGTTTAAACTGGGCGAATCAATATATATATCTAACATCATCATCATAACATGTCCGCTCCCCAACTGGAGCATATGGAATTCACGAACCGCCGCCACAAAGCTATCAGCCGCCATTTTCATAGGCTTATCCCAAGTCAGCTCCACATCTCGCAGCTCCGCCAAGTACATTCTAAGTATAGTTTCCAAGAGCTTTCCAGGACGGCGCGATCCCAGGGATTTGAAGAAAAAGCAATTATGATTTATACTCTTCTGTGGCATTATCAATACATATCCCTGCCAGGTCCACCTCACATCTAACATACCTATACAATAATATTTACCCTGTATGTATATAGTTTTTTTTTCTATCGATAATTTTTGTTGGAATTCTATAATCATCTCAAAATAAAAGATTATTTTGAAGTCAACGATTACTACTTGACGCGACCGCAAAATGTCGTCACCCAAAAAAAAAAGTAATACTTTAAAAAAATATATTTCACCTATACCAAGGCCTTAGGAGAAGATCAAAGAGATTCCCTTAACCTGTGCTGTTTTAAAAATTACATTTCTATCATGCTTTACTACCCAGTCGAAAATAGGGGCAGAAATTTTGTACTTTTGCTTATAGAAATCCTCATAAGTAGATGAAAAATTTTGGAGAGCCCGCGAAGTTTGATGAAGAAAATTTTCGGAAGGCTTATATTTGGAGGGCTGCATTCATTCCAATGGATTTGAAGATTATTTTTAAAGAGGTCGAGTATTAAAATGCTCAAGGGAGGGAGAGGGGGGAATAATTACAATAATATAATGTTTCTTTGGTAATTTATATATATATTTACAATTATAAAGAGTATATGAGTATGTTAAAAACATTAATTACAAAAGGAAACAAAACAAACAAAAATATTATTTAATTAAATTAAAGTATTTTTTTACATTATTTGATCAATTATACGGTTTATTTTATATTATATATAAAATTAGTATCTTTAACCCTTTCATTACGGCTCGGTTTGAATACAAATTATACTGTCAATTATACAACTAGTATTTGAAGCATTAAATGTACTTATCTGATCTATTTTCATATATCACATTGGTTATTGTATCCTTTAGCTATCAGATGATGCATAAAAAACTATTCTAAGAAAGTAGCAAAATGATATATCACTTCAACCAATGTCAACGGTCGGGGAATCTTATGACGGCATATGCCGACAACCGATGCGAAATGGTCAATACAAATTCGTAACACAAATTATTAAGATATCATAACAACAAAATAAATGGTAAGAAATAAATCAGCATAGAACTACATTAATATTCTGAACAAAGGAGCGTGACGAAAGAGTTATTGCAGTTTTATTAACATAATATTATCATGATTTTATGGGCAATAAAATTGTGTTACGTGCAATATTAGCTGAAGCAATTGTACATTAAGGGAAAGAAACCTATACAGGTGGTCTCCTTACTTGTGAAATACAGCCAAACAATTTACACGAAAATCGTGATGGCATTATTGGGAGTGACGTAATTTAATAAGTTTGAGGTGAGGTCAACTTTCACGTAAATACATAATATTAGAAACATTTCATTTTATATATATCAAATTCAATTATCATTATTTAGATTTTTTTGATTGATAATTCTTTGGTGGAATTCCATAATATCAGATATAAATAAAATATTTTTTAGAATTTATCCCACAATATATTTTTTTGATGACATATTTTGATACAATTGCTTTATATCGAGCCAACACTCACTTTACTAACTGACTTGAAAATGGCCATTCGACCTGGCTGAAACATGTCGTCAAAAAAATATATTGTGGGATAAATTCTAAAAATTATTTTATTTATATCTGATCAATTTTCATCTTTCAAATACTTTATAGACCGCATGATTTTGCCAGAACTTAACACCATTGCACAATATCATATTATATCTACGAGCATTTAGAAAAAAAGCTGTATTGCATGTGACGACACCCCTTTAATGGAGCAAAATATTACAATTTAATTAGAGTCCGTAATCAGTCAGATAATATTGCAAATGGTTTCATCACAATTTTTTTCTGATATATTTCTGAGTATACATCATAAAAATGCATCTCAATAATAGAAAATTATTTTGCTGTGGGATAAGACGCTGAATACTTCAGAACCCGGAATTCAAAGCTTGTCATCCCAAAGTTGAACAAAACATTTTGTCATGCGACACTTTTCAAGATGACGTGAGACCATCAATTTAAATTAAAATATATGCCCCAAAAAAGGCATCTTGAATTATAGTTAATATTAATACTCGACAAATTAGCATAACCCCTTTATTTTTTGTTGTATTATTGTTGATTTTTTTTTAAATGGTAGGATATTATTTTACCCAATAATTTTGTCATTTTTCAAAATTACTAATCTATATAAATAAAAATGAATGTATGTGTTTTAAATAATTATTGATGACTTTACTTTCTTATTGTTAGTAGCGTATCCAGGAAGGTTTTTTTACTTAAAGAATGTGATATTTGTTAGAAGATAGTCTAATGTTGATAAAAGTTTTATTAAACGCATTACCAAGATTGTTTTGGGAATTTTCCAACTGTCATAGGGCAGATGCTACAGATAATTTCTCAAGTATACATTAAATTGTTTAACCACCAGGATTTGAATACCTTCAATTATTGCTTTAGTAAACATTGTTGTTTATGTCCGATACAGAAAGTATTATCTCTGAGACGGTATATTGTGCAGATGGAAACATTATCTACGTCTAATGTTATCTCATAGAAAGATTTATTATGGGGTCATTATGCTCAGGCATAAAGTAAACAATGACAGTAATTATTACAACACTCCGGGTTATTACCCGGGACATAAATCAAGTGTACAGTGTGATGTCATTTCAAGTATTTCATCAACAGATGGCGAATAGCAAAACAATCTGTTCAAATATCAAGTCGTATTCTTCACATCGCATCATTTCAGCCTATACAAAATTATAAATTAAATTAGTCAATTCAGATTAAGTAAAAATTTAAAAAATACATTATAAATAATTATTTCTATTTACATCAAAGACAATGATTATAAAACTCAAATTAAATATTGGATATTTTTAGTGTGAAATAAAAAAAAAATAAACCATGTTATAAGATTTAATAAATATTATTATTTCTCATGTTTTATATTTATATCAAATCAAATACCTAAAAATGAAAGAAAAATTTTATGCACTTTTTTTTGAAAATTAATTTTTCCTCCTTGAGAGCTAAAAAGTAAATCAACTAGCCAATCTTTACCAAAAAAGATTGACAGAGAATTGTTTGACAGTTTATCTTGAAGCCAAAAATATAAAATATTATTTTCAATGTTTTGAGCATTCACTTTGAGATCCATAATAAATTATAAATATTTATTTATTTATTTACCTTGTTTTCACATGGATCACGTAACAAAAGTTCTCTATTAGGAGACTGCAGTTTCGACTAACTCGTAGTCTTTCTCAATCCTTCTCTAGTTAAGAGATAACTCGTAAAGAGTTATCTCTTAACTAGAGAAGGATTGAGAAAGACTACGAGTTAGTCGAAACTGCAGTCTCCTAATAGAGAACTTTTGTTACGTGATCCATGTGAAAACAAGGTAAATAAATAAATAAATATTTATAATATAAAATATTGTTTAAAAAATATTTTTTTGTATTAGGTTAGCTCTGTCGACTTAAACTTTTTATAAACAATCATTGTTTCGTGGATTTTTTAATCGATTTTTAAACTACAAATATGGATTGTAATTTTTTTTTGAAGAACCAAATATGTCATTTAGAGTTCATGTCCACTGTCGATGTTATTTGTGGTGTGCTTAAACCCACAATTTTCCTAAACGGTTATGTGGAAATTAGTGGAAAAAAATATGTCTTAATTAAGTAAAGTATTTATTTCATTAATTCATTTAAATTAAATCATACACTAAGAAAGAAATATTGATTTATGATAGTCCAATCGTCGTACAATGGAAATTGCAAATAAATAATTAGTTTCACATATTCAGTTATTGTACAGTATAGTACTCGGGCGTCTAATGTTTCCCAAAGCTACGTATTAACACAATACAACCTGTGCTTGCACGTAGATTGAATATGACATATGCAGTGAAAAATATATTTTTGAAATTTTCTGATCCAAGCCAATTTTCTCAATAGGGACTAAAAAAAATTCCCTTCATATGTATTGAAAAAAATGAAAACTGAAAAACAAAAGAATGGATCCAGCCATTCGAGCGCCTGGAAATAACTAATCACTTAGTAGTATTTACAAATCCATTAATCAAAAATGTTGTTGTTGCTTCTATTAAACTCATTTCATATTAAGCAGATTATAAAACAAGCAAAAATCGATTTTAGCAAACATCACTTTCTTATGAACATCATTGGTGTGATATATGAAAATGAATGATAAATAAAATAATTATATGTGTCTTTATGTCAACATAAATATTTTAATTTTCCATAATATAATTACACCATAACAAAAGAGATCGTAATTTACACATTTACAAACATTTCCAAGTATCCCCCCCACCCCAAACAATCAATCACGATTCTTAAAAAAGTGATCCATGGGATCCTCGGGATGACAAGAGCCTGTGAGTATGGGAAAAAGGGCAGCTCGATACTTTGGACAAAATATTTGTTATTTTATTGTTTGACAATCGTGTAACTAAAAATATACAATAAGATTAGAAAAAAATAAACTCCATTATTGTTAATGATGTTTAAGCCCTCAGAATGATAAATTACAGGGAAAAAATGATTATTTCTTTAAAGGGTGTTCTACATGAAGAATATAAATTGTGAATCTCAGCATTCAAATAATGTCAAATAGTCATTAATAGCGGCCATTTGTGCTCATTTTTCGACCTTATCCACACCGAAAAATTCAAAAGTTAAGAAATATTTGTTAAAAGCATTAATGCTATATTATTTATACTTCCTATAAAATTGAGCCTGGATAACTTGTTATCTAGTGCTTATTCGATTGGAATTGAATTAAAATGGGGACCAACATTAAATATGTAATAAATGAGAAAAACTAATTTAACACATTTAACGCTACGTAGGTCACCGGTGGCCTACGCTGTTGTTGACCAGGGCGCCACATAGGTCACCAGTGATCTAGGTTTTTTTTTCCTCGAACCAACAGTCCCTGTACGCCAGCGGTTACATTTCAATGGAATTTTAGCATTAAATGTGACCTATGGCGCCTCTGATGCCGCCAAATGCATTAAAAACATTACGAGGCATTAAACGTGTTAAAGCGGACACGTTGAGGGTGAGCAAGACAAAAAATAACACAACTCTGCGATTGAAAATAGCGCACAGTCACTCAACTCTCGGATCACGAGGTCAGTTGATGATAATGATGATAAGAGCAATAAATAAGTTATGACCGCAGCTGTAGAGCATTGTTTTCAGATCAACCGAGAGGCGCTTTACAGATGAACAATGGCGAATATTGCAGGTGCAGCTTGGTTAGATACTATGATGATACAATTTTGGAATGATCATAGGATGCTTGTACACAAATCACAACTTCTTGAAGGAGTCCATGATGGTGGCTTGGCTGCTGGGTTTCCGCACGCGCTTGAACTTGTCCTTCATGCGCTTCCTGAGGCTGGCCAGGTCCTCGGCGGGCACGGGAAAGGCGTCCGGCTTAGAATGGCCGCCCATGCCATCAAAGAAACTCTCCGGGTCGGGCCGTCGGGAAAGCGATGCCTTGTAGAGGTCGCCGTTCACCTCGTGCTTCAGTCTGTCCGAGGGCCTGTTCGATGCGAAGATGGAGAGCTCGTTTCCCTGGAAAATATTTTTTTTTTGCTTTGACCGACTGAATTTGACAATCTTACATATTTGCTAAGCTAATATATTTTAGGAGCAAAAAATAACACTCCTTTTGCCTTTACTTTTTTTACTGTTGATCCAATATAATTAATAAATGATCTTCTTTTTTATTTGTGATTTTATTAAGTATTTAATAAAGATTAAATCATTTCGTCCATTAAAATGTTAGTGTAATTACTACATTAATAAATAGTTAAGATGACCATTTATGGGTTTTTTGTAATTTTCTTTTTGGAAATCCGCTCTCTTGTTAGAGCATATAGTCGCAACAAATTACTGCACCATGGTTCTGGAAACATTTATTATCCTTGCTTCATCCAAAGTCACATCTGCCCTGGAGCTCGCCCAAGCACGTACATTGTCCCCTGGCAGCAGTGTATAGTGACCATATGCTCCAGTTAGGGTAACGGATATAGAATAAATGATAATTTGTGCATTTTATATTCAGCATTTTTAAGAAGATTGGATTATTAGAATAGCGCTTTCGAGGCCTGGACCATGATGGACAGTAAGCCCAAGCAATGGCATGCAATGTTCCCAAGGAATCACCCATCTTAGTATTATCTGTGACCAATTTGCTTTAATTTGTTGGTCGTACAAGAAACGGTGATTCAACATTGTGCCCGAACAGCCCGACCCCATTCTCTGGTTTTGTTGGATATGAATGATTTGAAATTTGAGTCTGCCCTTCAGTCTCTGTTTTAATATTGTGAATACCTTTCCATACGAATACGGTACAGTTGATGGTCTCTTCAGTTGAAGGGCGGTGAGGGCGCTGCTGCTCTGACGCAACTGAAGGTACGGAGAGGTGGAGGATTCAATTGATTTTGAATTTGCCTTCTGAAAAATTATAACAAAAAAATAAATAAGAAAATGAAATTTCCTTAAACACTTTCAAATTAACAGCTCTTTAACTTGCAAATTAACAAATAAAATACAAAAATTAGAGTAAGTCGAATCTAAAACAAAAAAAGCTGAATAACCAACGTTCAAAATGCTTCAGATACCACAGCAGCCTTGTCTTAAGACCTCGGGCTCATCGCCTTGCAGGGTCGTTGGACTAAAATAAAATAGAGAGGTATCCCATGCATTAGGTCAATCGATTTCCGGGCAATTAATATGTATTGTAATATATTTTCTAGTAATCAAATATATTGGATATCGCTTATAGTTTTTGACTGGAATCCGATACATTTTAAATTCATTTGTATAGTAAGTAAATGTAAAACATTACAACAGTAGAATAAAGCTGTAATGTGAGGCTACAAATTTCATGCAAAGCTCATGACCACTATAGACGTCATACGCATTGAATGGATTGTTAAGCTTTAAATGTCAATATTTTTATAAAATACAAAAAATGCTCTTACTATGCGTGACAATGCTTTGTTAGATTCAGAGTGTTCCAGATGAGCGTCTCGGTCAGCATCAGTGGGGCACAGTCGCGGTGCCTTACTGGAGCTGCTTCCCTCGTCCGCGCTGAAAGTCCTCTTCAAATTCCGTTCGTGAACAACTTCAGCAAGCTCCTCCTGTGCGATGACCATTTTCTCCACAGCCTCCAGCATCTCACTGACATTATCATGCTTGGCGGCGAGCTCCTTGTTCTCGCTGGTCAGCCGCATGACTTGGTTGTGCAGAGCGCGGATGCTTTCTCTAAGAACTTTCTTCTTTGATTCCGACTCCACGACGGCTTTCTTAAGAACCGATATGTAGGTGCAGAGCTTATTTGTGTCTGTCATTTCTTTCAGCATGTCGTCCACTTCTGATGTGGCTCCGTTGAGAACCACTTCCACGTTGTTCAAAAGAGCCACCTTGTCTTTTAATGAATCGATTTCCGCTTGGAGACGCTTGACATCGTCGTGGTCGTTCTTCATGTATTCGAGTTGTTGTTTAAAACAAGATATGGTCATGTCTCTAGCTGCGAGCAGATCGTTTGTTTTTTTTAATTTTTTCTCTGATTTTGCCGCCTGTTTCTGCAGCTCAACAACTTCATCCTTCAACTTGGATATTTCCCCATTTTTGCTGCTCAAGTCAAATTCAACATTGTCCAGTTTGGATTGCAGGGAGCCGGCATCCAGAGTTATGCCGGTCGTGTTGGCAAAATTAAAATACATGCGAAAGATGCGTTTCTCTGTGGTTTTGCTCCGGCACTGAGGACATGTCGGCGATCTGAAATACATTTGCATCTATAATGAAATTAAAATAAAGCATGATCTCTGCGACAGTTAAGAAATTTCTCCTGATATAAACATATGCAAGGAAATGTGAAGTTTTTTTTAGATACATGTCATAAACTAAAAATATTGAAAAAGAAGAGATAGTGACGAATCAAAAAAGAAAAATATGATAAACTAAAAAAAAAGACTTAAAAAAAAATAGTAAAACGAATTTACTAAAAATTATTACTCAACTAGATCCATATCAAAATAAGGTAAAAAACATTAATGTAATATTACTTAAATATTATTATTATAAATTAAAACAATATTCATTAACATTTAATGTTAGCCACATACAAATACACAGGTACAGTGGCACCTTGACATACGAGTGCCCCAACATACGATTTTTTTGAGATACGAGCAATCGGCTTAGCGGGTCGGCCGGTTGCACACGAACCGCGTGTCACGCTTTCCCGCGTGAAACCCCCACGGTCACGGACCCGGCCACGGTCAGAGAATCAGTTATCAGTGTGCTCTCGCTGTCAAAGCATCTTTGATAAGTTGTGCTCGCGTTTTGTGACAATTGTGAAATTTGCTTTGAGTAATTTGAAATACGAGCAAGGTTGCTGAACGAATTAAACTCGTATGTCGAGGTACCACTGTTATAACACAAAAGTATAGCATTGTTGGATCAGTGCCCCATATAAACAATTATACTATCTATGAATGGCACATTGCCAAGGTGACATTCTGCTTCAAAAATAATTTATTCATGTAAATCAAACTTACATAATTTTATAAACTAGTACAAGCAAGGGAGAGGACATTCACTACCTTCTTTAAGCACCTCTATAGACTAATGGTCCGTAAGGTTAGGTTAGTACTAGGTAAAAACAGTAAAGTTGCAAATTCAATTCAATTGCGGGATTATTTGAGAATGTTTGGAATAGAAGAGTTCGTGGTACTGGTGATGAATAGGTTTAATAAACCAAGTGAATGTATGTGTTTTGTAGATTGAAGATGAGACGTTACAGCGCTAATGTTTATTAGATGCACTGGAATATTTTTAATCTAATCGATCTGATCCAATAAGTATATTAGGTTCTCATCTTAAGCTAGTTGCTGTATTCGAGAAATGGACAAAATCGCCAATTTTAAATTTTAATTGTATGATATATATTTTTAAACATTCATAAAGATTACAATATCTAAATTCAAGTTTTATATGAATTCGGTTTGTAAAAAAAAACAACAGGCAAAAAAGGCAAGAAACATTAACATTTAAATGTCATAAAATATAAATGAAAAGTTTATGGTTGAGAAAAAAATAACGTGAGATAACAGAAAAACATAAAAAAGAAACAAATTACAAAAAGTACCATTTTCTTGGCAGAGAGAATTGATATGAATAAAATAATTATATTCAAAACATTACTAACATGGAAATGATCAATATACGAGGCAATTTAGGTGAATAGACTGATCACCCTCCTAAGGGGCATTGTTCTTGGCAGGTTAGTATCATTCTTTTGGAGCATGTACAGTCTATGGATACGGTAGTCGCTAACCTTTCTAGCCACTGCAGCAGACAGGTGTGGTGGAAGGCGTGGCCACAGCGAGTTGCGTAGACTTCGCTGCTTGCCGACAGCAGCTCTGCACAAATCAGGCAGCTGGTCAGCATGGCTGCCAACACTGATGCAACAAAACAAATAACTATATTACTAAGCAGTTCAAGCGCCTTATTATTCCACATCCGCTACGTAGCTTTCTCCAAGTTTACTCGTACCCTGAATACATAGCTTCTTGAAGAAAAGTTAGCTATAGTGTATGCCTTTCTGCAGCTTTACAAAGATTATTATTTTATAAAAGTAGGCAAATGTCAGTGTGCGATTTTGTTCTGAAAAATGCTTTTTTCGTCCACATTATTAATTAATTAAAAGTTTTTTTTTTTAGCAAAAATCATTCCAAATAAAAGTTTTTTTTTATTAATTTGCTTTTTGTAGTTTCTTTATCACAAAAAATATATTTAAATTTTATTAACTTTTTTCGTTTTTTTCCTTTTGTATGCATTTGCACACACATAGGTGTGTAATTCCAGAATTGATTTATTTCTCACCTATTGGTGTGTAACACCGTTAAATAAAATTATAAAATTCCACCAAGAATATTGTAAATTCAAAAGGTAAAAAAAAACACACGAATAATAAACACTAACAATCTCAACCCTTACAAAAACATAACACATCTTTTCACATGCAGAACTTAGCTGTCTTGTTTGAGCGTCAGAAGGGCCACTGATTTTAGACGTTTGTACTCTAATGCATTTTATTACATAAAAAAAAATCGGCTTATCATTAGCCTGTAGGCCAGTATTTACATACCTTAGAAAATTACAGTGATTTGTTCATTAAGGGATTCACTGTGACCCATTTACGTCGTGAGATGACTTTCGTTTAACACCAAATTTGGCTATGACAATCATTTTCACCTGTCTTACAACAATCACAGGTAATTTATATTTACTTTTATACAATGGCTCATAAAAGAATTACATCAACTGAAATGACACTCGAAAGCTTTAACCACTCGCCTCCTACCCAATACTACAACCAATACACAGAATAACACATTATTTCAACATGCTTTTTTTATCCAACCCATTTTTGGTGGTAGATGAAAGCCATTCCGACAACACCACCCTTTCACAGTACTTAAGAATGCATGATAAATGATGTGGAGCTACAGTCCAAAGGTGTTGGCAAATCACCACTCCAAGCAAAACACTTAACATCCTTAAAAAAATAACAGGCGTAATATAATCACAGATGACATTTCTGCATTCCAGTTTGTCGACATTATATTGCAAGTGTTCAAATTAATAAAGTCAAATCAACTGAATGACATATATTAAACTGAAAGATCTCACTGACAGCCTTTGTTCTCCTTAATGGCTTTGCAGTAAATCTAAAGAAATGTTGAAAGCTGCAAATGCTTTAATTTAATTACGCGTAATGTACAGAAAAAAATCAAAACAAGGTTACGAAAACCAGAAATGACAACTTGAAACCTAAGAGTTCGTTCGTTTTTGACAATTACACATTTTTCTATAAATCATGCAACATATTGCATTTATTTCATATCAATCTTCAAACTTTTCAGATATCTTGAATGAATGCTAGAGGTTATTATATCACACAATATTTAGATTGTGGTTAATATGTTAATTCCGCTGTCACTATTTGATGTGACCTGAATAGGGAGATTTTATAAAAAATAAAACTTACGTGTTATCGTTGTGAAATGAAAATAATAATTCGATAAATTGGTCCAAATATGAAATTTTTGTAAAAAATAATAATTCAAATTCTAAACTCTTTTGTTTGTCAGAGACAGAGTTAAGAAAAGTGTTGTCATATTAAGTAATAATTCAATGACCGGGTTACGTTTTTTGAAGTATGTTTTGTTGATGATAGTAAGTACCTATTGGCTTCCTTCATCGTATTATTGCAATTATAAAAAAGGGTACTTTTAAGCAAGTGTTTCTTCACTGGGGTAGTAGAAAGGTGCGGGAGAAGCCCCTAACAGTATAAATTCTCGAATTTTCGGTAATAAAATATTTTAAAACTCCAGAAATCCTCTCAGTAATGTGAACGTCAGGATGGCGCTGTTAATTAAAATAGTGCGTTATTGGAGTATTAAATATCACAGAAAATTTAACATTATTGTGTGTTATTTTGCAATAAAATACAGGTATGCCAAAATTATGGGTGCATAAACTTTTTTTCAGATTCATATGGGTGCAGCTTACTTTATAGGTTACAAAACAATGATTCATACCAACCATACTCAACCTGCGGCCAGCCAAGTTGAATACACATTACTTTAAAGTTTTTCATTTTTACTACTATAATCGTATGATAAGTGATATGTAGTATTATTATTATGTTTTATTTTATACTTTTAAAATCCCAAAAATGATTTCTTATAAAGGGGGATGTTTCAATATTTTTCGTCATCGTGTTGCAGTCGACGTAACTTTTAAAAATATCTGTTAGTAGCCTAATAAAAAAGATCGGGCATCAAAAAGAAAAGCACTGATAGAGATCGATTGGTAAAAATCAAATATTTCCGTGATTTCAATGCAAAATTATTAAAATTTATTTACTGATCTTTAACACATTCACAGCGCTTAACATCTATAAAGGTTATGATTTTTACATGGAATTTGTAGCCTCATATTACAGTTTTACTCTAGGTGTTGTAATGTTAAAAGTAAACTTACTGCATAACTGAATATAAAGTATATTTGAATTCTGTCAAAATTAAACAACAACATCTAATATAATTGTTCATTAAAAAATACATTACACTTTGTGTTCATTGCCGAAAAATATATCGAAAAATTACAAAAAAGGCGCTGCGTTCAAAAGATTAAGGGCAATGCTTTTCAAAGGATTGATGAAACCCAGAATAATATTTTTTTGGGCTCCATCTCTCTAAATTAAATGTCTTGTATATTTTGTAAATTATCCCTTCTCGTTACAATGATATCGTTATGTTTTTTTTAGTTTTATCAATCTCCAAGCCTTTGAAGCTGCGAGATCCGGGGAACCAGCTTAACCCCTATATCAGTGCTCCATAACCTGTGTGCCACGGCACACTGGTGTGCCGTAAGCCAAAACAGGTGTGCCGCGATCAAATAATGCAATATTATAAATAAATAATTTTACAACGGTCCTCAAGCTCCCAGCGCCTATCGCCTATTTATGTAAGCATAGAACGAGGTACTTGCTTTGTAAGTTCTAAATTAAATAAAAAAAAGTAAAATTTATCAAATTAATATCTATATTTGGCTTTTGGTGTGCCGCGGTATTCAAGGTGAGAACTTTGGTGTGCCGTAGAATCCAAAGAAGTACTTTGGTGTGCCGTAGATGAGAAAAGGTTTCGGAGCTGTGCCCTATATGAAAGTGTGTATCAACGGTATGCATCAACTTTATACGTTAGGTAAATCTGCTAACGGATGTGCTTGACGAGAAACATTCTAAGTCGTTTAAAAACCGGAAGTTCATGACAAACGTCAAACGCTCTCGTTAGTCTATGCTCTGCAAGGTAAACATGGCGGAGGCCTATCAAAAGAAGATTATGTGTAAAGAATGTTTATTCGACCCGGCCTGTTAATTTCGTTGTGGGATTTCAGTGAGCGTACGTTAAATTTAAAAATATATAATTTCGACGGCGAACGCGTTGTTGCGACGTTGACCCGCTCGCGCTGGATGACAGCGGCGACGGCGTCTCTTGGATTTTGGGTTAAAACTACAACATTATAATATTATGAGGCGTTTATTGGCTTTCTAACGATCAAACGTTACATTCAAAGCCAATGAAAACATTTTCTTTAGTCCTAAAATGATTTTATATAGTTTTATCCTCCACAATATCTAAATATCTTAATATTTTTTCGAATGACCAGTGCAGTGTTGTTTTTACTTGATTTTGATATTTTTACATTTTATTATACTAAATTAATTATATCTGTATTGTCCGTATTTCCCAGCTGTACATAAGACGTGTTTCATTTAGATTATTTTGTGTTTTTTTCTTTTGTAATTGCCAAATAACCATTCTCCATATATTTTGTTTGATGTACATATATTATTGTGCAATATTTTGATATAATTAATATTCCACCACCTTATATGATTATATAAATTTCTTTAATAGTTAAATTTATCTCAAAATTATAAAGCTTGTATTGTTTTTAGACACATACAAATAACAATTGCAGGAATTGAATGCCACATACTGAGAGTCGACTTCTGGAGGAGTTACCAAGTGTTGTATTCTTAATCTAGGACAGCTCAAGATGGAAAAAGTAAAACGTGATTGAATTTATAAACAATGTATAGTCAATCCCCCTATAACAGTTTCATAAGATCGGATGATTAGTCTGATAGTTTTGAGGCATGAACCATGGAGTCCTACGAGGGGGTTCAATCAAAAATAATAATGTAGAAGAGACAGTTATTAGAAATATCGTACTCAAAGAAAAATCTCTGTTAACAAATCAAAAAAAGTGCTGCATTATAGGAGGGTTGATTGTATGTCTCTGTTTTTCTTTACGGCCGTGTATGTTGGCATCTTATCAAGAGCTAATGCATCCGTGCAGTATTCTGCACATGCGTAGAATACTGGGGGTACGATGGTTGACTTTGTGGCCAATACTACAGTCGTTTAAAAAGCGAAGATATACCTCTGGCTGGGACATGTTTTAAGAATGCTGCGGGAAAGCATAAACTGCAGCCGCCTTTTCTTCAAGTCCCCGATCCTGCCACTTCATGGAAGGCCGTCGGGAATTATACATAGAATGTAGAATTATAATAGAATTCCATCACACAGAAGAAAATCATTGTTAATTGGCGATAGAGAAAAAAAATGCATCTGTAAATATTTAAGTATATGTACTATAATTTTATCTGGCAATGTAGTTGGTGTTGTTGCGGGAGGCAGAGCTGACATGGGATGAGGCTAATACTGGTGGTCCACAGACTTAGCGGCAGTTTGTGAATGTTCTCCAGTTAGGGGAGCGGATGCGTTAATGGCGACTGTATAAATCTCTCTTCGTGTCAGTGAAGTCGAATTGTTGTCGCTGGATTGAAAACATTGGCCAGAGGAGGAGGTCCAAAACTCTGGGCGCACCGCGTGGAGGTTATTTTCATGCTCCGCACTGTATAAATAATGAGAGATGTCACGTTGCAGGTGGAGGATGAGAGAGCGGGCGTGAGGCGATGCAGGCAGAGGCCGCGGGCCGCTGCGTGCACTCGCTGAGCTCGCTGTACGCCGCCGACGAGGTGGAGCTGCTGTTGGAGGAGCTGCGCGAGCTGGAGCCGCGCGCCGGGCCGGCCGGCAGCCAGGACTTTGAGATCGCCGGCAGCCAGACGGGCGCGGGCGGCGCAGGCGCGGGCGCCGCCTGGTCGCCCGACGGCACCGTGCGCTCCTGGGACAGCCACCCGCACTACCGCCGCACGCCCCGCCGCCGCCCGCGCGCTGGCGCCGCTCTACTGCCACGCCGCGCACCTGCTCAGCTCCGTGGGGGCGCTGCGCCTCGCCGTGGCCGTGAGTGCAACAACAGCCAGCCAATTATACATCCATATCCTATTTCTTCATTCCACATCAAATTTAGTTTTGTAGGTCCTAAATCGACAAGTTGCATATTATTAAAAGATTAACAAATTAAATTTTTATATGATTACATGTTTCGGACTTCCTGGAGTCCATCTTCAATAATGGTTTAACTATAAACTGACAGTCGCTTGTATAGGTATGGGATGTATAAGTTTTAGTTCATATGTACACACATATCCTTTTTTTAAGCACATACAGGAGAATACGGACAGATGGTGATAGTGATTCTGAAGTCTTATCTGTGGCTTCTATTACATTTACTATGTTACATATGGTTAAGCGCTTCATGTGTAGTGTTAATCTGCCAATGTCATAGACTACAGCTAGACATTTTCGCATCATCCTTATTATTACAGTAATTTACTATGAATGGGCGATCTGCACGGGATGACTTCCGTGTATCACCAATTTTGATTTATAGGCTATGCTGGCATTTTACGGGTAAGGTATCAAATTCACTCCAACCGGGGATATTTTAAAGCTTAGAAATCATTTAAAATCTTTTTTTAATCTCCATTGGGCATTAAACCCATAATCTTCGGTTTGGTTAGCAAATGCTTTAACCACTAAGCTTTACACATCGGCAATAACCTGTATCAGGCACTCATACCACAAATTACGCATTTACCCATCCTATGTCCAATTTCATTCCACATTAAATATATTTTTGTAGGTACTATATCGACAGGTTGTCAGCAATTTCTCTGTGATCGGCATTCTGATTAATACAAATAAAACCGAAAAGATCGGGAAATCGCCAGTTGCGACTGAAATTAATAAAAGGGTCAACAGTTTCAGATATATTGGTGTACAGGTCACTGAGAGTAGTTGCCTGCAAAAAGAGCTGATATCCTTACTTGACAATTCTGAAAAAAAAAACTGTTAAAACTGCAAATACTTAATTCGTAATAAATTTGCTGCAAAGTTAAACAAAGCAACCTTGAGATAAGGAATGCAAGAGTGTGGATAGACTTGCAAAAAAATGCTTCTTTTTTGTAATAAATTAGATGGTTTGTAAATGTTTTTCAGATTTGTTCGCTGTGCTGCGTGTGGCTGGAGTATGCGGCGGGGGGCGCGGGCATGTGGCTGCTGCCGGCGGCGGGGCGCCTGCGCTTGTTGCTGGCCACGGCTCTGTTCTCTCTGATGGCCTCCTGTGCACTTCTGTTCCTCGACATCTCCAGGCTCGTGCATCTGTTCCCCTTCAACTGGGCCAAATTGGTAAGCTTTTGTTGCAATGTTAGGTGTACCTTATCTGTTATATTGCACAAATTGTATGCTTCATGTATTAACCTGACTACAAAACACACCTACCCTATCTTATATTGTTCAGTATAATTGATCATGTAGGGTATGCCTGGGTATAATTCTTAGTAATGGAAAGAGTCGACAAATTTCCACTATTTGTAATGGCTGTCGCACAAACTTCATGAATAATGACTTAACCAAACAAAGTTAATGAATAATTACTTCTTTATTTAAAATTTCGCAATTCCTGATAATATTTGCGATTCGGAAGTAAGATAATATACTGTTTATTCCAGTCAATCCTAAATCCCTATGGTCATTACGAATTGCCATCATAAATTTTTGTCAGTCGCCATAGTCTTCGCGTTGTCCCATGTCAGCTCAACTGAATTCATTATTCTTAGAACCAAATAGTCCAGGACTTATTCTACAGATTATTTGTTTATTTTAACAGAACCGCAGTTCCAAGGTACATTGAATAATACAAGGTACATAGTAGACACATGTCAAGGTCACAGAGATCTAGGAGAATAATACCATTGTCAAAAGAGGAAAAGGATGTAGGTGTGCTGGTAAGCCATTTAGGAGCACCATTGCTGTTGTACTAAATTGAGTACTCGAAGCTCCACAAGTATTAACTGGGACCAAAACAAACAAACAATGGATGGCTACGAGCATGGGTGTACTTCATGGGTGTACTTATTACTTATTTATCGATATTACTTAGATTAATCACCTGACCTAAAAATCATGATAACGAACTGCTTAATATTTAGATTTTATTTTAAAATGTCACATTTTTACACGATGGAAAAGTTGTAAATTGCACATTTCTATTATATTGCATCAATTTCAGTTTAGTTGCTTTATTTTTAGTTAATTAAATTTCCTGCTTCTTTGCAGAACGCCTGGCTGTACATTTCTGTTGGCGCTGCGTACTTGCTGTTTGCGTCCCTGGCGCTGGGCGCCGTGCTCGGGGAAGACTTCTGGTGGGTCGCCGGCTCCACCACCAACATGCTCATAGCTGCATCGGTGAGATGGCATTTTAATTATTTACAGTGCATGCAAGACATCACCGCCATTGCCAGTGCTCAACAGTAAACAAGATCTGATGGAATGAGGCTGGCTTCCTAGGACATTGATAAGCTTAGCCAGACCGGTCAGCAAGGTGATTGAAGGCAAAAGCTGGTCTTCTCTGTTAAAACCATCCACGGCTGTAAAATCACCTACTCCTGCTCAGCTTGATGACTCCCAGAGGCCCATCACTACCCAGCCTGAAGTTAACGCTGAGACTACGACCGCCACTGGCCTTCTCCCTATCCTCAAAGCCATTATCTCAGTGCGTTCCAAGCTCGCGAATTGCTCTGACAACCTCGAAAAGGCAATGATCATTGTCGAACTGTTGGACGCCCTCGATGGCTGAAATCAATTTCTCTTTGTGGAACGCACGCAGCATTGTAAAAAAAATGGACGAACTTGCATTGATGGTGAGTGAACGGAGCATTGACATATTACTCATCACAGAAACTCACCTCAACTCCAATAAAATACTCTCACTACCCGGATTTCACTGCTACCGCAAAGATCGAACCTCATAACCGGAAAAATGTGAATATTCCTAAATATTGTTTTGATTGAGTTGAAATTGAAATGTATAAATTTTTGTAATGTAAGTATCTGAAAAAGTCATCGCAATTAGCCGCTACAGCTGGCGCAGCCCACAAATTCAGCGCACACGCTGACCCGTGTGTAGCTGACGTCATACTGAACGAATGTTTGCAAAGCCGCAAATATGCCTGGTTCTGTCAACTTTGTCAGTCTGGGCAGGCACTCGCGCAGATGCATGACACGGGCACAAGCTTCTATCACCGATTTTTCCACAAATTATTTATTTCCATCGCTGCAAATGAATAACTATACATTATTTTAATACTTAATAATATTTCAGAGGAATAAAAAAATTGTGAGCTCAGTATCTATTATATTATATATGGATATTATTAGAATTGAATTGTAGTAAATATATATCATCATAAAGCGAGGATTAAACAAACTGGGTCACTTATTTTGAAGTTATAGTATTTCTAGATTATTTATTTGTTCAATTTTTCATTTCAGTCATTGGGGCTCGTGGCGAGCTTGGCCAGCGGTGCGACGGCGCTGGTTTACTGCTACCGACGGCCGGCGCGCGGCGTGGCGCTGCTTACGAGGTCACTGTCCGTGTCTCGCTCGCCCTCGCCCTCGCCGCCCGCCTCGCCGCGCCTCCGCCCCGCCCGCCTACTTGCCGGTGCCCCTGGACGCGGAGGCCGCTGCCCGGCAGCTCCAAGACGCCCTTATAGTGATGCCAGAGACCACCACCCGCACCCGCCCCGCACCCACACCTCTAACCTCTAACCTCTGGCCGATCTATTTAATCTCGCACCCGAACTCCATTTTCAAACTAACTACAAAGGTAGATAAACTATCATTTTTTAATTTTTTGCGTAACAATTTTCGAAGGTGTTTAATTCTATTTGTACCTTTTTTACTACTACATTAAATATACCATTTAAAATAAATAATGAAATGTTACTTTCCAGGGCAATTATTTGTGAACCATTGTCCTATCTGGCTTCCTGTTTGTGCCAACTGTTTTACTGAATTCAAATTGTTAATCAAACATTTTTTTAACACAAGTTTTTTGTTTATTGATATATTAAAGTATCTCAGGAAGTTTGAATTGAAAATTGCAATAATTTAAATTCCCCTACATTTTTTAATATTACTGCAAGACAAAAAATATTAAAAGACAAAAACAATATTCTTACTGAATGTCAATGTTTTTTTTTGTATCAGATTATTTATTATTGAAAAAAATGTGGTCGGATCTGTGAGGTTTGATTTATCTGCCAATCGGGAAAAAGAGCAATGCGGCCTCCGCCGTAAAAACTTTTTACCAAAAACGTGCCGCTTCTAGAGCCACCGTAGAGAAATATCGTCATATCTGCGGAGGGGCGGTGGGCGGGCAGGCGAGGGGACTTGGGAGTGAGTTTGGTGATACGGCAGATGGCCGGCCATGGCTAGCATCGGCGGCCGCTGCCCCTGGTGACCTTATGACTCTAGAACTTAGCGGGTTTCGCCGCCTTGGCGCCTAGGCCACGGCTGGCGGAGTTGTAATTAGAACATTATATAAATATATATTACTATATTTAAAAAAAAAACTGTCGGTGACCTTACGTAGAATTTGTCCGACCAGTGTGTTTGATCCGCGTTGTCAAAAATATACCACTCGTTTGTGTCTTTTTAAATTTATTTTATCGTAGAGCCACACCGAGGTTTGCGCTTTTTCATATCAATGTCTATAGATTATAATGGCGGCCTAATATTAAACGATGCTACTATTTTCCCATCTCTCACTTTCAAGCATGCCTTCTTGATGAAAAGTGATAGCAGTCATCTTAAATGCTGTCATACAAACATGGCAACCAATGCTATTATCAAATGAATATTAAATCAAGCTCGAGTTTAACTACTTTTAAATGATGAAGTTTGTAATGGCCGAACTAACCATCAAATACAGTTATTTAGATGAGAAACAGAATGATGTTTAGGTGATTGCCTCACCTCTACTTGCTCATAACGAGCTGTAGCGCTAATTAATGAAATATTACATTATTTTTGAAACTATATTTAAATTACGTTAATTGTGCTTTCCTAATTGTACACAATTAAATGTAATCCTTTATTACAAGTTTGTTTGAAATAAATAACAGCTATCAACTATTTTTACTTTTAAATGTTTTAGTTAGTTTAGTTAGTTTTTAAATGTGCAAAAGCGTGAACCTCTATTGATCGATTAGAAAAGGTTTTTCCATGATAAATTGTGATTCATCACCTTGATTTTGTAAACGTTTAATTTTTTACAAGACAGTTCAGATGCTATTTTTCTATCCGAATGTTGATTGGTCCGATGCACAGTCTCGGTCTTTGTCACACTTTATCATGATTGTGTTATCTGCTGTGGAACACGGGAAGTTGTAATAATTATCTTTTCCGATCACATATTTTGAATGCTATTCATTCTATTAGGTTGGTATTATCATTGTAAATGATCTTAGTTTTTTTTTTCAATTTGGCAAAAAACATTTATCAATATTATTTCAGGTTAATTTGTCATCAAATTAATTATGAAATGAGTAAAATGTTTATTTGAAAATGTACTTCCTTTCATACATTTGATGGACTTTTACTGTATTTACTGATCTTCATTGTTTATTCTGAAACATGTTTTTTACCATTGAATTTAGTTTTTTTTACAAAGATTTATTTTTCTTGCATTATTTGTAATGTTTATAGATGTTTTAATTTATTATTTCATTTATTTCTGTTTTAACATTCTTTAAATGTGCAACATCGACATTCTATAAACTGTAATCAAATTTAAAAACAGCCATTTTGATATTGTATTTTACTGGATATAAAGCACTAAAATATTTTTTTATTTTAATAATCTTACTATAGTTTGTATGAAGAGAGGCTTTTCTTAATGTTGATAAAATAAATATAGGTAGTGAACGTTTTTACAACGTTATATCGGACGATATTCAGCACAGGGCCATTAATGTGTCAGGGATCTACCTATATTGAATGAACTATATAACTATTAATTTTATAACTGCACATAAACATTTTACAAATAATACACATACAATTTTTCACTAAACACCATCTTATTTGATATTTATCTCATCAATAAATTGGAGAAAATAAGTTGCAGACACGGGACATGTATGTGCAACAGTTTTTAAATATTTTTCTATTGATTTATGATTTAAAAATCATATTACAGTTTATTTATGTCGGTGTTGTGTTTGAATAACATTGGTTTCTGTACTGTGTTAGTTTTTGAACCTAGAGATAGTAATTAGTGGATAAGTATAATATATCCTTATGAGAAAAAAATATTTTTTTACTTAGATAATCTGGTTTGCTTATCCCAAGGTGGTCGCAAACACTTCATGACTGTGGCTGCGGCGACATCCTCACATCGCTTGCTATCTTTTGCAATTTTTATAAAAGAATATGAGATGTCTGCTTAGCGTTAGACCCATGAGATGGTTCCATTAAAGAAAAAAGGGATTTCCGTCTCTGAAAACATATCTGGCCAGGCAAAATTTCATTCCGGCATTCCTAAATTCTCATCACGCTTAAATTATGTTGATTCAAAAAATCTAAATTTACAGTTTATGTTCCTTACATTTGTAAGGTATGAAGTTAAATGAATCTAATTCCCAATTATTAAAGCATTGATTGATAATGTAACAGTGTTGATAAATACATTTAGTTTGATTTATTTTATTGATAATTCATGGTGGAATCCTATATTTAAAATGTGTAAAGTTTATTTTATTTTAAAATTACTTTATTTTATTTACAACCTCATATAAGTCTACAAACTTGAGAAAGGCTTTTCTAGGGAGCTGAAACATGTTATTGTAAATAAAATCATGGAATCTAAAACAAATAAAAACTTCTTTATTTTTCAAATTGTAATAAACATAGATTAGACTAGTCTGTTCACTTCCTTAATTCAAAACCGAGTTACTAAAAACAAAGAATGGAATTGTATTGTCTTTTTAAAAAAATAAATCAATGTACTGGTATTTATTTATGTTAATAAAAGTAAAAGAATTAATGACCAGAAGCTTAACTAATGTGAAGGGATTGTGTTCTTATCTTATTGAGCTTTGTGTTAAGGATCAATGTTTCCTGAATGTGTATTATAAACATCACATTTTAAGCAGCCATGTTATTTTCGACTGGCATAACAATGATCTCGACAGAGTATATTACAGATGTTTTATGTACAATCTTAAATGGATCTCAATAGATGTAATCAACATTTCCATGTGTAGTTTTTACACAATTTACTTTATCTTTAATTTATTATGATTAGTCGAAACCGCAAAAAGACTGTTCAATACTATTTGTGACTTCCAATAGAAGTGTTTAGTTCCATAAGATATTTCCCCTTGTATTATTTTCCTGTGATTTTTACCAATGTGATTGATTTGTATGTAAACCGCTTATAATCAAATATCTCAAGCGGCCACTATAATTTAACTGTGATCGTTGTAACCTTTTATTGTTTTGTTATGTTCCACTAGTCCATAGTTTTAGTCATTTTCATTATTTGTATCGGCTTGAAATGAAACAATGTGACAATGTAACATGTCCCTGAGAGATAAAAATCGTTATTTTATTGGTCGACCGATCTTCATTTATTTATAATAAAAATAGTAAATTTATATTGAAAGACTTCACATATTAACCACTTCTGTGGTCAAACCTCTTGGAAAAACGTGGTCAAAATAAGCCACCCTTTTTTTCCCCTTTTTTTTGCCTTCCAATAGACTGGTGGGGAATGACCCGAGCTGGATTCGAAAAATCACTATAAAAAGTTTTGTCTACGATGTGCCCGAATCCAGTTCGGGCATAACACTGTGTCAGCAAAATACATGCCCAATCACACAAGTGGTTAAAAAATACATAACCTAAGAAATATTCACAGTAATATTTAGTGCTTAATACCACATTGTCTGTTTTAATGTCAAGTCAACTTTAAACGAATGATTTTATTATAGATATATTTCTTATTTTTGGGCCGAGACATTTTTTTTTCAATGTTTTCAGCATTCACTATGAGATCCATTGTAAATAATAAATATGTATTTATTTACCTTGTTTTTACATGGATCACGTTGGGTATGGCCTTTGTAGGAAACTGCAGTTTTGACTAACTCATGCTTTCCTCAATCCATCACACATGGTCGGTCCATCATGGTAAATAAATAAAAAAATTATTTTCAATTGCATGTAACGTCCAGCTGAACGCTTGAGCACCATACAGGCTGCTGCATTTTAACAATTATATGAATGTACTCTGTAGCCAATTATTTCCATTGTAATATTGGCTAACAATTTTTATTCAGTAAAAGTATGTTTAATCACCAAGTAATTTACTTTAGGTGTTATATATCAACCTTTTCTAGTCATTATGTTATTAAAGGGGACGTGTTGCATTTTTCATTAGAGTTAAGGTACACTTGCAAATATACCATATATACATCATTTAGTGTTATTTCAAAATATAAGATTTCTCGTGCCTGAAGGGCTGTCCACACAAGCAATACAAATCTTCTCAATGATTGGATAAAGACAGCCATCCAGGAATAACTTAATTATCAACAAGTGTGCAACTTTCATTCATAGCGTGATAATAAACATTTTTTGCAATTTTCACAACTTTAACCACAGAAAGTGATCAATGTCCTTTTATCCGAAAGTTTCTCTTTCCAATAATTGAGCAATTGCTCGTGTGGATAATTCTTAATAAATAAGTGTAGAAATCTATTGTCGTGCTTGAAATTAAAGATATTTTGATTGAAATGAAAAGTTAAAGTGACATCAAATAAAATATTAGAGTTTGATATTTTTCATATGTGTAATGCTTATTTTTTTATTAATAATATCAAACTACTTTCCATTACGTTTTTTGTAATATTGTCGAGGGAAATGAAATAAAACACTCCATCTTTATTGCCCTTGATTATATATTATCTCAAAGAATGGATAAGTGTTAAGTAAAAAAAACATTTTTTTGCTTTCTTTAGCGAACATTTATTTTAGAATGTATATACAAAATTAGTTTTGTATAATTCTGAAACGATATGTATACAATTAGCATAACGAGTAAAAGAAATGACTTCAGGTAGTAATTTGACTTTTTGAGCAACTCTTAAAGATTGCACCATTACGAGAGCCTCGATGCAGAGAGACTAAAGTTTTGGTTTCAGACAAAAGCTAATTTGTCCCAAAACTAGAACCAAAAGACGAAATTCAGTTTTAGCTCTAAATCTGGTTTTGGTCGATCGCTACCTCAAAGTGATACTTATAATTAAAAAAGTGAACTAAAAGGCTGTCAAAATGAAATATAAACAAGATTTTATGGTAATTTCACTGCACAGCGTTCTTGAGTTTTAATTGCAAAGGAATTAATGAAACGTAAGGAAGCCTTAGTAAATTTGCTATCATTTATTTTTGTAGTAAAATATTTTTTTTGTAAATGTGGAATGTTTCATTTTTCTGGTAAAGAAAAAAAAAGATTTTGCTCTCTGCAGTTTTTCATTTCTTGAAAAATATTTTTTTGCTGTATTTTTAAATTGAGAAAAAAAAACAACAGGAAGTGCATCGTACTTTACACGGTGAAAAATTGACTTGTTGGACATCAGATATTGTTCACGTGTCTTGGGATCTTAGTCGAATACTTTAGATAGTTACTACTCGACTAGGTTAGACGTTATTCAAAATTTTAACTTTCCATGATCCATATTAAATAATTTGATTCCTAATAGATGAGGTGGACGCAAATATGGATTAGTTATTAGTTTTAATTATTAACGGGTAGTGGACCTTAAAGCGGTGCATCAATATTGTTGAATTTCGATATAATTTTAATTTTATTACAAAATTTTAATGTCCCTATCGACACATTCCATTCACCCTTCTAAATACGTATATAAACTGATAAGCGTTGTTTCAATTTGATTTAATTACTACCTAACTAATCAAACCTTCACTAATCAATTATTCACAAAAGCAGCTTCCACCGAATGATCAATAAAAATGATTAAATTAAAAAATCAACTGAGTACTTCTATTATCCTTATTAGATGATTACAGTTGTAGAACAGTTATCTTTTCTTGTTCCTTTATGTCGATGATAGTGACTACCAATGTTGCTAGTCTTATATACCATTTTGTAATCTTTATTAAACCTTTTAGGTGTCCATCCGTTGTTTATTTATGAAACCTTTTTGCCTGGATGATAAAGCAGTTTTCTTTGATTTGCTTGGATAAAGAAGTTATATTAGTTGGGTTTACATTAAACTTAACTACTTTTGTTATTTTACGTTTTTCATACATTTGAACAATATTCAGTCTATCTTTGTGGTTTTGAAACCTGATTTTGAACGAACACCAGAAGTGTCATTCTAAAAGATTCCAGCAGATTTGGGAAGCTGCTCCGGTGAAGAATATTTAATGGTTTATGAAATAGTGAGCGTTTCTACAGTCCTCGTATTTAAAATACATATTTACGAAGAAGTGTGATTGTATTACTTTATATGATTATTGTTATTAACGATTAAAGTAAATAGTATACTACTAACCAGGGTCGGTCACTAAACACAATATTGCATTCGATTCTAACCTTATGACAATATTTAGAATTTTAAATGAATCTCTTTGATTGAAGATTCATGAAGTACACTAGGAACCTACATCTACATATCTCCGTCGTATTCATTTACAAAAATAATTCAAACAGCTCTTGACTCTGTTTTTTAGACTTTTTTATAACGTAGGGAATAAAATAATTTGATAAATCCCTCACTAAGTGAATAATTTATTTGATGTAACAAACTATGAATTGTATAGTGTTATAATCTAATATTCTATTATTATGTATATAATATCGTATTATTATGTAATATTTCTCTTCCTTTGCACGATGCCATGCTGACACCATCTAATAACAGTGTATTTTATATTTATTCTATTTATTTTCCTTATCAGATAGTATGAATTTGCATTCATAGATGTCCTGTTCATCGAGGCACATTTTTGGCCAAAATCAGTATACAAAAGCACTTTAAAGTCATAAAAGATGCCTTGATTAATGATTTATAAGAGCATTATTTAAATTTACAAAACATTAATTTTATAAAATGGTTAACGAATTTGTGGTTTAGGTCCGACTATTTCAAAATTCTCATTTGTTTTTTTTCAATTGATAATTCTTGGTTTTTTCCATAATATGAATAAAAATAATTGAATAATTCAAATTATTCCAAAAATTTCTAATATATTTTTGTTTTATTGTTTTTTACAGCCTTTTAGCGCCATTATTTAACTTAATTATAATGTATTATGGCTCACCATCTGTCACAATGATATGTTACATTACTCAATGTTGAATTTTAAGTACTTTCAACACATTGGTAAGTGAATTTATCTTATTACAATCTATGGATGATTTGGAATGGAGAGAAATATAAATGATAACATGATCTTTTATGGTCTATGCTGTAGTAAGAAAGTTCACTCTTATCGTTTGGCGTCAGCCCGGCATGTTACTCGTAAAGCAATAATTGAAACATTTATTTAGATGCCAAAACCCTTGGACTTGATATAAGTTTATTATATAAGATTGCCAAGTTAGGCTAAAATAGTTTTTTTTAATAAAAAACAGCGCACTACGTTTTTAATTATGAAAAAAATATTTTGTCCAAAAATTTTTAGATTTTCGCCCAATTAATGGAAGATTTTTTTTTAAATCAAAAATACTGAAGCTTTGGATGTTATTCCTCATCCAATAAGCAAGTTATATAGGAATTAGTTTAACCATCTTGGGAACATTCTTTCCATTGAAGTCGCAATACACTTCAACTGAGAAGCATTAGAACATGAACCGATGCTGCCTTTCATTTAAGCTATTGGTTTCTTGTTGATCTGGAAAACCATCAAGTACAAAATGTATTTGGTGGGACTTAAGTATGAAAATTGGTATTTTATCTGCATATGAAATACAACAAATGCCACAAATAATTATTTTTATATTCGTAAAAGAATAAAAATAATTATCTGGCTTATATGTCTAATAAATCTGAGTAGTGATTATATGGATGAGGCAGCTCTTGGAAGTTCTTAGTGGTGGCCAAATGCTCCAAATTTTGATCTAATATTGCTAGAGGTGTCCAACAAATATGTTAAACCATCGCTTTGCAGTGGAAATATAATTTTCTAAATGAGCAACGTTTGGAAGTCATTCATTTTGTGTTTTTACAAATAATTGATTTGATGCCATTATTGTTTGGACAGCAGTTTTCTTATTGCAATGATTTAAACATTAAATATTCTGTAACTGAATAGATTCACTTATGTTTGGAACGTGTACTCAGTAACGACTTCAGCCACGCGAGGTTTGTAAAGTAGAGATTGGATTGACACACTGCCCCTAGTCATGGTTTGAGCCGGTCATGTACCATGTACTCGGTGAAAACCACTCGTTAGGACTTAAGTAACCATAAAATAGAGTTTTATATTAAATGTAAATAGTACAAGATGATTTTTTATGTTATAACTTATTGTAAATGTAAGGTGTCGGAACATGGAAACTAAGATAGCTTATAAATATTTCTTGACACATCTTTTCTAGCATTTTCCATATCAACGTAATGTTTTAATATTATAATTACGACTATATGTAGAGTGTAATGTATTATTTGTGCTTATTTTTTAATATCATATTGTCGGATGATGAATCCTATTTCAAATTGAGAACCAAATAAAAGTTTTTTTTTCTTAAAAGTATCTTTCATTACTGTCGTCATGGCCCCATTACTTTTTCAATAACATTAAGGTTATCAACTGTCAATACTTGGTTAAACTGCATAATTATAATTTTACATTAATTTAAATTAAAAAATTAACAAATTAAAAATATTTAGTTTTGATTCGCATTTATTTTTAATGATCACATGTTTCGGACTCCAGGGCGACTTAGATTTTTAAAGATGGTCTCCAGAGAGTCCGAAATATGTAATCATTAAAAATAAATGTGAATCAAAACTAAATACTTCAAATTTGATATTTTTTTTAATGTAAATTGATTCAAAATCCTTATTACATGGAAAATTATTTATCAATTGTATAGATTCCTGTACTGTTAATTAAGTTTTATAAATTTAGTTAAATTAAGCTTTCATCAAAATCATTTGGTGAGATAGACTTAAATAATCCCCGGATTAACATATTTTTTATTGATAGTGAATAGTTTGATTATCTTGATAAAGTATACATAGTTTTTAAATTTAACATAAATGATGACAAGTTTGATGGATGATTAAATTAAGACACTTACCTGTATATCACTTAGTGTAGACGACAGCTCTCAGGCTGGTCGATCCGCTCTACGGGCGTGTTGCGGTCTTCTGCTCTTCTCTTCGATCGATCCCCTCCCAGCTGGTTGTAAAGCAGCTAGTTGGCCAGTTCTCCAGAGTAGGCGGGCAGGCTCATTCTCCAGAGTAGGCAGCAGGCGGGAAGTCCAGACGAGGGTTGGACGTAGAAGTGAAACACAAGAGAGTCAAATCTATACTGATTTATTTTGGTTTTCTGACTTATATTTATACAACAATCTCTCCTGGAGGCGCCCGCGGGGGAGGAATGTCGATCAATCAGCGCGCTCGGCTCGCGGCTGAATTAGCGCTTCGCCGCAAGGATCCTGCGTGGGTCGACGCGTAAATGCTCGGGAGCTCCCAGACGCACGCCTCGCAACTTTGAGAGCGCATGTACCGAATTTACAATTATATATTTCAAACATTTAATTTAGACAATAACTTAATACTAACGATGTACGCAACACTTAGGATAAAAATATGTTTAGTTCATTAATCCATTAGTAATCTTAACCTTTTTATTGATATCACTTAAGTAGTTTTTGAAAGTGGTTTCTTATTAAATGAAGCAAAATAGTATTGTAATTGAATTATCAATTAGGTAATGGAAACTATTCTTGATATAGGTAATACGAGTAAATATGTAGAAAAGGGGGAGTCATATCATGGAAGGTATATTACCACTAGAAAATATAAACCTCCCATTGTCACCGTTTTCATTATTGAGGAGCTTTATTATGTATATATTTATATTTTTGGATTTTTAAATACTTCATTGACACAATTGAAAGAAAATGATTTTTGATTAATCAAGTAATATTAATGTATTGTGGTTTTTGGGCTTAGCCCTGTTCGACAGGTTGACGATTTTATATAGTCTAGTGGTCTACTATATTAATGACTGGGCACGGCGCTTTTAATGACAGATTAAACTAATTTCATTTAGTTTCTGCCCCTAGTTGGTCCTGTGGCGCCCCCTTCCAGACCTCAGAGCACATTCTCTGGGACTGTCAGATCCTCTTGTTAGAAAGAGGAGTCCTTTTTGATGCAGTTTGAGGGAATCGCCTCGGCTCTATCGGGCATGCAGACTTTGTGGCCACTAAAACAAATTCCACGCATTTATCATTTTCGTTTGTATTTTCGGTGAAAGAATCTATTCTCCATCTCCATCTCTTTACAAACCGTGAATGCGATTCTAATCTCTTTCACGGGTTCTTTCTTTTTCGCACTTCTGTGCAGTGGCCACAATTGTTCAGAGGAGACTCCCACTGGACATATCAGTTGTTAACTGATCATAATCCAAATAAGCGCATCATCAAGGAGACTATCCTCCTGTATTATGTGGGTGTGAGGCCCGTAAAGTCCATGCAGATAAAATATAAAGATGATAGAATGAGATTGTTTATAGAGTAGATATATTCAAGAATTAGCTAATTTATAAATCCTTATCAACTTAAAATACACAATTATTTTTTGCATTATTTTCCTAAAGCTTTTGTATCTTATTTCTTTATTAAACTACCTAACCAGTAACTTCATAATATAAATAAAAATAGGTTCCCATTAACATTACTATTTATATAATAACTAGCTGACCCAGCAGACTTCATACTGCCTCAATCGATAAATAAAAGACCTAAACTTTTGTATAAAATAATCTTAAAACAAACAAAACGAATCCGTATTTAAAAAAAAGCATTTATATATTTCTGAGCTGTTATATTTCTGAATGTTGGCCAAGAAGTTCTTAGAATCATTTCCAATCCCAGAAACTAAAGATCGTAAAGGATCTGGTGGTGGGACCAATTGTGGCAATTTCACTTTGCCTCCAGCACAACATAATCCAGTAGATTCACCAGTGTAGTTTAACGCCTTACAACATTTACAAATTATTTTCATTTCCCCAATTGTTACCGATTTGTGGGCACAATAATCAATTGCCGGATCATAGTGAAATGCAGCTCCTTCAAGAATCACAGGAGCACTGCGTCTGCGGATTCGCTCAATTTCACTATGTCGTGCTTGCTGTTGTTGTGTTTGATGTGCACGAACTCGTTGCATTCTAAGCTTATCTACTTCATTGTCACTCACTAAATAACGCAATTCTGACATAGCAATACGACTATTTTCTTGATCTGTCTCTCTCTAGTCATCAGTGCGGTTAGCATGTGAGGTAGCTTTTCGCACATTTGATTGACTGCGATGACCTAAGTCAGATCGTCTTCTCCTCTTTATCGTAAATTGTAATTAATCAAAGTGAGAAAATTTCTCGCTCACTTAGCAGTAAAGTGTCACTATCACAAAATATCAAAAACAAAGAGCACATAACTTGGAATGTCACTATCAAAAAGGATCACCAAAGTAAAGAAGTTCTCGCGCACTCATAGATATCGTAACACAATATGTATCGTAATACTTTTTTCCGTGTTCTGAAGTGCGACAGGATGGATTGGCATATTAGTTGGTTGTCAAATCTAATGTCAAATATTATGGTTGCGTTCAGAAATTTAATTTGTGACAAAACTTAATATTTATTCTTCTTCTTTATCCTAGCCATTTCCCATCATCTGGGGTCGGCTCTCCTTGTGCACGTTCGCCATGTCAGTCTGTCCTGCGTTGCATTCTCGGTCAAACCCAGGGTTTTCAGATCCTTGCTTACAGTTGCAGTCCAGGTTGCCTGCGGTCTTCCAGGTCTTCTTCTCAGCATGGGTATGTTGAAGGCTCTCTTCACCATGTGGTCCTCATCTCTCCGTGTCACATGCCCATACCATCTTAGGCGGTTTTCCTTTATCTTTTAAGGTACAGGGGCCACCCGAAATGAACTCCTCATTTCGAACTCTGTCTACTCTAGTAACACCGCCCGCCCACCTCAGCATCTTCATCTCTGCCACATGAATCCTATCCAAGTCACGTTTCAGCGGGGTCCAACACTCCGATCCATATAGCATAGCTGGCCTTACAGCAGTTTTGTAGATTTTACCTTTGATCCTAACTGGAATCTTGCTATCACACAAAACCCCAGAGAGAGACCTCCATTTCAGCCATCCTGTGTTTATTCTATGCTCCACCTCAGATTCAGTTTTGGCATCTAAGGATATCACAGAGCCGAGATATTTAAAAGTATCAACCTCTTTTACGGGTGTGTTCTGTGATCTGTGACTAATGATCTATTACATTTTGTGACTATACAATTTGGTCGCATTTGCGATATTATCACTTTTGTTGAGTTTCGGAACACGACATTAGATCCTCCAACGCGCACGCGAAGACTATTTTGTATAGATATTATTGAATTTGAACTTTGTCCAGCGGTAATAAATTGCAAATTGACTTTGAAGTTAGGTTAACACACCTACATTTATTAGACAACAGTGAGTGATTATAATTTAATATGAACTTTATTGAATAGCAATAAAGTTCAAATCGACTCTACATTTTATTTAGAAAACGTCTATATGGGAAAAAGAAAAGGGCTGTTTTTAGGGTTTTCCCGGCAATTATTCAAATTTTTCTCACCTTTTAGACCTTCCTTAGACCTCCACGAACATTTCAAGACCAAGATAAGATAAATCCGTTCAGCCGTTCTCGAGTTTTAGCCAGACTAACGAACAGCAATTGATTATTATAAGATAGATATATAGAGATAGAGATAGATGAGCCTATTGTCTTGGATTATTATGATTTCGATTTAAATTGAAGCCACTTCCAATATTGCGTACTCAAGTGCTTATTGGGGCTCTGAATAGATTAGCATTACTTAAACTGATTAGATTACCTCAACTACACATTGAGATAATACTTTGGTATTACAATAACAGTAGTTATCAATGCCACATTGTGATGACACTCTTTGCTGTGATTGACTGTTTGTGTGTGAATTCTAATAATAATATCTTTAGATATGCAAAAAATAGTTTAATCAAACAATGAAGACTTTACTTTAAATTGTAATTTTCACATAAAAATATTTTAAGAATAAATAACATGTTTGTAATATGTGACAAGTTATAAAATTATAAAAATAATTGGTACACATGTTGCAGAGAGATGTTAAAAACAGATTTGTTAAAATTAAATATCTGTGGGGTATTTTTTTCAAGAAAGTAAGTAATTTGATCAAACTTAACCTAAGCGATCAATTAACGACAGATGTTAAAATTGCTAATCTGTGATTTAAGTTAGGTCGGGTCAGGTAAGGTTTGATCACATTACTTACTTGATAAAAGGAAGGGTAGTGATTTACTAATTTTATTTTTAATGATAGGTAAAACTTGTATAGTGTTGTGATGATGTGAAGTATTTGGTTAGGAGCTCGTTAAGATGAACCGACAAGTCTCGGTGACTCAAGAAGAGGCGCTGAGGAGGAAGTTTTCTGGCCACCGATCTGTTCTTTCACCGGACGGCATCTTGAAAGTCCTTGCAACTGTAAGTATCTCATGAAAACTTTTATTCATTTATTTTTTATGGTCTAAAAATGTCTTTTCGAATCCCTCTAAAACAAAGTCTTAAAGTTGACTCTTACAAATGTACTGCTCCTCCTATCTAGTCTGTATTCCATAAAGATCGGTGTTTAATGGATGCAACAATAAAATTAAATTTAACCTTTTATACCGAAAATTGAAGTGGATTCCTTCCCATATCTGGAGCACATGATCACCACAAATTGCTGCCACTTAGTTCTGACAGCTGCCACTGTCCATTCCTCGATCTATGACATATGTACATCTGAATGTCCATTTGGGAAAATATATGGTTCCCGATAATTTCTGGAGCAGAAGTCCGAGCACTTTCAGAGGGAGTAGCTGTGGTATTCAAGGCACATTAATGGGTGGAAATCGGAAGGGGCGGCTAAAGCCAAGTGGATATACTTCCAATTTCTCTGTGATTTTTTAAGAGATCTTACTTGATCTTATATGATAAATTTCTTTATCTCTGTAACATATCTACTTCTGATTTGGAGCATGCAGGCTTATATTTTAAGGTGGATTTGTGCCTAATTAAGCGCACTGATGACTTTCAGGTATTTTTTATTATCGGCTCGATCCTGTCGCTGTCGTTTGAGGTGTGCTCACGCCACAACTCCTGGCTGCAGGTCGTGTTCCCGCTAGTGACGGCCATCGGTGCTGTTCTGCTGGTCTGCCTCTACGGCGGCGCCATTCTCGGCTTAGCCAAGAAGAATCCCAATACCTGGGCAAAGCTGGTTGGTTACTATATTATTATTTATAACTAAAGTAACTAACCTTACTTCGTTCCTAATTATCTCTGCTCCCAGAGCTCTGTGCAGTATCACACGTTACAATACTGGTCCCTGACAACCTCCAAGGGTTTGAAGAAAGGCTGCTGTAATATTTGAGGTATATTTGGGTGATTCTTAATCAACTCTCTCAAGATATCAGAACATGATGCTCCAACTAACCATTTGGCCCCGAAAAGCAGCTAAACTCAGCCAAAAACAATTGGTGTATGCAGGTGGTCACCCATTCAATCCTTTGTAATATACTACGTAATCTTGACCTAACATAACAACACCTAAAATAAAAATATTTGATTTTAATAGTTATTCAACAACTTATAAGCCTTTGAATCACAATTTGTGGACACCACTTATAACATACAATTTCATTTTATTTTCAATCCTCAAGATCTCTCCATCGTGGTCTTGTGCTATTATCCTGTAAGTATGTGTTGACACCAAGCGGTAATTTAGAGAAACCACGGCACTAGAGGTTACTATAAAAAAGATTTATTATTTATTAAAAATTAAAGAGAATACAAGAATTATCTTAAAACTGCGAAATAATCGGTCCAAGAGAATCACTCTTGGTCAAAACTTCTGTTGAAGTTGACGTCACACTTCTTAATATCCTAGTAACAAAAATGTTGGGAAACAACTGAACACAATTGGAAAAGAAACATAGTAACTCGAAAAACAAAAATTCAAATTTGGTTTCAAATTTGAATATTAATATTACATTGAGTATTTTCACAGGCTTTTCGTTCTCGTTCGATAAGAGGTTCGATGTCACCATCACATACGTGATATCTTATAATGTTGTTTATTATTAAAAAATGTGTATGTATTAGTTTATTTAAAAAAAACTGTAAAAATAAGCAATTCAGTTAACAATGTAAATACCAATAAACATTTTTATTTCAGGACATCTCCTGTTGTTTGATTGTAGCTGTGTCAAATCTGATATTCTCCATTCTGCTGCTCTCCATCTGCACCAACCCAGGCATTGTCACCAAGATACCAGGGGTAAAATAATCTCATTCAATGTTATGTAGAAAAGAAAACAATAGAAACCCTTTTCCGTCATTTTTAATGGTAAAATAGTATAAAAAATATATTATATATATAAATATAAACATATTTAATGAGCAATGCTATAAGAACAACATTTTTTAGCTGCAATATAGTTGTTTACTGTACAGTCTTTTTAACTTCATTAGCTAAAGTAATAATTTACTGCAGACAATGTGAATCTTGTTTTTTTCATGGATCTTGCATTTTGTACGCATTGCACATTTTTCCTGAAGTTTTAACATACATAAAAATGAATTTCACAAATTCAGAGTTGAATATTCACAAGCACAAATATTTATGAAGTCTTTTAGTAATTAGGGGAATAAGGTATATTATCCATATTTATTATTAATAATAATGTGCAACTGAAACTTAAAAATGGCTGAATGCAAACTGTCCTTTCAATGTGTGCTTTGATATTTATATATTAGGAATATTACTTTAAGCGCAAAATCTATGATTTGGATGTCTGACACTTGAAGAAAAAAAGATGATAATTATTTATTCATATCTCAATATTACTGGTAATCTTTCAGTGACTATTAAAAATTTAGGTTTGTATAAGATAATATTATATTTAAAAAAACGCAATTATTACTGATGGAAATTTCTGAAAAATTCAGACTAATTGATGGAAATACTTTGTAATATGTTTTGAATTTATTTATTATTTTTAAGTCCTAAACTGTTTTGAATTTATTGGATGAACTGATAAAAAATCTTATCTAAGGTTATTTAATAATAAGTGTCCCTTCACAATAAATGCTTAGATTTTTATAGAAACATTTTGATTGAATAGATTGACTTACTCATAGCCTGGTAATCAGTAATCACGCATTCTTGTGACTCTTGTTAGATCCTGAGATTATTTATTAGAAATGTGATTCACAGATATAAGATTAATTTAAAATGATACAATATGTTAAACACATTGATTGCAAACTTTACATTGTCAAGGTATTCTATTAGAACATTGTAGATAATTTAGAATTAATTTCCATTCAAATTAAGAGAATCATGAAATGTCCATTTAATGATTTTTGGTAGGTAAAAAATATTTTTCATATTTATCCTTATAATTATATGTACCTATTAATGCAATAACCAAAACAATCAATAAAATTTAAGCAATATGATAATTCTTTACTTAAATGGTCTGCTGGTGCTATTCATTGTGTTTGAGAAAAAAATTACTTATTTAACCTTTTCTATGCCAAGCGGTTTTCGTATGGGGCGACCCCGAGGGCCGTCATTTTTTTGAAAAATCAAAAGCTATTTTTAAAATCGACGTATTATCGATAATTCTTGACAATACGTAGTAGCTAATTATTTCAACATGGCAGCAAGAGATGTCACTGTGTTTTCTATATTTTAAATTAACCAAAAAAATGGGACATATGATGACACAGAGGCTCAAACCAGAGCGAGAATACTCGCTCTTTTTCTATAGCCGGCCTGCTGGGCATGGCCAAGAATGCGAGTAATCTCGCTCTTGGCACAGAAGCGGTTAAAAACAAATATGAATTATATTTTTGAATGTCTTATTTTCAGATTCTTGGTGGGATTGGTGCTATCTTGGTGATGATAGCGGCTGCCACTTTATATGTATCGTGGAGCAATATTGAAGCTATCACTGCCCCTGTTCCAGCAATAGAAATGGTGGCAAAGAGACAATCAGTCTTTATTTAATACCAGCCATATCATCAAATGTAGTTCATTTATTTCTAAGTTAACGTAAGCCTTTTAGAAGAATATTGTAAGTCGCATTATATATACTAGCGACCATATACTTCCATCAAGGGAGTAAACATGATTTGTATTATTTCAATTTCTTCCCTCTTCTTATTAATATAAAAAAAGTAAAAAGAAAAATAGATTAATTTTAATAGATTGTAAGTAACTGTAAAATGTGTAATCTTACTAGGAATCTTGTATTTTTAATTATGTAATTTTTATAATAAAAATAAATAAATATAAACTTAGTTAAATTTATTTTTATATAATTTAAAATTGACTAGTTGAGATTTGCTCTCTGTGAGAACATTTTTGACATAATAATTCATTTAATAATAAAAGACTTTCATAATATAGTTTGCCAGACATGTTGTACACATTTTATGCGTATTCTCGCAGTGTAATATTTGTGAGTATTGTGGGACGATTTTTTTCCCAATATTTTGACCACCTTAGGGGTAGTCACTGTTAGGATATAATTTGTGACACAACATCCTGATGATATCCCGGCAGCGGTAGTTAAAAATCAAAGAAAAAAATCACAGGGCTCAATACAAAAGCAGTGAAATCATACATTATTGTAGTATGTTTCATTTTACATTGCATTATACGTCAAATGATTTTCCTCCATTTAAAAATGTAGCTATCAACTTGTCAACTTCTTAGCTGACAGGATAATGTCACCACTTAACTACCGACTTAGAATGTCATTGACTTCTGGATAATTTATTAGAAAACCGCCATGAAAATAATTATTTTCGTCATGCTACAGCCCATTTGGCATTAAATAATCAAAATAATTACCTATTTTTTGCTGCTTAGTGCACTTGTTTAAAAGAAACTTTTGCTCCTAAAACATGTTTTAAATCTCCATAATGTATAACAAATAGAACCCAATGAATCTTTTTGTTTTATTTAAAATAGAGATAATCTTTAATTGTCAATGGTATTAGAGTGCGGGGTTAATAATTCAAATTTAGAAAAAAAGCTTATCTACGACTGTGTGAAAAAAATCTCTTGCATCATCTTATTTATTACATTTAAGAGTAATTGCATATTGACATTAAAATTATGAAGATAACAATTCTATTCAATGTTTATTTCATTTTTCATTGTTTTGATAATGTAACTGGTGATAGTATCCCAACAGAGATTATAAAAGACTATTTCGCATTGAACAAATTACAAAATGGAATAATAATTTCGTGCCACACTAAATCCGAAATGGTGGAAAAATTCAAGAATTTAGATTCTTTACAAATAAACATTTATAATCCTGAAAATGAGGTTATGATTGATCCATTATTTTATGTGAATAATTATTTCAAATCTGCGTTGGTTGTAGACATGAAATGTGAACGTTCCATGAACTTTTTAAGAAATGTTTCAGCCATGTTTGAATACTCTTCAGTTTTTAATTACACTTTTCATTGGTTGCTCTGGGATCATCAAATTACTAATGAAACAATGTCTATTTTGTCCAATTTGAATATAAATATCGATGCAGAAATTTTGAATGTCGAACTTGATACTAACGTATATAAAATTCAAGAAATATACAACACGGGTCGATTTCATCATGGAAATCTTATTATTAATGATCGCGGCGTGTGGAAGAAAGGCGTCGGGTTTATTTTTGATAATCTGCAGTATAAATATGTCAGGCGTGCCAACTTAACGGGGGTTATATTGAAATGTATGATAGTGATCACCAACAATATTGAAGAGAGGTTTGTAAATTACTTGATCAGCCCCGTGGACACGCATATTGATTCCATGAATCGCTTCAACTACGCCTTGCTTTTACACGTAAAAGACATCTATAATTTTAGGTAAGTGATAATATCTAAGCCTCACTATTTTTCTTAATTATGGTTTTACATATATCGATGTCAAGGGAGTCCAGTCACAAAACCATAATGTTGAGAAATCGGTCACTGAGACAATAAAAATGTTAAAGCAATTTGTTTTTCAATGAAAGTGAAGAGTGTTCATTATATACATACATATTCAAAGTGTAAATCTGTTTCCTAAAGGCACCACAGCATGTACGAGTAGTAACACTGCTTCTTATTCAATCACCGATGTTAAGCAACATTAGACATAGAAGGTACTTGGATGATATTCTTTACGTTATGCATGTTGATGGTTGCGTTAAGCCACTCTTTTTGGACTAAATTGTCCAAGTTTTGGATGCATCAGATTAGTTATTAATTATCCTTAAAAATGCTGATTAATAAATGTGAAAAGAAAGTAATATATGTCAGTAAATTACCAGTAAATTTAACTGGAATATCGAAAATAAATGATTTTTTAATAATAAAACAAGTAGAGCTTGGTATGAAACCACTGAGTTTTAATTAATAATCAGTCCACCAGTTTCAGTGACCTGACACCATTGTCAGAAGCTACTCAAAACTAAATCTAAAACAGAACAGTTAATTAAGGTTACAAAGAGAAGTGGAGAAGTGTGAGAGATATCTGTAGACAGAACTGTTGAACAGAGTAAATTTATTTACGTTATAATGAAAATTCAGTGGTTTCATGCAAAGTTTTACTTGTTTTATGCTTTAAATATGACAAATCACAAAGTTACTGTGTTCTGCGAGTATGTGAATGACTTTTATTAAAATTTTTGAAGCTACGAGATGCAGAGAACCAACTCCTGGGGCTATTCTCACAACGGCTCCTTTGACGGCATGGTCGGGCAGTTAGAGCGTGGGCTGGTGGACGTGGGAGGATCGCCCATATTCTTCAGGCTGGAGAGAGCCAAGGTCGTGGACTACACCATACAGACCTGGGTATCGAGGTTCGTATGCTGCTCAATTCCATTATAAAATATATTTTTTAAGAAACAAACTTGAACTTTCATTAGCAGTTAAATTCACCACGAAATCAACTCCTCAATCTTAATTTTTTGGGTTGAAATATGCACATTTCTTTCATGCATTCAAATGCCTCAGGTAAGTTATGGAATGCTATTCTAGTATGTGTTTCTTCCTTGGTATAATCTGCATCTCATCAAGAAACAAATAAATCTATACTTGCAATCTGCACACCAACAAAGACATGTATTCCGCATGCAGCGTCCAGCCATTTTAGCTGAATGCCATAGAGTACACTGGTCTGGGCCAGTTGTGCTCTCCTGCATGCGATTACTTGAAATAAAATGCATAGAAAAAATTTATCAAACACAAGAATGTTAAAGTCAAATTTTTGGCAATAAATGCCAATTTGAATTAAGACGTGAATTTTTCCAGTTTCTATTTCTTGTTTTCCTTTTAGGCCGTGCTTCTTATTCCGTCATCCTAAGCGGGAGTCGTCTGTGTTCAAGATATACCTGCGTCCCTTTGACAGCCCCGTGTGGTATTGCTCGGTGGTTGTCGTCTCGCTCGTGGTAACCATCTTGTACTTCCTCATCATGTACCAGAACATCCTCATTAAGTCCAATGAGGAAAAGTCCTGGAGTTCAGCGTGGCTATTCACTTTGGGAGTTATTTTCCAACAAGGTAGGTTATTTATGTATGTTCAAATCTCTTTCATAACTGCTTCATAGCTGCAGCATACAGTCAGTTCTGTCAGCTGCCACTATATTTGCCTTGTCCTAAGTTATTTTTTTGCCTCGAGCCCCACTGATTACACACTATGCATAATTAGTAACAGCCTTCACAATGATACCCAGTGCCTTAACCCTTGCTTTACGATGATAAAATAATAATAATAAGTTTTTATTCCAGCAGGATTGGGTGGGTTGTGCAATACCCAATCTGCCATATTTTACTGAAACTCGACTCTAATAATGAGAATATCCATATATAATATATTAGATACTGAGCTCACAATCTCTGTATTCCTACGCAATAATATTAACTATTAAATAAAACTATAAAAATGTATATATGTAGTTATTCATTTGTAGTGATTGAAATAAATAATTTGTGCAATAATCGAGGATAGAATCACGCGCCCGTGTCATGCATTTGCACGAGAGGCGGCGTAAACGACAGAACCGGGCAACCTATAAAAAGCAAGAAAAGCAGAGGTAGAGAATGATTAGCCTGAGACTCCTGTAGACTGAATTATTTGGCACTAAGTTCTTGTGTGTTTTAGATCTTAAGCATCTATATGAAAAGCCTATCACTTTTTTTTCTCACTGTCATTTTCGAGGTTAGGTAAGCGCTGTATGGAAGTGCTACCAACATATACTGTAATTTTCATGGGTTTTATTATATTGTTAGGTACGCAGAGTAACTTGGTGTTGACATCTGGGAAGGTGGTTATCATGACCATCCTGCTGTTCTCCATATTGTTCTACCAGTACTACTCGGCCAGCATCGTGTCCTCGCTGCTGCTGGAGCCGCCCAAGACCATCAGGACCCTCCAGGACCTCCTAAAAAGTGATCTCAAAGTCGGTGTTGAGGATATCCTGTACACAGTTGACTATTTTGCAGTAAGAAAAAAATATATCAATTATAATAAATATTAAGGTTGATCCACGCCTTAAGGACAGTAAAAAAATTGTCCAGGTCTCGGGAGCCATCACCCGATCTCATTATAAAAAACTCTTTATTATTGAACACCCAAATATTTCTCTGATACTACAGCAGCAGTCTACGTTCCGACGTGGACCTCCGGGATCCAGGTGTTCTTGGACAAGGCAATCTGAGTTTACAGAATTGTGAAATGGCAATTTGCAGTGTCCATATGCTCCAAATGGTAAAAAAATATATCAATTAGGGTTCATGCTATATTTTTTGAATGCACTATCTATTTTATTACATAACACTAACTTCACTAAACTAAATCAAAAAGTTTAGTTCTTTTTTGGTTTCTAACTATGTCCATGGTTATCAAGGAGCTGCATGGCCTCGACGTTTACATGACAAATAAATAACAACACATTTTTTTTGTTTCGTTTGCAGAAAACCAACGATCCAGTGGCTTTAAAGCTGTATGAAAAGAAGATATCGTCTCCATCGAGGAGCAACTTCCTGCAACCGGCAAAGGGCCTGGCCAAGGTCAAGGCCGGCGGCTTTGCTTTTCACGCAGACATTGCGACGGCTTACAAAATCATCCGGGAAACATTCTCAGAACGTCAAGTCTGCGAGCTCAGTGAGATCCAGCTGTTCCCGCCGCAGCGCATGATGGCCATCGTGCAGAGGGGCTCCCCATACAGGAAGCTCATCACTTACGGGTATAATCAATCAATTCATTAACTTAAATCTCAATTTCAATTTATTTAATATCTTATGTGAGTAGCTTTCTTTTTAATTTTTTAGCCACAGACAAATTTTATGCAATTTGGGTAATTGCGGAAAAAAAATGTTTCAAAGTAAGTTTACATTACTGACTGACAAGTCTGGGCATAAATAATGTAAAATATATTTAAATAACTTATCAAGTTAAATTAGTGCTCGTATTACAACACAATGTATCAATCATTACAGTGATTATTATGGCATAGAGGTTTTTTAGCCGTTATAGTTCTATTAACTAATAGAACTAGACGCTGTCTTAAAGTTTACAACAAATGCACCACATCGCTTCCCCCATTTTTATCGCTTAGTCGCAAGCATCGAGCTCTGAGTTATTTGAAGGACAGTCTCTCTAACCTACCATACCAAAAGAATTCTTGCCGGATAAAAGCAGAACTGTTGGATCCACTCTTTTCGGTTACCAAAAGGGAAGAAAATATCAGGTCAATAAAATATTTTGTTTAGAAATACTTAGTGTTGTTTCGTTTTTTGTTTACGAAAATCAATTTTTTTTTTAGAGAACTGTAATTCATAATTTTTCATAACCTTACAGCAATTCCTTAATAATTTTAAAATGTAAGCACCATTTACATGGAGAAAACTTGATAACGTAAAATTTACGACAAGCACCCTCTCAAGGGAAACTACACAGGGCACCCGCTGAAAGGTTAAGAGTCTTCTTTAGAATTTAACTATTACAAAAACCTGTTAATTCTCTATATATATCTTCTGGGGTGATATGATAATAGTCTTTCAGTTTCGAAGCCAGAGGTAAGAGGTAGAAATCTGTTGTAAAATTATATTAAATTACAATATATTTGATATTTTTAGGTTACGTAAGGTGTCTGAGTCTGGACTGATGTCTCGGCAAAAGTCTCTGTGGCACGAGAAGCAGCCGCGGTGCGTGCGCAGCGCAGAGACAACGCAGGTTTCCATCAAGGAGTTCTCCCCGGCGCTGGCCGTGTTGGCGCTCGGTGCGGCCGTGGCTCTGATGTTGCTCCTGGCAGAGATCCTGGTCATGAAGCGATCTCTCAAGAAGAACAATGAGACAAAAGAGAAAACAGCTTTTAAAATTTCAAAACGACACTTAAAGTGATGGATGATAAAAAATGGCTGTTTTATTTTTTAAGGTCATTAACCATAACGGAAAGCTTGAAGAAAAAAAATTATGTTCATGAAGAGATAGTATTATATCTATATTACATTTTTTTTATCAAATTATTGATATGCATAAGACCTACATCAAATATTAAACCATCATCATGTTACTTTGTGTCATAATCAATGCACACCACCCATTCATAGTGAATTCCTGTAATAACTGGATGGTGGGTTCAATCCCCAACGGAGATTAAAAAATAAGATTTTAACTGATTTCTAAGCTCTAAAATACCCCCGGTTGGTGTGAATTTGATCCCTCACCCGTAAAATGCCAGTCATAGCTTATTAATCAAAATTGGTGATAGACCCAAGTCATTCCATGAAGACCACCCATTCATAGTAAATTTCTGTAATAATAGGGATGATGCGTGAATGTCGCACTGTAGTCTATGACGTTGGCGGATCAACACACCTCACGCAACGCTTATGTAACATGGTAAGCGCCATAGAATCCACAGATTATACTTTGGTATCACTATTACCATCTGTCGGTATTCTCTTATATGTGTTTACATAAAAAATGTCCATTATCGATGTACACTTTTAGATGATCCATGATGAAGATAATAGTTTGAGTGTATTAGATGATGTTTTAGGTTTAAAATTAGATAAAATAAAAGTAAATGTTTCCAGTTTACACTGTTTTTAATTTTATTGCGGCGTTGCATCTGATAGAAAATAGCATTTTTTTAGCGTATGCGAAAGAATATAAACCGTCGGATAGAATAAATTACAAGGTGTTAGGGGGCGCGGGCAGTTATCGCTCTTCCAGCATCACGGTTCCCTGCGGGCAGAGCTCCAACTGCAGCATGGTCAGCTCCACGTCTGTCGCAGTCAGCTGTGGAGAGCACACGACATGTCAACAATTTCCAAAGTCGCCATTTTGGATATAAAAAAAACACTGAAGAATTTGTGTTAAAATTTGTAATAAAATTAGCATTCTACGGAATGAAAAAAACTTTCATTCAGCAGAGGATTGTCTAATAGTTCTAGGTGTAAATAAACTGTTCAGTAAGGGACACCTTTGTTGATATATTTCACGCAAGGGAAGCCCAGTTCAGACAAGAACTCCACGAATTTGTTTGGAAGAATAATTTGTTGGAGTCGCCTGTTTGTTGAACATTGGGACATTCTGTTTCTTATCTTTATTGCTTTGTTTTTCATAGTACTTAATCATAAGTAGCTGTATTTATGTATATTCTCTATTTATATTATATACTTTTATTTATCGTTTTGAATAAAATTGGTTAAGTTTCTGAAAGAATAAATCAATTGAACTGAATTAAACCTGAAGCCATAACATTTTTTTAAGCCATTGACAGAATATTGACAGACTTTAAAAAAAAAAATTCGACCCATTCGGGTCTAAAAATTCATATTTTTTGTGTATAGGCAGGCTATCCCGCAATGTGCTTGAGCATCCAAAGCGGTACAGTTTTTTGTCCCGCACGTATACGTGAAAGACGTGGTTAATGGGTTAAATGGTCTTACGCATCTTGGGACATCTACCAACAACTTTACTCTAGTTGTAATTATATATTAATAAGATGGCTTATTACTAAGAGATACTGAATATAAAATAAGGATGAGTATGTTTGGCTTACGTCTCTTCTCGGCCAACTGGAGATAACTTTAAATTCGTCGATCGGATAACCTTCGACTGTGAGGTAATCTAGTAGCACCTGAAAACAACCGACAAATATTTAAGCTGACTTATCAACTTTATTATCATTATATCAACTCTACAATACTTGGTGAAACTGCATCATTACAATTTTATTATTTCTTTCTTTAGCCTCGCTATTTCCCATCATCTGCGTTGCATTCTCGGTCAAACCCAGAGTGTATCCTTGTTTACTTTTATCATTACAATTTTATATTAATTTTAATTACAAAATGAACTGTGCACTGTTTGAATATATCTAATGTCCTAGTGTACGGTTGTGGGCTGACCTTGAGTGGAGTGTCGACGGTGAAGCGCCTCTCCAGGAAGCGCCCCTCGGGCAGACGAACCCTCACTTTAGTGATGGAGTCTCCATCAGGCCCCGGCTCTACAGGCAGTCGTGACAGCACCATCTGTCTGTGAGCCTGGAACAACAACAACACACATTATAGTTTATTTGTTAAAATATTTAAAGCAGTCATGTTTTGTTAATTTGGTAAGTGTATTCATCTTTTATGGTGTTAGCTAAACATCTCTGTAACTGCCTGCTCAGATTGGCTTTGCTTATTTATTTTTTTGTATCATAAGCAATTCATTTTGACTGCAACATCATGTCTATCTAATTTTTAAATTTCAACTGTACTAAAATGCTAATATATGCAGAAGGACTGTTATTTATTAATTCTATTAGTAATGTATTTTATGAAGGAATTTACTTCTTTCTTGGTTTCCGCTTCATATCTCTCCGACTCCACCCGCTGTCTTTCTTCCTTCTTTGCCATTTCTTGCTGTTTTTTAAATTCTTCTTTAGCTCTAAAAGAAAACAAAAAATACAAATTTTAGAAATCTTTTTTAAAATTAAGTTACCGATTGTTCAAGAGAGTTCCATAATCAGAAGTTGTGTTTTATTACAGGTTGGGTAATAACAATTTTATTCGAAGATATTCTAGAGAAATCTACAAATTTAACATGAATTCAAAATAAATGAGTCGAGTTATTATCAGATCAGTCTTGTTTGAGCATACATTAAATAAACAAATTTATTATACAAATAAATATGTAAATAAATAATAATTCTAAATGAGAATTGACTTTTAATTAACATTAACAAAAACTTACAAACATAATAGTATTCTGAGTTATAGGTATGTGAAACAATACCTAAAACAATGTTTATAGACATGACAACACAATAAAATATAGTGAAAGGAGTATCCTAAGTAATAAATGATATTCAACAATATTACATAATACGCAGGCTTAGTACTGACTTTATGTTTTTTTGAACATCAGGGTATTATTGAGCAAACCGTAAAATCTGGGCAATATAACTAATTATCTAGGGCAGGGGTCGGCAGTTTGTCAGGTGAGAAGAGTCAATTTATCATAGAAACAGAATATCAACAGTACTAGAGGGCCACACATGTATAATATATAAAGACGTTTATACAGAGCCACTGCTGCCGAACACTGGTCTAGGGTGGACCTAAAACATTGAGTTAAACAGCCTGAAGGAAGCTGAATATTTTTAGTAAAAGAAGAAATGTATTATAAAAAAGCATGTTATGTTGTTGCACCTGTCGGCTTCCAAGCTCTGGCGATAGGCCTCGTCTTGCTCCCATTTGACTTGTTGCCGGGCGGCACGCTCACTTTCCTCCTGCGCCTCTTCTTCGCGGCGTCCGGCCCAGCGCTCCACTCCTTCCACCAGGTGCGCCAACAACTCTGGGACACTGACGTTGCCTAGAAGTTAGCACCAAGAAGATATTTAAAGAAAGTTACTAAAATAAGTTGAAATAATTTTAGAAAATGAGATAACGTATGTAAGAATATAAACTTACACAATTCCAAGATGATATAAAGCCATCGAATCTATTTAAAAATAATAATTGCGATCAATAACAATTAATTTGGTAAGCAGATCCCTGAACAGTGGCAATAGCAAATCGTTGGCGTAGTCTTCTTTAGATCACCGAAGTTAAGCAACATTAGACGCAGACCAAAACATGGAAAGGTCACTGCCTGTTGCTAACCGCGTGTTGCTGGTCGGGGTGAGCCCCTCCTTACAATTAAATGGTTCAGGCTCTGGGAACATCGGGATAATCATAAGATCTGTTTAAAAAAAACTGATAGACAAATCGCCCAAAATATGTTTCAATTACTTTACATGCTGTCTCAAATCCTCAAGCATCTGCTCTACAGGTTGTCGGGAACCATATATGTTTTCAGTTGAACCTTTGGGTGCAGAGATGTCTTGGAACAAGCGATGGACAGTGGTAACTGTCAGAATTAAGTGGCGTCAATTTGTTTGTAATTATGTTTCAGATATGGAATAGATATACGAAGAAGTATACACCTGATCTTGGAATTAATGGTTTGTAGATAGGTATCGGCTATGGTTCTGTTGCAACGTGTGCCACAGGCTGTAATACTGCAGCAGGGCTAACAACAGCCAGTGTTCATTATTGTTTAGTAATGGAGTAATAATTATAGGTTATAGTAACCGTTGATGACGGAGAAGACTTCCGTGTTGGAGCGTATTCTCATGATGATCATCAGCACCGGCAGCTTCTCCTGGGGAATGTTCCTGACCGTCATGCTGGCCACACTGCCCAGCGAGTTGGACACCGCGGACAACAACCTGGAAACATACAGTCAATATTTTATTACACCAGAGATTCCATATCTTTCATATCCACTCGGCGGAGCTGTGGGAGGCAGAGCTGACACGAGATGAGGCGAAGACTATGACAGCTGACAACTTTGTGGAGGCAGTTCGTGAATGCCATGTGTTCCAGTTAGGGGAGCGGACATCATGATGATGATGATGATGAAGATAAAGTAATTAAGAGTTTTCGTTATATTACACAACACATAGTTTTTCTTTATGATAGTTGAAAGAGATATTATTTTACAAAATGATGCAGATGGAGATGAAAACACTAATTTGGTGATATATCAATTCAGAAAGCATCTATACTCATGAAAATATAGCATGATCCCTAAGTATTTATCTAAATAATTGATATTCTTAACAATAATGTTTCACGTGTTTGCCTCAAGTAACTTAATGCCCTGTACCTATTTCTGATTATTTCAAGTAATATAACTTTTATATAATCCTGGATTCTAATAAATTGAATTTGTTAAATATCATCAGGGATCAAGCCATATTTTCTAGAGTGTACCTAACTCTTGTCACAGAGAGTTCCAGTGGTTGATTAACTCTCATTTCTAACCTTTCCTCTTTCAACCTATATTTAAATCATGATATTATTATAAAATAAATTGTCTTTAATTAAATTGACTAATATCCAATGGTAACTCCAAACTTATCTCAGACATCCATTATTAATTCCAAGCAAAAACTTATATGTGTACATCGGCAATTACCAAACAATTCATTCACAAATATTCTTAGCCACCACTGAGCACATATTACTAAACTAGCTATCTAAGTATTGAGAATGATCAACGTTTGCATACATATTTTTATTGGACTCGAATGTGAGATCCCAGCCGTAGACGATGAAGTTAGTAGCGAGGATCTGCAGCACGGAGTCGCAGCCCAGCAGCTGGTCGCAGAACACGTTGGACAGCACGCTGTTCTCGTGGTGGAGGTAGATGCCCAGCAGGCGGCGCTGCAACACAACAAGCACAGCTCTTAATACAACGAAGTACCTATCTTTTAGGGTTCTTTTTTTGTTGTATAAATAACATAAACTAATGAAGAAAGAAAATAATGTCATAATAAACTGTTTAAAAAGTATGTAGTCTTGAGGATCTTGTTAGTTAATGCATTTAACAAAATAAAGGCATATATTAAAAAATATATGATCTCTGGATTATAGTGGTATAGTTATGTTTCATTGGTTCTGAGATATTTAAAGGTTTGTGTTTAGATGTCGGTGGAAAACCAATGAAAGTGACAACTTCATGTTGCATAAAATACTATTCTTAGATTTTAAAAATGAATGAAGAATGGATGAAGATTATATTAATTCACAACAATGTGAAATGAAATAATTAACTATAATTTTTACAATTTCTTGACCTACACCACTATCGCCTCGCTGGGCGGCATGGTTGTGGTTAAAGCGTTTGTTTGTCATTCAGACGCTGTCGGTTCAAATGTAGCCTCTATAAATGCCCCCAGTAGGGTTGATTGATTATTGAAAACACCTAAATATTTCTCTAGTTCTACAGTGGCAGTCTATGCAAGTTCAAGGGCTTTTGTCCTAAAGGCTCTCGGGAACCATTTGTTTCCATGTGGACCTCCGGGTGTAGGTGTTCTGGGACAAGGCATAGACAACCTGAGCATACAGACCTGTGAAATGACAATTTGTGGTGTCCATATAAAATATACATATATATATGCATGAAAAAATCTTGAGAAAGAGAGTCCGTAATCCCTATCCCAAGTTAAAGTCTATGACTATGGAGGATGAACATTTCACATGCATCAGAACACTACAACTATGTATTGGTGACTTACATCCTTGGCAGGTTTCATGCAGGCTTCCTTGATGGCGTTGTCGAGGGAGCCCTGGAAGAAGATGGGATGCTGCGGTCCGTATCTGTGTTGGAACCTTTCGGCAAACTGGATGCAGCCGATGGTCTCATCGTCTATGTTATCTGGAACTGAAGAACGGACATTATTGTTTACAGTCTAAATTTTTCTTCTCTGGTAGTGATATCAGCTTGATGTAGCCCTTGCTGGTGCCGAAAAGCCTCGATATCCAATCTTTTGTCCCTTATTTTTTTTCGCTGACATCTGACACACATACATTAAAATGTAAGTAATATAAGACATGGAGGTGAATCGCTATTTTGTTGTTTGACAAGTCCTGTCATTGGGGGTGCTAGTTTTGTAAATGGCCACAGTATTAATTTCGGTGCTGGGCTGTCATCCACTGCGGGCGCTCAGTTGTCATTTGTCCGCGACTTGAGGAACGCAGAAAGTTCTGTCTCGAGCAGATGACCGAAGTTTGTCAATCTTTTACCGATATGTATTTCAATCTGTTTCTCAAAAATTTTGTATTGTTTGTGACTTGCTACTAATCCCTTAATGACCAGCTTATGTTTTAAGTTTAAGTAACAAGACACGGGTTACATGCACCATTTTGTTTGTTGTGACAGATTGCTACCTATCTCGTGGGCGCCATTAGTTCCATAATAGGCGCTAGGTCAATTTCGGGCAGTAACTGTCACTACTGTGGGCATTCTCAGTCGGAGTATCTCTGAGACCTATGAGGAATGCATAATGTTCCGTCCCGGGCAGATGACCGAAGTTTGTCAGTCATTTAAATAAAATAAATTACAATGTGCTTTTCCACAAGTTCTTTGCCTCGCGACCTGCTCCTCAACTATTCACCTCGCGTTTCGATGACATGAGTCGCCCTTGATAAACGGGGGAAATCAGTAGTAATATTTAAGTAGAATGATAAAACACTTATATAGGGCCCGCCATCTAACGATTTTTTTTTCAACTAGTGCTTATTTCGTGAATGGTAACACTTAGCTCATGTCTGATTTGACAGATATTTAGTTTTATCCTTCCGCTAAGCGAATATGGTTGTGTATACGCTTGAACAACGCTGGGAAATATTGCGACATTACTTTGAAAATCATGCTATTGTCCGCCATCTAACGTTTTCTTTTTTTAAACTAGTGCTTATTTCGTGAATGGTAACACTTAGCTCATGTCTGATTTGATAGATAATTAGTTTTATCCTTCCGCTGAACGAATATGGTTGTGTATACGCTTGAACAACGCTGAGAAATATTGCGACATTACTTTGAAAATCAAGCCATTTTTCTTCGAAAATGAGCAAGGAGTGGCCGTTACAGTCAATGGCGATCGTTATCGGGCCATTTTTGTTCACAAAAATTGAAGAGAAGGATATTGGCAACATTTGGTTTCAACAGGACGGCGCTACGTGCCACACAGCCGAAGCTACACTCGATGTTTTGCGATGTTTTTAAAAAAAAAAAGTTATTTGGCAGACCCTATATTATAATGTTGTTAAATATAAAAATGTGAATAAACTGATATATTTAAATAATTTTGAACATTACAACAGGAGTATACAGCAGTAAGGTTAGGGTCAAAACTAGATGAAGTAGTTAAGCGTGTACAAAGCATGTGGAACCACTTTTCAGCACAGTGAATGAATAGGTTTAATAGAGCAATAGTCTGAAGCGTGCTTACTTAATGGTTCTAATCTTCTGGACTGTACGTTGTCTGTAAATATGTCATCCTCAACAGTGAAGCTCTCCGACGCTTCCTCAAACTCCTCCACGGAGCTGTGCTCGCTGTCAGAGTTGTCAATTATCTGAAAACAAGTTGTAATACATAAGTAACATTTAGGTTGCTAGCTGAGAACTCTCAATGAAACTGCATAAAATATATAACCTTTCATTGTACACACACAGATATATTTATGAGTAAAATATTATTTGGTATAACCGGCAAAAATGAATATTAACAACAACAAAATCCTCAACTTTAACAAAAAAGAAAAACTATGATATCAAGGCGCATAACATGAAAAGTTAGTATGAGTTCCAGTGTTAGCCTAGTAGGTACATTATCACCAAGTCACTATTTTCCCGGGCAGAGTACTTAAGTTTGTCAGTCATCATTTAGCATCAGCCTGTATCCGTTCACTGCTGAACGTAAGCCTCCCGCATGAGTCTCCATCCCCTTCGATCCACTGCCTTCCACATCCAGGTTAATCCTGCTATTCTTCTTATGTTATCAGTTCATCTTGCAGGGGGTCGGCCAATGCTTCGTTTGCCAGTTCTTGGGTCATTTCGACAGATATGTCCTGCCTATTGCCACTTCAGTGTGCCCGTTCGTTGGGTAGTCTTCACTACTTCAGTTCTTCTGCGGATATCCTCGTTTCGGATTCTATCTTTTAGCGACACTTCAAGCATGGATCTTTCCATAGAACGCTGGGTAAACTTTATTTTATGGGTAAGGCTTGCTGTTAGATTTCACGTCTCTGCGCCATAAGTTAATACACGGAGGATGCATTGGTTGAACGCCTTAGCTTTAACGCATTGCGGAATTTTCGCTTTAAAAATGTACTTAAGTTTTCCAAATGCTTGTTTGTCAGTATTATATTTTAAATAAACGTCAATGTGCTTCTCAACAAGTTCTTTGATTTGTGACTGCTCCTTATCCATTCACTACGCATTCCGATCACGATCCCGGCGAGATGCCTTTGATAAATGGAGGATGTTAGTTGCACAATCTTCTTCCTTCCATTCTCCCAGCAACTATAATCTTACATGCTAAAACATATTGTGAATAGTTCTGACCCGTTTGTACTCCTTGTGTTGCTTGTGCTGCGGCGCCCGGCGAACTTTGAGGCTGTGCTCAGGGTACGAGATGCCAGTGAGGGCCAGCGCCGTGTTGTCCAGGTTAGATACCGGGGGCCAGCCCGTCCATATCTGGGAACATCAAATTGTCATTATAACACACAACAATAATCCCCGTGACATGGATGTCCTGCCTACGCTTACACATCACCATCAGTTTAGTGGAACGCTTTCTAAGCATCCTTACACTAACGACATATTAATTTCGAATAAGTGTATTTGCCGACTCCTATTTAACACCACCGGTAGAATGTAGAATGCTTTCTCAGCAAGTGTTTGCTCTTTCATACAAAGTAACATTATCGAATCTTTTCAATCACTTTCAACTAATACCCATTCCAAAGGCAGCTTCTACTTGAATTCGCTGAATGTAACAGTGCGTAGTAGGGCCAAAGTGTTATGTCGGTGCAAATGAAAATAAGCTTTTAAAATAAGCATCATAGAGTTGAAGAAAAGGTAGCTGTAGTTAATGCTCTTCTGCGGAATTCTCAAGACAAGTCCCAGCCAGGTCCACCTTTGTCTCTTTGCAAGCTTGTTAGCAATAGGTCTAGTTTTATAATGTGACGGTCTCACCTGATGTCTGATGGGAATGTCGGTGACGGAGTAGATCCCCTTCTTGACGTCCAGCACGGTCTGCGTGCCCGGGAACTGCAGTCTGTAAGGCTTGTCGTCGTTCTCTATGTTGAGCGTGTAGGTCTGGGTGAGGCGTTCTGCTAAAGATCTACAATGTATCAAAGAAAACAATATGAATAAAAGTTAATCTTTAAACGCCCAGTGGTCCTATACGGGACCGCAAATTTGCTTCGTTCAATGCACTAGCAGGCCAATGTTTGTAATGCTTCGACGCACAATAGATTCTTCCATGAACTTACTTTAATACAATTATTACAAATTAATGTAATCTGATTGTGAAATGAACCGTAAGCACTCCTGTATGGGACCGTAGGGCATTGAATGATGCAAATCTGCGGTGCCGTAAGGATTAAAGTAAAAGTTAATGCCATAATTCTCTTCTGTATTCATTTACCTGGAGTTGACTTAGGTTCTACAAAGAAGGCTACCCAACCATGTCCGTTTCTTCATTCAAGTTTGAAAACCCATTAATCAATTGCATTGACTTTTTATTAGATCCCAGAATTCGCAGTCAGGCAAATGAATAGATACAGTTCAGGTACCGTAGATAATATAAGCGGCACTTTATTTTGATTGAGAACGGTTGCAAGTCCCAGATTCTGTGCAAGGGTTTTAAAAGCTCTCATGATATAAGCAGGTTTTCTTTCTTGCCGACATAGATCGGGGGACTCACTCGTCGTGCAGGGCGTCGTCCGGCGTGGTCATGAAGAGGTCGCAGACGCTGGACAGCTGCAGCGCGGCCAGCGGGCAGTCGGGCTGCGGGGCCGGGCAGAGCAATGAGCTCAGGCCCTCCAGGCCCTGGCGGCACGGCGCCACGCCGCTCATGTCCAAGATCTGTCTGCGGAGGTCTCCTATAAAATATAACCATTTTATTGGTTTCATCAGTTATCAATGATTCTCATACAACTCACATTAGGTAAGGAAACTGCACCAATTATTATCAATAATTTTTCATTATTTTAATAATAATTAGACAAAATAACTGTAAAATGATAGTTTTAATTTTTCTGTTTTTTACTGGTTTTTTGATGTTGCCTGCCTAATTTAAATAAATAAAGATTTTGAATATAGAATGAGGCATTTTAAAAATGAAAACAGGAGAATACCAACAAATGGTGATAGAGAAATCTCATCTGTGATTTAACCACTTCAAATTATTTTGGCACAAATGTTCCAAAAAAAAAACATTTTTATTTTCGTTTACTTTGATTAAAAAGCACAGTAAAATTTGGAACAATAATAGGAGATGCAAAAATAAAATGACAAAAGACATAAATTTGGTTTATGGGTGTCTTCTGGCTTTGAATTTTTTCCTATATATTTTTTTAAATAATATAAAAAGCGAAAACTAATATTATTTAGTACCATTTATATATATTTATATATGAATGGTATTTTAATGACGACTAAGCGCTATTGGAATTTTAATCTGCCAATAGCGTAAGACTAAAATTCACCAATTACACATTTTACATATTTATAAAGACTCACTGTGAATGAATGATGTGCAAAAAAAGGATATCTAACACTAATGGATTGATTAACCTGCTAATTACTTAATCTGCTAATTAATTACTTTGCCTTGTGTGTAAAGCTCAAAAAACAATTAGAATTAAAAATTTAACTGTATGAAAATATTTATATATGTATTTAAAGTGTAATTGGAATGTTTAACGATTTTATTATTTTTTGTGTATTCTTTTAGGCGTGGTTATGCTCTCAATTTTGGAAAGAATTTTAAGGTGAACGGTAGAATAACTCACCGACTTTGGCAGTTTCTGCCAACTCCACTGTGAATACTTTGTCGTGGTAATGTATGCGGAAGACCAGTTTGTTGGGAGGGTTGCTGCGGGCGCTCGAAGTGGACGGCACAATGATCACACTGCGGTCATCACTAGCAGCTGATCGACAGAAAAAGTAACACTTTTTAGTCACACATCTATGATAAAACACTTTTATCCTGCTCTCATGTCCAGATAACTGCTATGTAATAATTATGTGATAAACAAAGTTGGGTGATGCCACTTGAAGAATATTGTATGTAAGCACATAAGAATATTTCTAGGTGATGATGGAGAACTTATCTGCAAATTCTAATAAATAGACCATTTTTGTGAATTCCTAAGCACTGCATATGGAATATTGATTCAGCTGCTGAGCTGGTGATGGAAGGGAACTCACTAGAAGGCTTGGCCTTTGGTTTGATGACTGATATATCCTCATCTATCATCTCCACGTCCACTTCGCTGTCATTGACTGGAACCGGGGGACTCGCAATATCCTGAGGCATAACCCGGTTGATCGCCAACTGAAAAAAAAATACAATCACTGTTAATGATGATACCATTATTAGTACACGTCTGTCCACTGCTGGTCTTAATTTTTGCATAGTCCTTCTTCCTCCTGGTCCTCCGTTTTCTTCATTCTATCTACTCTTACACTTCAATATAATATTTTGAAGTGTACTGCTGTCTTTTCTTTAAGTTCCCAGTCTCTTGTCGTTCTCGAAAGCAATTTGGAACGTTGTATAAAACATACTTAGCGAACTTCAACGATTATGGAAGATGGCAGAACTTTATTACTGCAACTAGTAGCAGTTATATTTTCAAAATAGGAAACGGATAAGGAGATTTAAAGAATACAGGAGAATGCCAGACATTGAATAGATTTAATAACCCCACAAGGCAAATTATAATATTCTTTGTATTAACTTAATACTTTAAAAAAAAACATAAAAATTTAAATAATCTAGTTTTTTTTCCTCCAATAGTAATGAAAAAAAAACTAAAAACTGATATGGGTGTGTATAAATCCATAAAATAATAAATTACCATTAAAAAATATAAAATCAATCCTTTTTTCATAAGTTACTGTCATTTTTCACAAACATTTATTAAAAACATAGTCATACTCAAAGAATAAAAAATAATAAGTAATATAGTAAAAATAGGTTTTAATAATATAATATTAAAGAACAATGATATTGAGGTTACTTTTTAGGCAAAAAATATTTTTAGTGATATAAAATCAATTGAAAAAATTCTACTAAAATGATTCATGTAATCATGTATCAATTAAAGATTTGGTAATGGCAACACTATCAGACTATTATTTATTTGTTTTAAAACAGTAATAATATTTCTTCTTTAAAGGTCAATATTCAATTTACGTATCAATTTACGTATCAATTTACTATCAGTATTAATAAATATTAGTTGTAATTGTATGGTTGAAACTAAAATATGTCCTAAGTGTATTCTTTGATTTGTCGTTTGATCAACTTGAGTATATGGTCACCATAAATTTATGCCACAAAATTCTTAGTTAATCTATTGGTACAAAGTTAGTTCTGCATCCCAAGAGTTTGCCTATCGAGTTTGCCTACGAGTATATCAATCATTTTTTGGCACAGATTGAAAATATGACTGCTATAGATTTTTTAATTCTCTTTTCAAACATTTGGAAAACATGTGAAAACTCAATTCATCATACTTTTTTTTTGCTATAGGTGAAAGGAAGGTTGATGAGTCTGCTTCCTAACATAGCTATTTCCACAAGGTCAAACCGCCGTGCCCCATCATAATTAAATAAATTAATCTGATTTTCATTCACTCATTACTAATTTGTATTATTAATTAGGTTTTGACGCAATTATATTGCTGAAAAATATATTGAAATAAATAAATTAATTGTTTTCAATAACCACTATAAAGCAATGAATGCGATTACAATTAAAACAATATTATTTTTTGATAACAATGGTAACAAAGCATTTTTATAGGTTATCTTCATTCAAACTATGAAAACATTAGGAAAATGTCGTGGCATACTAACCAATAGATCCCAATTCGTCTCATCGAGATGAAAGATCGCTTCTGCGACGTCGTCCACTCCAGTTATACCCTGAAAATAAAACAATACCACTCTGAACATCATAACCAGAACACTTCATTGTTATTTTTTTAACGACACATATAATTATTTATCCGTAAACAAATGAAAAATTACGATTGCACGTCATTTGTTTCGTCCCGATTCAAAATATTGCGGAACTCGCACAAAGCAGCTCACGAAAATTAAAATTATTATTCACCATCACTTAGATGTCCTAACCTTTTTGTGCCTTCTCGAGCGAGTTTCTAAACATTTGATACTTATCTGAAAATCGAATGTTGCGGGCGATCGGTTACCTGAAAGTTGGCCAGGATCTCTTCCCTGTTCTCGGCCATAATTGTTATTAAAGGAGCTTATTCGACTGTTGACATTTATGACTTGACACTTCGCGAGAATTAACGCAGCCGAGCTGAAGCCATTGCGGTGTGAGTGTATACGTGTGTATGCACTGCTTCGTGCACGACTATGTGAGTGACTGCGTATATACTTAGGTACAAGTCATAATATACCTAATCATCCTGCTCCTTGTTTAATGTTGCCATAATGAAAGTAGATCAGATTTATTTTAAAAAGTAACAGTTCTATTACCAGTCTCACATCACGAGGCAGTGATGAGTACATTACACGGTTTTTTTACGCCGTCCTCATAGGCCAAGAACTCGAGCCTCGATTTTCCTGGACATCACTAAGTCTGATGAAAAACCTCCCAACAACCTTTATAAACACACGACAAATAGTCAACTACTGACTCTTCGAACCAATTGTATTAAATACTATAATAGTTTTGTAATTAGCATATAAAAATCCTTCATAAAGATAGTTTAAAAAAATACCGTTAAATTTAAGATATATTTTATGTTTTTCATTATACATAAAATTTTCAAAATATTTTAAATTTAGTACACACCAGTTTTACACCTCCCACCTCCAAAACTTGTACCCCTCTAAAAATTTCGTAAGCATTTAAAACAAAATAATATGACATTAAAAAAATAAGCAAAATAACGTCTGAATATTTTAAGTTGGCCACAAAATATTTGAACTGTTTTTAAAATATCAAAAAAACATTATTGTAGGTTCATCTTTCTGCTGTCAGATTATTTAATCTAATACCTACCTTCTTAAGTATAATCTTGCCAATGGAACCAAATAAAAAATATCTTAAATTTTTTCCACGATTTTATTTACAAAGTTTTAGGTATATTTTACAAAATTCGTCAATCCTGAAGAAGACTCCTGCAATGAAGGTCAAAATATAGGTGTAAAAAAATCACCACACACGGCTATTTACCCAATAGCCACAATACCAGGTATATTTCGAATTTTCCAAAAGGTTTTATCTTTGTCCAGTATGTCATCTTGCGAAGTAAGCGCTGCCGGGACTTTCCGACCAATATTAACAGCCTGGCCATTCGTAGAGCCCCTTCTACTGCTTCTTTGCTGACTTAAACTTGCACATAATAAATCAGTTTAGTGGTCTCGTTAGTCTTCGTCCAACTTGTCGTCTTGCACAGGAAGTGCCGCCGGGGGATCCCTGACCAGACTGAGGAGCTTTGCAAGCTTTAGCTCCTGGAGTGTGCGTTGCGGCAAACCCTGCTGCTTTTTCGGCGGCTTGCACATAACACGAAGGTTGGGCGACAGCTTCAAAAGGTGGACAGTTCCTCTGTAAACCAGGAAAAACCAAATGGGTCTTAATTCATTTAATATTAATATTTATTTTAGATATATCACTAGTCTTCTGTAACTTATTTACCAGATATATATAATGTAACGCACATTGCATAAAACATGTAAATCACTTACTTCGAATCCCCGCATAAAATGATGGGCAGTTTGTAGTTGAAGTCAATTCTCGTCAGCTTCTTATTTTTCTTTGAAACAATGTTCTGTATGCATATTGGCTTGTATTTATTAACATTCAAATCGAATACGAAAACCTGAAATAATAACAAAAGAAAAAAAAATCCAAGTTTAATTTTTAAATCTTATCTTAACCTCTCCTCCCCGGTGATGTCTATCGACTACACATTGTTTGTAATAACTTAAATATCTCTGTAAATATAATACACACAGGGTTCAGATTTTAGGTATTCCTCCTTAATACATTTACGTATTGAAAAAGAAAAAAATTTATAATAATAGGCACTCATCAGGAGCAGAAAATATTTTTCTACAATCCGGAATAAATTCACCACTACACTCAAGACGCGTCAACTGTCATGTATTCATTCGACCTGTCGGAGTCATACAAAAGCGTGTGCAAAAATAAAATAAAAAATACCCAGATACGTCGGCATCTATACTCCTCACTCTCGCTGACGTACTAATATGAGTGAGCGAGACGGGAAACCTCAGTTGGTCGGCTAGTTTGAAATGATTTCGTTGCGCGTCGGCTCATCGATATGTCGACAGGCTAAGTAGTGTTAGTAGCTCTCGGAAGTTCACGCGCCAAGGTGCGTCTGGCCGTTTGAGGTCTTCGTCTGATGTTTTTCATGTTTTTAGCTATTAAATGTCAATTATTACTGCTGATTAACATTAACTATTATAAAATTAAGCAATATCTTTTAATATTTTCATTTTTTCGAATTTCTACTCATTTTATTCACTTTAAATCAGAATGTGTAACGAGTACACACCATCGGAACGCGCGGAAGTTTTTAACATAGTAAGGCGAGGGTTAAGAACTACTCACACGATCGATTCCCAGTGATTGATTGTTTATTTTATATATTCTTGAAAAATTAAAAATCTCTACAAAAATAATCATCCTTATTTGGTTAATTTTTGAATGTCATGTTATTTTGTTACACATGTATTTTTTTTTAAATCGTGTTTAATTTTTATAGAATAAAAAGATCTAAAACTAATATAAACGCTCTTATTTATGCAAGTAACATATATCAAATAATATATTACCTTTCCATCGGATGTGGCCGCCGCAAATACAGTACTCGAGTAAGGAGCCCACTTCACATCTCCCACACTGGATCCCAGATCAAACATGAATAATGGTTCACTGCAAATAACAAAAATCCAAACATGGTGATGTGTGTGCCCAGTGCCGGCTTGAGAGCTTGTGGCGCCCCGGACAAAAAACATTGATTCTGAAAACTGATATTTAATATCATGGAACATGTTGATAAGAACTTTCGGAATTCAGCCCTTTTTAAAATCTAATAAACCCCCTTTTTCTTAATTCCGTTGTTGGCAGCTGGTTCGCCGAATTTAAAACATTGCAGAAGAAGTTTGTAAGTGCAATTTCTGCTCATTGTCTAGAGATGAAGGCGTCAGATGCTAAACCTTGCTGTTTAGGAGTGAGTATCATCTTATTTCTAAATAAGTAAGGATGTGTACGATTAAATAAGATACTTGTAATTTTATCTTAATTTCATATTTTCTTTCAATTTTAAACATTTAACCTAGTACAACTTACTCCGCCAAATCCACATCCAAACTCTCCGTTGTATTTACAAGTAGATAGATATTTATCATATGGATGAAACTGTGAGCACAAAATACCGGGAAATTTGAATTTCGTAGGTTAAGCGATTCGAATAAACCTTTTTATTTTTATTTTGGAACTACTGTCACTGACATATTTGCAAAATTACACGTCAAAATATTCATTAGTATTTGAGATACCCCTCCATTTGTAAACAGCTAACAGTGGTACCTGCGGCCATCCTCCCATATCTTCACGCGCCAGTCTGCCCCGCACGTGATGAAGATGGTGCTGTCGTACTGGTTGTAGTGGATGCGGTGCACGGGCATGTGGTGCGCGCGCAGCGTGGCCAGGTAGTTGCGCGAGTAGGCGCGGCTGCACTTGTGCACGAGCCCCTCCTCCGTGCCCACCAGGTACACCTCCTCCAGCTGCGGGTGGAAGGTGATGCACGTGCCGCAGCCTGAAATGTTACAGACCATTCAAATAAGTACTAAGCGGTCTAATACCCTCTGGGCTGAGTCGCGACTGCTCTCTATTAGTTGTTCTGCGTTGGGGTGGTCCGTCAGGGCGGTGTTGCCACAGAGTCCTAGAGATCGTGCTCTGAGGCTTAGAAGGGTGCGCCACAGGGCGGCTCGAATTTGAAAATACATTAAATAAGATGAATATATCTGTCACCGTTAATGCTCTAACTCACCTTTGATAGGCACGAGAGCGCCTGTAGGGCCAGGGCAAGGTGCACGGGGCAGCAAAAGACTGATGGCGGTAGCGGCTAGCAGTTCTCCTGGCAGTACGGCCCAAGTGCTCACGCGGCCGTCTCCCGACACTGAGCAGAAGCTGCACTCGCCATCCGCGAGGTCTGGACCCCAACGAACCTACACCAGCAAGTCAAATTACCAGTAAATATTCATGAAATTGACATTATGAATGTTTTTAAGACAATACTATACAGTTGAAGCTTTAATTTTTCAGCACCTAACGACATCAACTACATATAATTGTGTATAGTCATATACTTCAGGACGCGTGGAGAGCGATAGAGATGTAAAGATTAATATAATTAAGTCGAATATAGTCGCATGTAATATTTCCAACGAGATACATTAGTATTTCCATTGCAAGCCCTATCCGACCATAACAGTACTCAAACATAAGTGAATCATAAAATTTACCTCCCATACGAGATTGCTGTGTTTCGATGCCACTGAGTCGCTTTTGTATTGGCAATTTTTCTCGAGCGCCAGTTGCGTATTGTAGACACAGACATTTCCATCATAAAGTCCTAAAACATACAAATACTACTAAACTAAATCGGTTACATGATGTTTATAGTTGTAGCCCATTTAAAATTTAGAATATGACATTTTTTTTATTTTCTTTGAAAATATTATTTGATTTTTTCTTTCGCTGACCAACAAAAGTTTTTTAATTTCATCTGTGAAAATTTAATTTGTTATGAGGGGAATGTTTTGTGATTTTGTAGCCCTTACAAAATACCCCCCACTTCCACCAATATCCAACAATATATGGATCATTAACCCTCGCCTTACTATGTTAAGAACTTCCGCGCGTTCCGATGGTGTGTACTCGTTACACATTCTGATTTAAAGTGAATAAAATGAGTAGAAATTCGAAAAAATGAAAATATTCAAAGATATCGCTTAATTTTATAATAGTTGATGTCAATAAGCAGTAATAATTGACATTTAATAGCTAAAAACATGAAAAACATCAGACGAAGACCTCAAACGGCCAGACGCACCTTGGCGCGTGAACTTCCGAGACCTACTAACACTACTTAGCCTGTCGACATATCGATGAGCCGAAGCGCATCGAAATCATTTCGAACTAGCCGACCAACTAAGGTTTCCCGTCTCGCTCACTCATATTAGTACGTCAGCGAGAGTGAGGAGTATAGATGCCGACGTATCTGGGTATTTTTTTCTTTTATTTTTGCACACGCTTTTGTAGGATTTCGACAGGTCGCATGAATACATGACAGTTGACGCGTCTTGAGTGTAGTGGTGAATTTATTCCGGATTTTAGAAAAATATTTCCTGCTCCCGATGAGTGCCTATTATTATAAATATTTATTTTTTTCAATACGTAAATGTATTAAGGAGAAATACCTAAAATCTGAACCATGTGTGTATTATATTTACAGAGATATTTAAGTTATTACAAGCAATGTGTAGTCGATAGACATCACCGGGGAGGAGAGGTTAAGTGTGAAGCCTACCAACGACGATGAGGTAAGGATACTTGGTGTGGATGTCCAGCGAGATGACCGGCGACTCGGTGATAACTGCGTACTCCGGGTAGGAGGGGTTCTTGCTGCTGAACAGGCACAGGCAGCCTTCCTTCTGGTTGCTCATGAACTCCACTGTCAACACAAAAACACGATTGATAGCTTTATTTAACTATTGGTTTTATTATATCACTTTAACCTGCGTAGGTACTTAGTGTACTAGTACAAGTACTAATATTAGATTAAAGTAGGCAAAGGCTCTTTAGCGTAATCCAACAGAGGCCTGGACAGGTTGGATATATCGACCTCATATCTACGGAGTCCAACTACCATGCATTTTTTGTATACGCGGCGACCTTCGGCGAAGAAGTCAAAAAGTCCAAATTTTAACGTCTGAACTACTAACTTTTACACCCACGTTTGGTATTTCTCACCAGAGCCCGTTACTTGTATAACGAGAAAGTTCTCTGAAAACAATGCCTTGGTAAGTGCTCCCAAGGAGCGCAGGTACAAGGCGGCCAGCCTGGAGGACTTAGGCCCAAAAAAAAGAAAAGGTATTTAGTGATAAAGTAGGAGTCTTTTTTGGTAATTGTAAGAGAAAAGTAGGAATACAATTAGTGATAAAATCCAACGTGGGTCATCTTCGGGTTAACCAAATTTTCTTCTGGATCAGTTCTCTGATTTCTGGATCTCGAAAATATCACTTATTCATATTGATTCTTTCTATTAACATAAATCTGCCGTTTGTGAATAATAAAAGATTGCCAAACTACAATATTTTGACGTTATCAGGTCAAAAATCGACCTACAGCGTTTGTTTATCAATAAAATAACAAGTTTCGCATACAAGATCTCTCCATTACCATTTCAAGACAATTATTATTCAATGTATACGTGCATCTGTAAAAAATGCTCAGTCATCAGATCGTAATGACTTACGTGATCCATAGGCCACAGCAAACAGGTCATAATAGTGAGGGTTCCACATGACTGCCGTTACAGAGCTGCCACGCATTCGCTCGTACCAGAAGCGCCACAGAGGAAGCAGAGAACCATCCCCTTCGCGAAACTCATCAGATGGATCTTCCCAGTAGCGGTAATCTTGAGCTGAAGTCAGACATTATCAAAAAGGTGCAACTACAAATCGCTAGTACAGAAAAAAAAAAGATCAATATATATAATGTATATTAAATATTTAATACATACAACATTTTCCAATGCCAGACAAAATTGTGCTTTGTTGAGTAAAAGTAATGGACAAATATGTGAAGTACCACAGGACACTCATAGAGATTCGTTTTGAATATACCTACAAGTATTCTTGTTCTCATATTTCTCGAGTGATCGAAGCATCATCACTGTCGTAGATGGCTTTTCTTCTTCCTGCCATAAAATCAACTCAGGAGTTCCACAGGGCTCTGTGCTGTCGCCCACTCTTTTCCTTCTGCATGTGAATGATTTGCTTCAATGCGCAAACATTCACTGTTATGCCGACGACAGCACTGTCCATGAGAGTATAATCTTCCAAAAACCTCCGAAACATTCGGAACTATCTGCTGCTAGGGAATCTCTGGTGAAGAAGATGAACATGTCTCTTGAAAGGGTTTCACGATGGGGCGACCTCAACCTCGTCAGTTTCAACATTTCAAAAACCCAATCATGTACTTTCTCCACCAAGAAGACTGCTATGGATCCTGTATCTTTCAACGGTTGTTCTCTTCCGAAAGCAAGCTCCATCAACATGCTTGGATTATCAATATCGAATAATGTCAAATATTACGAGTCAATTAAGTGTAAAGCCGGTCTCGCTTCCAAAAACTAGGTGTATTATATAGATCACGTCGGTATTTCAACGATAAACAACTTCTTCTTCTATATAAAGGACAAATCCGACCTATCCTTGAATACGGCAGTCACCTTTGGATTGGAGCCCAAAAATACCTTCTTAACTTAATTGACTCAGTTCAAAGAAGAGCAATTCGTTTGATAAACAATGACACCCTTACGTCTAATCTACAATCAATGGAACACAGACGTAAGATTGGTTCTCTTAGTCTTTTCTACCGTTATTACCACGGTCGCTGCTCTTCGGAACTTAAAGAACTAATTCCTCCTGCACCCACTCACAGCCGACAAACTCGTCTTACACTTGCCGAACATCCATACACGGTTAATATATGTCAACCAAGAACTGGCAGCTTCCAAAGTTCCTTCCTTAATGCCACCGGTAAGCTATGGAATGCTCTTCCAGCGTCTGTGTTTCCTCCTTCCTACAATCTGGATCTCTTCAAGAAACAGATAAATATACACTTGCAATCTCCCCAACCCACACACAAATACGAACACAACACACGTTTCCTGCATGCAGCGTCCAGCCTCCCTGGCTGAGCGTCATAGAGTGCACTGATCTTGACCGGTTGTGCTCTCCTGCATGCGTTTACATAAATAAAAAAATAAATAAAAAAAATCGCTGTATTTTCATTTTATCCAGATTTCAAATAGTAATGTCACTAGAAAATTGAAGCCTTACTACATACATCATGCAACTAGACAGCGTACTCGTATATTCGTTTAAAACCTATAGTGACAAAGCTTTTACAATATTTAGCACACCCAAGTCATCTCTCACCGATGTCGTCGTAGATGTTCTGATTGACCAGCCTCTCCAGCACGCCCCAGGCTTGGCGACTCCGTTCTTGCACCTTCTCCTCGTGCAACTCTTTGTCAGTTTTTTCTTTCAGCTGCGGAATCATCTTTTTCAACTGCCAATCAAATGAAATACGAAATGTTAGGAAAATTTAATATTAAATAACATATAACCCTTTAATTACGGCTCGGTTTGAATACAAATTATACTGTCAATTATAAAACTAGGAATTGAAGGATAAATGAACTTACCTGGTCTATTTTTATATATCACATTGGTTCTTGTATTCTTTATCTATCAGATGAAGCATAAAAAACTATTCTAAGAAAGTAGCAAAACAATATATCACGTCAACTGATGTCAAGATTCGGGGAATCTTATGACGGCATATGCCGACAACCGATGCGAAAGGGTTAAAGGTCTCAACATGACTATTTTTCAGATTTACTTAGTGTATTACGGAGCAACTGTGACCAAAATTGCCTTAATGCTTCTTCATAAGCGTCTTAGATTTATCTTAATGTGAATCATATGTGATAAGAAAAACATTTTTTATAATTTTTAACGGCATCCGTAAGTGTAAACGAGATATCCTTCTTGTGCTTCTCCTTGCGCTTGTCCTAATCCTGTATAAAATAGTCTTAAATGATGACACATTCCTGTATTTAGTAGTCATGTATGATATCCTGACCTTCTTGGGCTTGTCGCCATCCTTTTCTTTGCTCCTGTTGGCCTGGTCTTGCATGTAGTAGTCATAGATGATGGACTGCAGCGCAGTCGCCGAAAAGGTGGCTCGCGGTGGCGGTATGGTCTGCGTTTCCACTGTCTGAGAGTTAAAAAGGATAAATTTATTTTAAAAAAGGCAAACCAAAACATAAGAATTTTATTTGAGTAGTGCTATGTCTTCCTAATAGATGATTTCCAACTCACGCACCAGTATCTGCAAGACCTATTCCTAAATCAAACGACCCTATTTCAGAAAAGCCTTTTTTTGTACATACCCTGTTAGAGAAGCTTTGAGTGAGCGCTGCCCTCTCACAGAAATTGAACTGATTGGCCAGTTTGGGGGCCCTTGCGAGTACTACGACAGGCTCCCCGGTGTCCTCAGGCTCATCGTGCGCGGGCTCCGGTGCCGCTTCAGGCTCCGGGGCGCCCCCATCGTCTTCGGTCACGTCATCAGCAGCCCCAACTCCAGTGTCTTCAGTTGAAACAGCCCCCGTATCTTCGTCAGCGGGGTCTTCATCCTCTTCAGGTTCTTCTGTTGATTATGAAATTATTCGTAAAATTGTAAATACCTGAAATTGTCGCTTTTGTGTTGAGCCGTGTGGCGAATTTTATTTTCTCTCCATTATTTCGATCACCGTTGTAAGGGTCATCTTTAGGGTTGGTGATTTGTTACAAATCACATATCATCAACCCTACATATGACGCCTGCAACGAAGATCGAAATATCAGAGTGAAAATGAAATTTGGCACACACGGCTCAACCCAAAACCCACAATTTAAAATCTGGAAAAATCGTGAAAACCTACGAAATTATTTACGTAAGTACATATTGTTTAAATGATAACGTAACTGAAATGATTTCATCACAGTGACATTTAGGTATTCGTTACCAAGAAGTAAGAAATAATTGTTATATTTTACGTTTAAAGATAATAAAAACATTCAATGTAATTTTTAGAAACTGCTAGTATTATTTTATAATAGAGTTACGAATAAGAATGATTTAATTGCGTAAATATTTTCGTTATGAAAAATAATTTAAATGAATTAAAAATAATTAACATATTTTCGAACTAGGTAACGTACTATAATATATAAGGTTACAAACTGTAACAAACACCGCCATCAGCTTTGAAGAGTAGAAGAAGAAGAAGAGAATTTTAAAAATTACTTTGCTATTACTTATTTTAATTGTTTTGGATATCCTAGTAAGGTGCAACCGACTTATGTAATCGTATCACGTATCAACGTTCATCCCCGCAGCGTATTGTACACATGCTCAAATATATAAGAGCAAGGGTTTGTTATCCACACTTCTACAAATGTTGATGCGATACGCGGAGACTGCTCTATATTGCGGACACATCTTATTCATTAGGAATGTAAAAGTATTTGTGGGTGTATAACTTCGCGAACCTAGTCCTGCAGATTAGTAAGCACAATAAAGGACAGTATTCCATAAGCTTAGAACATTTGTTATGTTGAAATAAAACAATTTAAAAAAATGTGTATCATAGAAAGTTATCTACTTTTTAGAGTACCGGCTTTAGACCCTGCGGCGCCCTAGGGAACATTTTGTCTGGCATTGTATTGTATACATTGTATTGTATACTTTTTATTGTATACATTTAAAAAAATCTAAGCAAGATTGGTTGCACTCGGCGCCCCTAGCTTATTCGACGCCCTGGGGCACCGACCCACTTCGCCACCCCCTAAAACCGGCACTGACTTTTAACAGTGAATAAATAAAGTACTTATTGTTTTACCTTCTGGGGGTTCGTCTTCGGCAGCTGCCTGCTCTTCCTCCTCTTCGTCTTCTTCTTCTTCCGCACTCTTTTTTGTCTTTGTTTTCTTCGGCCCAGAGTCGTCCAAATTGATTACAGCTGAAGAAAGGATATTAAGTATCATTTAATATTCATATCGCAAATATAACGAGTACATGATAATTTAACAACCCATGAATGCGAGTCTAATCTCTTTCACGGGTTCATTCTTTTAGCACTTCTGTGCATTGGCCACAATTGTTCAGAAGGGACTCCCACTGGACTCATCAGTTGCTAACTGATTATAATCTGATTGAGCGCGTCATCAAGGAGACTTAACTGTCCTCCGGTGTGATGCGGGTGTGAGGCGGGTAAAGTCCAGTCCAGTTTAATGGTAATATTTTGCAAAATTGTAAGTTTTTACGTTATTCTGTTAGGTTAGGCTAGCTTCAGTTCGGTCACGTTAGATTTTTAGGTTAGAATGTGAAATCACCATATCCGGCCTCGGTTTGCGCCTGCGCCTCCTGGCAGTCCCGCCGTATCGCGGTGCCCTGCAGGTTGTAGATCGGGTAGGAGCGTCCTGCGCCCTCAATGGGACGATCCACGAACTCCCCCCGCGAAAAACTGTACATCACCTCATGAGTCGGCCACAGTGGGTTCACGGTGGTCAGCACGCGCGTTATCTGCTCCTGAAGCTCCTGGACACACAGTCAATTCAATAAGCTTATGCACTATGTAAGCAACAAGCAATACACTGATACCACACATCACTAGGGTTGCCAACTGTCCGAGATTGGCCAGAATTGTCTCGGAATTGGAATTGCTGTTCCGTATCCAGGATGAATGTTACATTTTCCCGAAAGCTTTGAGAAAACTTTTCCATGTTTATTGAAATTGACATCGTGAAAATATTAGGTTTTTTTTTTTATGTAAACGCATGCAGGAGAGCACAACCGGTCAAGACCAGTGCACTCTATGACGCTCAGCCAGGGAGGCTGGACGCTGCATGCGGGAAACGTGTGTTGTGTTCGTGTTTGTGTGTGGGTTGGAGAGATTGCAAGTGTATATTTATCTGTTTCTTGAAGAGATCCAGATTGTAGGAAGGAGGAAACACAGACGCTGGAAGAGCATTCCATAGCTTACCGGTGGCATTAAGGAAGGAACTTTGGAAGCTGCCAGTTCTTGGTCGACATATATTAACCGTGTATGGATGTTCGGCAAGTGTAAGACGAGTTTGTCGGCTGTGAGTGGGTGCAGGAGGAATTAGTTATTTAAGTTCCGAAGAGCAGCGACCGTGGTATTAACGGTAGAAAAGACTAAGAGAACCAATCTTACGGATTTGTCCTTTATATAGAAGAAGAAGTTGTTTATCGTTGAAATACCGACGTGATCTATATAATACACCTAGTTTTTTGGAAGCGAGACCGGCTTTACACTTAATTGACTCGTAATATTTGACATTATTCGATATTGATAATCCAAGCATGTTGATGGAGCTTGCTTTCGGAAGAGAACAACCGTTGAAAGATACAGGATCCATAGCAGTCTTCTTGGTGGAGAAGGTACATGATTGGGTTTTTGAAATGTTGAAACTGACGAGGTTGAGGTCGCCCCATCGTGAAACCCTTTCAAGAGACATGTTCATCTTCTCCACCAGAGATTCCCTAGCAGCAGATGGTTCCAAATGTTTCGGAGGTTTATGGAAGATTATACTCTCATGGACAGTGCTGTCGTCGGCATAACAGTGAATGTTTGCGCATTGAAGCAAATCATTCACATGCAGAAGGAAAAGAGTGGGCGACAGCACAGAGCCCTGTGGAACTCCTGAGTTGATTTTATGGCAGGAAGAAGAAAAGCCATCTACGACAGTGATGATGCTTCGATCACTCAAGAAGTTTTCAATCCAGGAGCACAGGGAGGGAGTTAGTCCATAAGACGGTAATTTATTCACCAGACCGCGATGCCAGACTCTATCGAACGCCTTGGAGATATCCAGGGCAACAGCTTGCGTTTCTCCAAAGCATTCGACGGATTTCCCCCCAAACATGTGTGACATATGCCAAGAGATCGCCGCACGATCGACTACGGCGGAAGCCATATTGCCGATCGCACAGAAGATCATTCTTCTCTAAGTAGCTTAGAAGTTGGCTGTTAATTAAACGTTCCATCACTTTGGAAAGTAGTGATGTGATGGCTATTGGGCGATAGTTTGTGGGGTCACTTCGGTCTCCTTTTTTTGGAACTGGGTGAACAAGGGCTTTTTTCCATCCCAGGGGAACAATACCACATCTAAAGGACAATCTGAAAAGTTTGGTGAGCACAGGACTAAGTTCAGGAGTGCACGTTTTTAATACCACCGCTGGTATGCCATCTGGGCCACTGGCTTTGTTGGTTGCTAATTGGAGAAGTTCTCGACGTACGGCTTTGAGGCTGAATTTTACAGCCCCCATCTGCTTGCCACAGTGAGGAATGGATGGGGGGTTGGCCCCACCATCGTCGAGTGTGGAATTGAAAGCAAACAGCGAACCAAGAAGTTCAGCCTTCTCTTTCGAGGCTAGAGCCAGTGAGCCATCGGCATTAGTCAGCGGTGGAAAAGAAGAAGTGCAAAAGTTGCTGCCAATAGAGTTAGCGAGAGACCAGAATACTTTACTACCGGCAGGGCAAGTGGACAACTTGTTGCAAATTTGTACATTGAACTTGTCTTTGGAGTCATTAATGGTTTTCTTGCATTCTTTGGAGGCTAAATTGTATGCTGCACGACTTATGGGGTCGTTATTTTTTCGTAGTTTGTTGTATGCGGTATTCCTGCGTTTTACGGCCTCGGCACAGTCACGGTTAAACCAGCTTTTTAAGGTGGTGCCCATAGTTTTCGTGGAGTGAGGAATAAAACATTCCATTCCTTGGATGATTACATCCTCCACCAGATTGGCACATATTGAAGGGTCCTTATTTTTGAAGCAAATATCTCCCCACGGGTATCCTCCGTAAAATCCACGTAATCCGTTCCAGTCAGCCGACCTGTAGTGCCACACACGTCGATTGTTTTGTTCTTTTGGTGGCAATGGAGCACTGATTGTAGTTGTTTTCACAAGGCAGTGGTCGGAGTTGCCTAGTGGCGCTTCGACCTCCACCAAGTAATCATTTGGCTGAGAAGTAAGAAATAGGTCGAGTAGAGCTGAACGATGTTTAATATTAATATATTAATAATAAAATAAATTATAAAATAATAAACGTTTAATATTTTCAAATAATTTTTCAATCCCAAGATTTTTTGAGAGATGAGGTTCGTTGTTAACGTCACATACGTGATGTCTATTGTTGCCAACATTTACTGAGACGATTCCGGGACAATCTCTTCTCCCCGCAAGATATTTTTTTTCTGCAATCACCAATTCTTTCGCTTACGAGTCCTTATTTATCCCTTTCGCATCGGTTGTCAGCATATGCCGTCATAAGATTGACTGACCGTTGACATCGGTTGACGTGATATATCGTTTTGCTACTTTCTTAGAATAGTTTTTTATGCATCATCTAATAGCTAAAGGATACAAGAACCAATGTGATATATGAAAATAGACCTGATAAGTACATTTATGCTTCAAATACTAGTTTTATAATTGACAGTATAATTTGTATGCAAACCAAGTTGTAATGAATGGGTTAAGGGCAGTTAGCTCCATGACGTTCAGCTAATACGCCCAAGCAATGTATACGAGATATATTTGTTGTGTTTGTGAGCGGGTTGCAAGAGTTGAGTTCCAAGCGTATATAGATATGTTTCTTGAATAGATCCAGATGGTATGAAAGAGAAAACACATACTGAAAGAGCATTCTAGAACTTAATTGCATATTGCTGGTATTTGAACTAGGTTAGCTCACATGCAACCAGTGACATAACTAAAACTGCCCCACCCCATTTTTTTAAAAATTGCATGTCATTTCGGGGCTTATAAAGCTGTATAAATTTGTTTTTATTACAAGGCCTAAATGCGTTGCACACGAAAATATTTTAAGTAATCAGTATTTTCACGATTTCAGTTTTTTTTTTGTATAAAATAAAATTTAACAAAAGTAATCGAATATATAAGTAAATATGTTGTTAATAAAAGAATTATACACTTTGATAACTATCAAAAGATTATATATAAAAATAATTATATGCGTTTTTAAAATAGAAGCGAATAATAAATAGTGATATGTACAAAAGCGTTGAAATGGCGCCCTCAAAAATGGGCCGCCCAAATTTTCGTAGATAAAATAGAGAACGTGCTTTTTTTTGCTCATTTACCCTTTTATTACGGCTCGGTTTGAATACAAATTATACTGTCAATTATAAAACTAGTATTTGAAGCATAAATTTACTTATCTGGTCTATTTTCATATATCACATTGGTTCTTGCATCCTTTAGCTATCAGATGATGCATAAAAAACTATTCTAAGAAAGTAGAAAAACGATATATCACGTCAAACGATGTCAACGGTCGGGGAATCTTATGACGGCACATGTCGACAAGCGATGCGAACGGGTTAATATGTATTTATGATTTCCTAATTTGCAGGACATGAATTGTCATAAATTACTTAATGGGTAGCAAAAATGTTTGTAACGACTTATTTACAACAATACTTACATATAATTATTTGAGAAATTTTACAAAAATAACATATTTTATATCCTTTTTCAAAACGTTGAAAACGAACACAGAATAAAACAATAGCATACTAACGTTATTATAGAGGTCAGTACATATATTTGATGTCAAAGCAAGTCCTGAAATGGATTTGAATTATAGTGACATTTATAAACCATCAAAGTAGCTTCCCCGGCAAACTGTTCACAGTTGTATCTTTGTGAGCCGCCATTGGATTCTTATCAGAAAGCCATTGCTTCAATGGGTTACAATGTAATGAAGCTTTACCAATTTACATGACTTATCTAAGGCATTTGAATTTCGTGTCACGCGAATCCGGAAATAATCAAGAAGATATCCGTCAAATACATGTTTATGTAAAGTTTCAAGGATGGTATGTTTGTTTTTATGAAATAAAAATATCATAATGCTTAGATACTACAAAAACATTTTCAATTCACATTACCTACGACCTATATTCTACATATTTTAGGTTATTTGGAATTTTTCCATTCAAATTGGTAAATTAAAAAAAACATTGACACTCACCAGTCTATCTAAGTAAAAAAATATAATCCATAATTCAATTTAATAGTACTATTTATTTGGCTTTTAAATATGTGCTTAGTGAATAAAATTTAAATTTGAGCAAAAGAGAGAAAATTCGAATTTAAAACAATTATTCTACGGGAGCTCGAATTATTATGGCAACACTTAATTAGAAATTTGACGTTTATAAATATTGGTTAAATATTTAAATCTCTGAGTGAACATTTTAAATATATATTGGTTTAAAGAGATCATTCCAGAAAACAATTATCTATGAATTCAAAACAACTGATATCAAGTGGTTACTGTTACATATTTATATTTTTAGCATTCACTTCACGGTATTCCAGCAAGTGAAGAAAGAGTGCAAGTGAATAACCACAGCTCTAAAACAAGGTAGGAAGTATTTATCTATTTAATATCAAGTGATTACTTTTTTATGTAAATATATTAATATCAATAAAAACACGAAAGAGTATCTGCATAAGGCATCGGTACTCCACACACTCTATGACGCTCAACCGAGTTAGCTGGGCGCTGTTTGTGAAAATAATGTGATAGTATTGAAGGGAATGCAAGTGTTTGTTAATGTGCTTCATGAACAGATGCACAATAAACAATGAAAGATGCAATTTTTGTTTTTGTTTATGAAAAGCACCAGGAAATATTTGAAAATCACTTTGATCATGATTATTTACAAAATATGACTTCTTGAGCCTGTGATGACAGCGTTTATTTATTATTCGATCTATTAAAGTTTAATCAAGTATTGGCTTCTTACCGCATCCGTGAGGTTTTCCTGATCGGGCGGCTTGAGCAACACCTTTGGCTGGATGTCGATAGGCTCCTCCACCTCCCCGGTCACCAGGACTGTCTTGCTGGCCGACTTCTTGTTCTTTCCATCCTGGGACCCACCGCGTGGAAATATGACAATTATAAATCGTTTTTTATTTTAGTACTGGCAATACCCAGTCCAGTACCGGCTTTACAACCTGCGGCGCCCTAGAGCATTTTTTCTAATGCCTCATATTGTTTATATATTTAAAATTCTAAGAAAGATTAGTTGCCTTCGGTGCCCTAAGCTCATTGGACGCCCTGGGGCACCAACCCACTTTGCTACCCCCTAAAACCGGTACTGACCCAGTTTTCCTTAAAAAGTCGCAGCAACATGTTCCAACCACTATCTACGAAATTGTGGACTAACTAAATGTGTGTTTTTTTATTGTGATGACTAGATGCTACTATAGAGATTTCTTGAACAAAATACCAATAACCAAAGCCAACTCTTCGTCTATCCCCAGGCTCTCCTTCTGAAGGATCATAAAGTTAAATAAAATTAATCACAAATGGAAGATTGCTTAAAATAGTCATTAGAACTGTCTATGCTCGACAGTTAATATGCTTTAATGTTGGGATACAATTGACACCAATTCAGACAGATATCATGAAGATATAGGTACACTCGTATATTAGGTAAGTCAATCAAATTGAAGATGTCATTTAAGCATTTTTTTGGGGGTCACCTGTTTATAGAACTAAAGGTTTTGACGAAAAATGCATGTAAATAGCATGTAAATTTATTTAGAGGAAAAATCGTCAATTGAAGGTCCTCGTATCTACTTGCAACAATACTCATTACTGGTGGATAATTATTAAAACGTTGATACTTAACATGAACCTAATTATTGCATCTAGCTTTTGTATTTACATGTAAAACTAAAATAGAATAAACTGCACTCAAAATGAATTAGAGTAACTTACAAATAAAAATCTTAATTGTTATTTATTTTTCCATTAGTATAAATCGCATTTATCAAAACATTTATTATGTACAAGAGTAAAACAACATTAAATATGTAAAAGTTACTAACGTCATCCACTTCATTTGACACGCAAATTGTCACTGACATTCTAAGGAAAACTATGTAGATTTATTTATTTCTATGAATCATTTATTGTAACACATAAGGTGTGTTGTTTTTTTAAATTGTCTAATATATCGCAATGATCTTATTTTTTGATCGTGGACACAGACGACCGTTTTCCGTCGAGGCACGCATGAAACTGAAACGAAACATTGTTTTGGAATAATTTGAAACGAAGCTACCCTTTAAAAATCCAATTGAATTGTTTTTTTTTAATATTAAGATTATTATCTTAAATCCATTAATACTGTTACAAATATTAACGATTGGTTGACAATTATAAAATATATTGTTGTAGCTTAAGACTTTATTTAATTATTTTTTCATTATCATTCTTAATTTTTCAGTTTATTTTCAGATTTTTTTAGTCGCTAGGTGATGGATTTTAAAAATATTTTTAAAGATTTCCATTACTTTGCTTATATCCACTGCTCCAAGAAGGTCTCATTCAAGAGTCTATTATCATAAATGAAATAATTTTTAATGAAATTGAGTATCTAAATATATAAACAAAAATTATTAAGGTAAGTCATGCAATTCAGAACAAAGAGAGGATTATTATCATAATAATAGCTAATTTTGTACAACGTAAACGTAGAAGAAGGTAAATTATTAGTTTCCAAACGCCGCCATTCTCAGCATGCTCAATGGTGTTTTGTGCTTGGTGCTTAATGTTGGAAAATTTAGTGTTGTCGTGCAGGGCTCGACAAAGTGCAAGTTGCAGAGAAGGTGGGCAGAATGCTGTCATGCACCGCAGCTTGCATTTCCAAGACCAGTGATCGGCAAACTGTTTTTATATAATACTCGTATTATGCTGCTGATTGTGAGACTCATGGGCCATGCACCGTGCCCTTTGGTACTTTGGCTTCTTTAATAAAATGGATATATATTTTTCGAGAACCCCTCCATTTAATGAATCTCTTTCATAAGCATTTTATTGTTTAATTTTATTTTTGTTTGAAAATCGCGTCTATAGATAAATAAAATACATGACACTCTTGTTGCAGCCTTTAGCGTTTTTTTTCTAACTAGAACTGATTTTTGTAGCTAGGCGCACTCACGTGGTGCGTGGTGGTTTAATCTCCGTCGGGGATCGAACCCACGACCTTAGCTCAATAGTCAAAGCGTTAGCTTTGAGCTATACCCGCTGGCAAAGTCTATCAAGCAATGCAATTTTTAAATTTAGTGTTACGAACACGACCCACTTAGACGTCAACTTTGTTCACCGGCCGCCACTAATCCTAATAATCCTGTAAAAGTATGTTACTGAGTACAATGTTTTGGCAATAATGGCACAATGTATAACAGGAATAGGTTGGCAAAAGCTCGCAGAACCCTTCATTTAATTTGACGTAAGCTAGCGATCTTGCCAGCCTCGCAGGTTCTTTGTTAATTTGACGTATGCTGGCAATCTTAATCTAGTAAAACTGTAATATTTACAAAATTTGCTTTAATTGGAACATAAGACTTGCTTTATTGCCTTTTAAAAATCATTCTTATGTGGAAATTCTTTAAAAAATTCCTTATTTTTCCAAGAAACTATGAATACTTCTAGAATAGATAAACCGAGTCTCTTGTTAATGCATCGTCAGCCCAGGCTGGATTATTATATATCATGTCCTATACAAATAAACTCGAAATAAGTTTTGTTGTTATAGTCCATCCAATATATGAAGAACCCTATGACACATTTATTGCCCCTTGTAAAAGGGATGGGGCAAAAATATTTATTTCGATTAGGTCGATTTTTTTTCTCTTCTTCTTCGAAAAAAAATCGAATTTGAATTCGAAGTGAATCGTATATAAACATCTCTATTTCCGCATGGCGGATCAGTGCAAATGTTTGACTTTCAGTAGCGTGATGTTCTTCGATCGATTCGTGTTTTTTGTTGTTGTAATTATTATATTTATTGTTAGTATTGTTAAAGTTGTTTCATTGAATCATATTTTTGTGTTTTTACAATGCCGAAGAGACAGAAAAGAACTGTTCTCAGCAGTGAATCACGTGAATTTGTCGTACGCTTGCGTGATTATTTTCATCAAGAAAAACAAAATGGTGGACCATTGCTGTCTGTTGAAAACATTCGAGATCGGGTCGCGGATTCCCTAGGAATCAGTAAATCTACAGTGTCTCGGATCACAGAGGAGAAATACGGTGAATCTTCGATAGAAGAGAAAAAATTATTAACACCAAATAAGAAACGACAGAAGAAATGCTCAATAACAAAACCCGATAGCTTTGATTTGGCAGCAATTCGGAATCATGTGTATGCATACTATGACCGCAACGAAATACCAACACTTCTTAAACTGGTAGGTTCTCTAAAGTCAGTCGGATTATTTCAAGGCAGTGCGACGTCTCTTAGTAAGGTATTGAAAACATTGGCTTCAAATATAAAAAAATGTGAAAAAGAAAGTTTATAATGGAGCGCACGGATATTTCCCTGAAAAGATGCGATTTTTTGAGGCAAATGAAGAGTATTAGGAATTGGGAGAAAGTCGTTTTTCTGGTCTTTTCGGCTAGAAATAACACGTCTCCACCATTCACAGCGAACAAGATGTTGACTCTATTGAACGAGGCATGTGACAATGTCACGGCAGAAGATTGGAAAAAAGTGGTGGACAAAACAAAAAGAGAATATTATGCAGATTGGGATCGCGATGTACGCTTTGACAATTTAAGTGAACAGAACCTGATTATAAATGTGTGTGAAAGTTGTAGTTCTGATTCCGATAGTGACGAAGACAATTTAGAATGTACTGCTTTATCGGATTCCGACTAAAATATGTGTTTTTAAGGTTATGTGCTAATATTTATCTCTACACTTGCTCTTCTTCATAATTTTCATATTACTAATATTATTATTTATAGTTTGTCTTACATGTCTCTTAAAACCTGTTAATATTCACTTATAATTGATAATAATTCTAATATTTAATTTTAGTAGGTATTTACAAAAACAATCGATAATACGATTATCTATACCCCAACACTGGTTTTCGCAGTAATGTGACATGGCCTTCTACGTGCGTCAGATATTATAGTATTATAGTTACAAATTGCCGTATTTTTTCTAATTTGTAACAATATGCATATATTTTTTATTATTTTGTTTTTATTGTGATATATTTACCTAAATAACTTATTATATATAAGAAGAGAGGCTTTTGTTTATGTTGATAAAATTAGTATAGGTAGCGAACGTTTTTACAACGTTATATCGGACGATATTTAGCACAGGGCAATAAATGTGTCATAGGGTTCTTCCTATATTGGATGGACTATAGGTGATAGAAACTTTACTTCGCGCGTTAATATAATCTCGATGCATCTGAGTTGCGCGCTGTTTACCGCCAGGGGGTGATTCCGCCTCGAGCGTGACAATGGGAAAACTTCATCAAGAATTCTCCAACCGGAAAGGCGCGATAACTTTAAATGACAGCCATAAAAAGCGATGCAGAGAGCTCGGGAAATCTTATAAACAAATATCTGTAATAAATTGATCTGTTTGGTAATATTGTGTGTCCATCAAAAGTAATAAATGCTTGGGTGTTGTAAGCTTGATTAGATATTTAAATGAAGAAGCGTGACAAATTTAGAATTTCTACGTCTTTAATTTTGCTTTCCATTTAAAAACAACTGTGCCGATGTATATACTATACTAATTTAATGTATTCTAGAGTATTGTTTCTAAATGACATGTTTTATAATTAACTTTTCAATGTCAAGAAGCAGATTAATAAAAATTACATGCTTTTCAACTCCCAAATGTTTAAATTTCGCTTGTTGCGTCGTTAAATCTATTGAAGTTTTACTAGAATTTAGTTTCTCATGCGTATCTTTAAATTGATAAATATAGTTTTACTTGTAAGCAGCAGATGTTTACGAGTCTTAAGGGACATTTTTCGTACTGTACATTAAGACAAACTTTACAGTCCGATCGTGTAAGTAGAATTATATATACAAAACTTTAATATATAAAACATTAAACCATATTTAACATATAACAAGTTTATCGCAGAATATATTAAATCATTGTTATACATAGTCTGCCGTCTTTTTTATCACCGTATAAATATAAATAGTTGCCTACTGAAGATTTTCAAATTAAACAGTATTTTATTAAAAACGGGAAAACAGAAAAGCCATTAAGATCATGTGACATGATTAATGTCAGTTTGTAAAGACGTTTCGCGCATGGGGTCGCCGAGACAAAAATGATGGCTCAAATTAATTTGTTCGCGAAATTTATTACTTTGGTATCAGCTTACTGGTTGGCTACTTCCGCTTAATTTTGACACAATGCGGCTGAAATATTCAGTGGCTGTGTGTGTTCATAAACAGTCGAAGAAGGCAGCGAGCCGACAAGGCCAGACGTTAATCAAACCACTACAGGTAATGGACTTATTTTTGCAAAGCCCCTTTTGTGTAAAATATGGATAAATCAAATAATACGCCTGCTAACCTATGAGTGAGCAGAATGAAACTTATATAGGCTTAGACATTATAACGAAAATAGCCACGGAAATTTTGCGCTCTGCAAATAAATTATTGAATCAATTCAATTATTAATAGCATTGCTACAAAAACATCCGAACCATTTTCGTGTATACCTCAATTTACGAAAACGAAACTTCTAAACTATACGTGAGAAATTGTAGCATGATCCCTTCTAAATATCTATGATAATTTACAATTTATTAGAAGAAAAAGACAAAAAAACACTCGTCTCATCAAAACAAAAGAATACAACAATAACTGAGGTTTTTTTTTTTAATTTTGACGTATTAGCTAAAGATATAATTTGTATTCAATGATTGGCAAGCAATAAGTTCATTGATGGGCGATAAAACCAATTTCATTGGCAAGTATCGTTTTTTACTATGCATTAAAATAAACTGCACCATTTAAAAAATATTTTGAAGTATTAAACAAATGTATTAACATGTCCTCAGTTTAATTGAAATAAAAAAAAATCACAAATAATATGATTTTGATGAGTGGGGTAATACATAATTAAAAAAAAACACCTAATCGTGTAAAATATCTTTAATTAATATAAACTTATTTGCTTGAGTGTAGCTAGCGCTTAAATGAGTACATATTAGTACCTGTTCATTTTTAATGAATATAATAATCTCTCTACTCGATATTAGGCCTATTATTTATATAGCGGTGAAGCTGAAAAATCTAATTGAAAATATTGTGAGAAAAAATATGTAAAATATGTAAATATGTACAATTTGACTAAACATTTAAATTGATTGAAATCTATGTATATTTTTTCTATTCCTTCTAAAGCGTTTCTACATTTGATTACTCACAAGATGGCGGAGATTCGCCGCTATGGTGGATGTCACTGACCGAATGGAAAACATCTGCAATACCCCAAAATGACTCACATAATGTTATTACTGATCACTTTGTAATTAAGTTTACGTATTGTGAAAATACTATAAATAATGCACTACAAATTTCGTGAAAAACTAATCTTACATATACTAAAAGTAAATCACTATTGAAAACATAATATGCACAACCTATTGTTAGTTTAGTATTTGTAATTGTAATAAAAAAAATATTCTAGTGAAATTTAATAATTATAATACGGCGTAAGTTACTTGTTTGTATAAAAAATCACTACACTTTGGTTCTGATATAGGTTGAACCACCCTTTATGACCAAATGGTCAGGGCCTCGGAAGCTTCGGACTATTCACCCAATGTCTCTAAATTAAATCTGATCAACAAACTACGATGGCTTTTAAAAAAACGTTTTTTTTTAGAAAAGCTGATATCGATGCCTTAATTAATAACATGTATTTCTCGACGCATTTTCCTTACAACACAAGACATTCGCTTCAATCGTACTTGTTAGAAAATAAATGTTTACCTAACCTAAAAAATCTAAATATTTTTTATTTTGTGGATTTTTAGAATATATTTAAATATTCTAATATTTACCACTTTCATTAGATGTGGACAATTTTTTTATTTGTCCTCTTCGCACATAGTATAAAGGATATTATAATAAAATAATCTCATTAATATTTAAGGCAGTTTAATATTTGGGACAAATTAATTTTATTACAAGAAGACGTGTAAGCTATAAAAAAACAGTGTGCTCAAATATTTTACTACGCTACTAAACCTTAAACAATAGAAAGTAACAATTTGTGTGAACAAAGAAAGGTAAGCATTACGAGCGAATTATTCCAAAAATGTAGACACAAATAACTTTTTTAACGGTTTCAATAATAGCATTTGTATCAAAGCGTGAGAAAGTTTTGATTTCTTTCCTCTCTGTTTTAATAATCGCGTGCCATTGCAACCATAGAGCTATAAATTATATGATTACCTACTGCGCAGTGTGAAAACTCGAGCAATACAGTCTTATTAAAACATTATTTGAAACATAGCACACTACACAAATTTCATAAATTAATATACCTTCGTGATATATTTGAAATTATATTACCTACTTAAATTTGTAAATTACAACAATTTTCCCATTTTATAAAACAAAAATACTAAACATAATATTTCCTCACTAATATAAGGTAACCTATTTCGTGCCAATTACTTCATAGTTGTTGTTTGGCTTCTTATTTTACCTTAAAGTAATATACTTAATTTTGAAATATTAATTAAATTAGGTTTACATTTTAAGATGTTATAATATGATGCGCTAATCTCCTAAAGGGCTCAAAAAATGGCCGTAATTTTACTACATAAATACGTAAAAATGTTATATTTATTATTAAAGTAAAACTGTAAACATCATTTAAAAAATGATATTTCACATTTCTTTCTATGCATACTAATCGCTTAAGTATGAATTCCATCAACCGTTCAAATTATGCGAGCTGTTATAAAAATAGACTTCCCATACTGAAGCGATTTATTATTAGGCTAGTTTGTTTCAAAGCTAACATTTATCAGAAGTTCTTCAAAGTGACTTTTATCTAACGGTACAATCGTCAGATTTGTACCTAATTGGCCAAATATGTTAATCAGCCAATTTAGTCGCCGCCCTAGACCTGGCAACTTTAGCTTCTCACGCAACAACTTCGTCGTACGAGTACATATCATTCACGATGCTTTTCAAAGGCTTAGATACCTACTTTAAAAAAAAAAATACTTATTCGCTTAAAAAATATATATCTAAGTTATTACCACGTTAATTCATTTGATATTGAAGTCCTAATATATTAATATTTTTATTACACCATGAGGATTGACTAGGTACCAACTCAGTTTAATTTAAGATGCTTAATATACGTACATACGATTATACATATGAAGGAATGTAACTGAAATAAATAATAGATATTAAAATCTATCATATTTTGGTTTTAATTCTAAAATAATATTTAAACTTCTCGGATCAGGCCTTCAGCTTTACATAAAATGCGTTTAAAAATATACTATATCAGTCAAAATTTGTATTTCAGTAGGTAGGTAAAAAAAAAGCGTGCTAAGCACTTGACTACGAGGCTGGCACGAAAAATTAACAACGAAATAATAAAAAAGTGACATTTGAAATTTAATTCGAAAAACGTCGTTATTTCGTTTTCGACATCATATTGTCAGCTCAAGTTTGTAAATAACTGTGTATAAATTTTATGGAGCATTGGATGTGTATAGTAATTTTAGGTAGTTATTAATTAAGTTATTTAGGCATATAATGTGTGAGATTTAGTTTATAATAATAGAATACAAGAAGGCGCCACTCAACATTCGTGTCGTATGACGATTGAATGAATTTCTACATATACTCGTATTTGTGTATCGTGGCCATAAACTTGCTTCGGATTTGGTTTGGTAATATTTCATTTCCAACAATTATGACTATTTAACGATAGACGAATCATTTTATTTACGAAAAGTTAAAGCAAGGAGCAGACCGGGGATAGGTATGGATATATTATCGTATTTAATGTTTATGCTAAATATTTTTTCGGTAATTTACATAACTTTCCACTGGATGGTTTTAAATGCTCGTGAACATAAAACAAAACTCAGTGTTAAATAAAATTACTGATATTTAAAAAAAACTTCGCGTGTTATCGAGGAATACTTTTAAGCGTAGCAATTTGTAATAAAAAAGAATATTCTTGTAGCATGTTTATTTTTGAGTGAATTTCTAATTATTATTTACTCGATATTAACAAACTGAAAATATTGCTAATTACTTTCTTCCATTTCTGGTCTTCTTTAAATGCTTTTCTTTAAATATTATGACTCGCAAAAATAACAAATAAATTACCGTCATTAATCAAAGTTGTTTTTTTTTTTCAGGTTAGAATTTGACAACCCTTGGGAAGAGAGATTATTATCGTAGAGAAAAATTTGATTAAACAAAATTGGAAAATACATAATATAAATCTTACGGGAGCGTCGTGCTAATCATCCAATCTCCTTTAAAAATATTGACCAAAAATATGCCTCGGATACTACAGCAGCCGTCTCTTCAAGTCCTCAGACTTCTGCCTTAGAGGTGATCGGGAATCATATATGTTCCCAATTGGACGTTCAGATGCAGAGATGTCTTGAGAGGAGGAAAAGTCAATGGCAGGTGTTATAACTGATTGCGGCAATTTGTGGTAACCATATGTTTCAGATATGGAAAGGACACGGGCATAAAATATAATTAGTCCAGTGAATTTAGCATATAAAATCGTAATATATTATTTTCAAAATTTAATTCTTCTATCGATTATTATTTTGTTGTCATAAATAGAATATATAAAATTCCAACCAACTACTTGAGATTATATAGATGTAATAATATGGATGAACCCACAAGCCATGAATTTATAATTTGTATAAATGAAAAAAAAAACATGCAACGTCTACTAATTTTAGATAGATAATTTGCAAACTAATTAACTTTTATTTTGCAAGTGAAGTTGATAAAAGTACCGTTAGACTTTAGAACAGTTGCGGGAATACGGAGGAAATGGGGAAGAATCCTACATATTTTGTATATAAAAATTACAAAATGTACAATTTTTGTGTGTTGAAAATGAAGCCGATTAGAATTACTAATTACCCTTTAATCAAGAATAAAAAATACAATTGTTAAAATCTTCTAAAAATATGTCTGATAATATCATTAACACGTTCTTAAACCTTTATAAGGCACCTATGTATTAGGATAAAAATGATTGTTATAAAAGACAAACAACATTTTTTTGACAATACGTGCTGACATAACCTTGTGCGTTCTTTCGTGGCTACAACAATAAAGTCAATCTCTATATAAAAGCTCTACGATACTAACTTTAGGGTTTTTCAGGGGCTTTGCCATTTCGCAGTTTGGTTTCTCGCCGAGTAAAAAATACAAAAATCAAAGTGTTTTCATATCGCAATATCTGCAGAGGAAATAATAATTACTTTGTAATTCAAACAAACGTTAGGATGCGGATATCGACATTCGGGTTAGTGTTGCCAGGCGACGCCACAGAGAAAAACGAATGTGAAGGGTTACTTTGGCAGGGCTGGCCGAGGAATTGTATTTCTTAAATATTTTTATTATTAATTATTTTGAAATAAATTTATTAAAATGAGAGGATATGAACGTGTTCTATAAAATACAGATGAAAATAATGTAATAGTTAAAAAACATTTTAACAAGTATTGTAAAAAATAATATTGATTTTATATTGTGTGATTTATGTAACGGCACAATTATTTAATTATGTACAAGATGCAATGTCGTAGGCTTCCACTGTCATATTAGTAATTTTGGCTTTTAGGTTGTACCGTGTGTAGCGGATTTCTCTTTGTCTTCGATATTTCGCCCGCCGTTGCAATGATCAACTTGATTATTAATTAATGTGTCTGAGAAATTTTGAAAGTAACAAACACAAGTATCATATAATAGTATAATATTATAATACATATATGAAATACAACTTAAAATTAATCGTTTTGATGGATAACTAGAACCACTGGTAATAAAATATTCAGAACGTACATTTCTACTAGCTACACCACTGGACACGTAAACGTGAACTTGAAAACTGCATTTAGTACAAAAATATTTCCCTTCAAAATAGTATGTAATTGCTTAAGAAACAGTTTTTGTTTGTGCAAATAATAATGATTTTTATATTACATTCGCCAAAAAGCTTGTATCTAAAAACTATTATCGTAAGCGTGACAGCCTGGGGTGGGTCTTAGTTTCTTGTAGAACTCTACCTTCATTGATTCCTGCTTAACACTTGTTGTTTTCTATTAACATAAAAATCATCAATCATACCTTTGCATTAATTGAATATCTATTTTGTTATTCCAACAACATTATGTATATTTTTTTTCATAAAGAATACGTGTTTACTCAATATTATTTTCGATATGTAATATATAATTAATACGCAAATTTGTTTTATAGAATTGGTAAATTATTCAAAAGCTTTGTTTAATTTACGAGTATTTTAAATACTCTTTGCTAATACGTAATATAATAAAAATGTAATTTTATATGTAATGAATTGTGTTTTTTTTAATGAAATTAAATATATAATTATTTCAGTGAAATTAAGATTATTTAATTTCAATATTTATCGCATTATACTCTCTATACTTTCAAAAGCTTTGTGTGACAAATTGCTCAACTAAAGTAAATTAATACTATTGACATCTATCTTTCCGCATCAAGATATTTTTTTTAGCAAAGCTTGAGATGTTCCAGCTTTCACTCCATTGTGCGAAAGTTCCGGGAAATTCCTACAGAGAGCCTTAGGGAAACTCGTCATCAGTTGTGTCAGATACAATATGGCGTGTTGAAAATAAAAGCCCGGCGTCTGACAGCTGTTCTCTGTGTACACTTGAAGCATAAAACGTGCTGTGATCAAAATGTATTATTGTGTCACAATAATTACCACTCAATGTGAGTACACCTGGAATATATGCATGCAAATATTTATGATGGATGCAATGCGTATTTAAAAATTATTATTTTATGAAAATTTTACAATGCACTCATTTATGCGTTTATTAATTACGTCTTGGTTGATTATGAAAATGATTAGTGTAGTTCATTGAAAAATACAATTGAATTACGTAGTAGGTGTCAAATTGCATGTCATGCAGCCATCAATTTATGATTTGGAATTATTTGACACTTTTTTTACAATGATTTTCTTTGTTCATAACGTAAAGTTGTTACAAAAAAATCCATTCATTTTAAGGATATGTACATTGTACACGGATACCGAATTGTATTTTATAATAATATAAATGTTATTTCATTAATAAAACATTGCAAATTAATGAATATGGTAAAATTACTAAATATAGTTGTTACAAAGTTACCTAGGTCCCGGATAATTTATCTTATTGATATTTATGTAATGTGACAAAAAGATAACAAAAGATAACAAAGAGAATTAGCAATATTTTTGTGTAATTTTTAGGCAATTTCATAATGTGTCATGAAGATTGAGCAATCTGAAACCTGCCAAACCTCTCTTCACCTCTTCAAGAATGGAAGACAGCGGCATCGACAGCGGCGACGCCAAGCCTATCAGAGACAATACAATACCTGTAAGATTCAAAAAACTTTATTAAATTAGTAACCTATTTAAAAAATAATACTTTACACATTTCTGGTTTGTTATGGATAGCATACATTATATGGCATTTTGTTTTTGCTGTCGCTGGGTTGAAAAGATTGGCCGGACGAGGAAGTCCGAAATTCCGTTTCCAGGGGGCACCGCGTGGAGGTTCTTTTCATGCTCCCCAATTATATATTAAAATCATTTTTAATATTTGACTATACCCCTTGGCTGGTATCGCACCACCAAACATAAGACGCAAAGTCATATGCGCCGAAGAAATGCGTAAGGCAATCAACCAACCGTCACACTGCTTGTATAATCAGATACCCCAACACCAAGATTGAAGTCTCGAAGCAGCTTTCTGAAATCCACACAACCTCTCACATCCGACCCTGAAAATGAGAGACTCCAGCTCTGGCAACAAATTGCACCAGAGGCTTTCATTACTCCAAAGGAAGGCCTCCAAACTGGCAAGAGCCTTGACTGGAGGACCTGGAAATCCCTAAACAGATTAAGAACCGGAGTTGGTAGAACAAAGGACAACCTCGAGCGGTGCGGAATGCTTCGGCAGGGAGAGACACTATTGTGCGACTGTGGAGACCTGCAGACCGCCTCACACCTAAGATGCTGCTCCATGTGCCCAACAAGTTGCACATCTCAGGACCTAATGCTGGGCAACACACGAGCTATCGATGTTGCCAGATATTGAGAAAAAATAATTTGACGTCGCTGTCACGAAGAAGAAGATTATATGGCATCTCACACTAAAAAAAATCAAAACGCAAATTGATCTCGTAGTGATGCAATAAAGTCGATCAACAACCAACCAATCACAACAGAAATCTTTGGCTTCGGAAACATTTTAAATTTTTTTGTCTACGAGCGTAATTTTGCATGTGTCTGACCACTGTTGAACACCTTACACATTAATCTTTGTTATTCTCGAACCTCCGTCTTTCGCATCCGATCTCTTCTGCATACTCAACAATAAAATACAAAACAAATATTCAATACTAGATTAATTGATTAATCCTTAAAAATGAAATTTAACACAGGTTTAGTCGCATTTATTACAGCTCAGTCCAAACAAAAGCTGTGGAGGCGTCCCAGTTCCTAGACTACTTCAGAGAAGACTTACACCGAAGAATAGAAACCAGGTATATTAATATTTAGCTAAAATTCTTACTATTATTTGAAAACTTTTTTGCCAAATCGCTTACTAATTCATTGATTCAGTGATTAAATTATACAAACCAAAAAAATCTTATTTACTTGAAAAAGATACTTAAAAATATGGCGTCATCAACTGGAACAATAATTGCATCAATCAATAATCGCAGAAATATTATTGCCATTAGTAGTTTGAATATTTAATTATCTGACATTGTGTTATTATGTATGTCAGATTATAATAATTATTAGAAATTTTATCAAGGAGTATGTAAATAATTAAGACTTAGACAAATGTAAAAAATGGTGAAAATGATATTTCCCCTTTCTCATTTCTCCAAAACTCTTTCAAGAAGATACAGCCGCCTATTTTTTAATACGCAGAAACGACATTTTAAAAAAAAATATATAACCGCAGTAAATATAATTTTTTAAATTTATTGCATAAGCCATTAAGGTACTGAATATTTTTTTATTGGTTACAGGAGCACAAGAAGTGTTCAGGGAGTTTGCTGCCATTACAAAGATTGCCCGTACCGGGGGCTCGTGAGCGGCAGCCCCTAGTTGCCTGGGACACGGATGAAAGGTAAGATGCATTTTCTGGAGATTGACTGCCGTTGGCCCTTGACGCCTCTGGGCGCAAACGCACCACCCACACGAAGTGCGACATTTATACTTACATTTTTAATTTATTACTTTAGGTGTTAAATTTATTCCCATCGAAACAAATCAAATATAAATCAGCTGTGACATCTACCTAAAAAGGTTACATACAAAAGGTACAGATAAATAATAAGTACCTTAAAATATGTCTGCTATTTCGAACATCCATATGACGTATCAAAGTTCTAATTCAAATATGCATGAGATTCTATTGCAATTCTAATGGGATTCCATTTGTTAAAATATCGACTTTTACTCCGTTTATACGATGTTAGTAAAGCTACATGAAAATTTTGGATTTCTCTAAGAAGAAGAAGACAAAAAAGAAAACACATAACAATCTATTTTTTTTTAATATATAAAAGCATTTTTTTTATTCTAACTGGATACCAAAAAGAATTCGTTACGTTATCTCCATACGTTTTTAAAAAACCTAATGCAATAAATGTAGCTGTCATGTTAAAATTTCCCAAGAATAATAGTGTTGTGATGTATAACTTCCTAGGTTTTCATGGCCAGATTGTTAGTGGGGCTCTTGGGTTTAGCCGTGTGTGGCGATTTCCAACGATTTTGTCGTCAACCTGTAGAAGACTCTTCAATAGCGGTCAAAATATTGATACTAGAGAATTCGCCACACACGGCTGAACCCAAAAGCCACAATAACATGGTGTTGTGATATTTTTTCATTTTCAGCGAGGAAGATGTAGTGAGTTTTTTTCCTCCGGCCCCCAAAGCGGGCGCCGCCCAGGATCTGGCAGACGCCTTTTCGGTAGAGGAACTGTCACCGTCCGATGAAGAGGACGATCGCGATGACCTAGAGCTTGTCATAGGTGGCCCCCCTAGTACTCCTATCACTTGCTGTGGCGCTCGTACGCCTTTCTGCTGCATAATACAGTAAAAATAGACAAATACTTCTATTACTTTGGCACCCCAATTTGCTGGACACCGAAAGAAAAAGATGCCTTTAGCGATTCACTTCAAATTAAAATTCCTTTTTTTTATGAAAAATGACAAAATCGGTTTTTGCCCCATCCCTTTTACACAGGGCATATGTGTCAAAGGTATCTTCCTAAAATGCTCGAAGTATAATATTTGTCATCCTGACACGAGAAGATATAGGTTATGTATACTATCAATTAATTATAAACCAGTCTAGAATATTTAAATCCATCGAAAGCGTATATGCAATTAGGAAATATCTATATTATATGTATCAAAAAATAGTAACGTTTATTTGAATGGTATTTATGTCATCACCTTTAGTCAGTATTTCAATAAGAAGGGTCAGTATTTAAGTACTCCTGTGTGCATATTTTATTTTTTATATTAATGTAATGCGGACCGTTATAATAGCCTACTCTCCTTCCTAACAAGTCATTATATGGATATAAATAATACTGATGCTTGGGATTTATTACAACTATTTATACTGTCCTAATTGATTTATAGACTTACCTTTATTTAAATACTGGTCATTTATATGCTTGCCAAAAATATTTAAATTGTTTGAAACTACACAATAATATAAGTTGTTAATAAACATGAAGAATATGAAAAAAAAATGTATCTACATGAAGATCTCAGGAAATAGTATTAATTTATTTAGAATGTTTTTAATGCCAAATTTATAAGTAGAAAAATACCTTATTATTTTGGTAAGACGACAGTTTCCATTAATAAAATTTTTGAAATTACTGTTTTCAACTTTAGATATTAATGTAAAGTAAGATCGTTATTATTATTTTAATTTATATTATTTTATTACTTTCGAAAACAAATATCTATGTGTATTTGACTAGGCACATGTGAGGTTTAGATAGAAAGTGACTACCTACTTAGATATATAATAGAAATAAATAATATATATCTCGATAATCAATTTTTCTATCCATATATTCTACAAAATAATTATATAAGTGAGTATCAAATTTATAAATATTGATTAAATGGGCCTAAATGTATTAAGTTAGATAAATGGTGTTATACTGAATTTGTTTGTAATATTGAAAATGAAAAAATGTAGGTATTAAAACCGTAAATCCCAAAAATATATACGTATAACATAGGTTATAGATCTATATTATCTCAAACTATTCTTGATTATTCTGAAAAACATGTGTGGCAAAAAAAAACTCAAACAAAAACTGGCAAAAAATATATAATTTATTTAATAAAGTTGTTAAACTTCATCAAGCAATTTCATCAAATGCACCCCACTTCCAAGTTATGGAAGGTCATTATATTTTAAAATGGGATATTCTATTTTTCTTTTTTTTTAAATATTGCTATGTTTTAGATGTGAAATTTTATGTGCATTCCTTTGAGTTCTTATTATTCTTTTATAAGGGTAACCAACCGTCTTTCTTTTGGAAGGACAATACAACTTTTTTAAGTTCTGGACTCTTTTGAAAAATGTCTTCCTTTTCGATTTATCATCCTCATCATTGTGGTTTGGTACTTCTTTTCAATTTTTTTGCTCTTCAAATTTTAGGTGCGTATAACGTGGACAATATTTTTTTTGTTAAATATTTTGTTCTCATTTTGATTTTAAAAAATGTTGGTCACATTATTATGGTAACCATGTTTTGTTGAGAGTAAGTTATGCCCACCTCAAATATATAACGAATATATCTAAGGGCGTGCTTACAGCTGTATAATTTTCACAAGATGTTATATAATTCATATATTGTAATCTCTGAATACGCAAATAAAATGTCCTTTCTGCCAATTTTTAGATATCAATGTTGAAAAAAAGTATATGGAAGTAATCCCACTCCTAATTAACAGTCTGATCAGATTTGTTAATATCATATAGTTTTTATATACACATATAGAGGAATACCGCAGGATGGTGATGAAGAGGTTTATAGATGATATTGTGTTAGTTATCTAGATATTTATTACTCGACAAAGAAATGTTTAAATAAATTGAATGTGAATTGACTGTTCTTATTTATGATGTAATTTTATATATATCATTTTATAATATATTCTAATAATGAAACAAATGTTTAATTACATATAACTTAAGCTATATAATACGTAAACGGAAACATTTAATATCAAAAATTAAGACTTGATTAAATGAAAAATATGAGGCTTGTATCTTTTCGGTCTTATTCTATTCTGAGAATGAAAAAAAAATTAAAAAATGGGTAAAATGTTAGGTATAAAGTAGGAGTATGGGAAAAGGATACGCCTGGTTTGATATAAAAGTTATAAAGTCGTGAATCAATAGTTAACCTGGATATGAGAGTTTCATTAGAAGTTGAAACTCGTATATTTAAAAAAATGTAATCAGAATTTTTGATGTAAAAATAAGTGATCATTGTACTAACCATCAAGTCATTGTACCTGCATGATATAAATTATTATAATGTATGTATTTTATATGAAAATATATATAAAGAGAAATGTACTTATATAAATGTGAGATTATTTAAAATAAACATTTAATTTAATGATACAAAGTGTTTTATGTGAAAATACAAAAACCTTTCTCGGTGGCAATGATCAATGATTCACATTTCCCACGAGTTTGATAGAGGTAGATCAGTATTTAAGTGGATTATTCAACTTAATATACATAAGTTATGTATAATTCTACCTTTATTAGTTGTTATAGGTATCTGCAGACACCCCTCAGTAAATAAAATAACAAACTTATCACAAACATAATAATTGTTTTTATTTAGAAACATACAAAATACAGGGTATTTAATTTTTACATGGACGGCAAGAAATCTAACCAAAATGTTAATATTAAAGGCAAATTTTTTTGTAAGGTTATAAGTATGGCAGGAGGATGATTTTTTTTTGCATAAGCATATAAAGGAGAATACTGTTATACGGTGATGGGAGAGATCTTATCAATGGATTTAAATAAAACCTTTCTGTTTTGAGTGTGGCTCAGCGCTTCATGTGGAGTCGTTTCACCATCTACAATAGATTATGCCTGTCATTCAAAAACTGTCCACGAATGTGGATACATGTTCAAATACCTTCTTATGATTATAAATGATATATCCCTATAGCTTTAAAGTATATATTTTCACCTCGGGCATCTTGAAGATTTCAAATTTCCTCTGCTAAAGAATGCATTTGAACAAGTCCACCCACCATAGATTTAACACACTCACGAGAGAAATGATTTTAATTACAAATAATTATACAATACTTAGATAGATGAGTAAAGTTATTTTTAAATTTACATTTAGGAATTTTCAGGGAATTCAGCCCAGGAGTCGCTAGGCTGCCGCTTTAAAGCCATAACATTTGTAGCTCAAATACGCCAGATTTAGCCCACAACTTTATTTAAAAATAGTAATTTTCAATATTTAAATGTGATTAAAATATATTCTAAATATACTGAAAATTCAGTTAATAATGCAAATTTAATATAATCGGTACAATAAAATTATCAAAAAATGTTCACGACAACGTATTTAAATACAAAAGTTGAGGTTTCTACAAAGCAACAGGAAATATAGACTTTTATGCGACTGGTTAATGTATTAACCAATTTTGGTCTTGATGGTTGCTTTATAAATAGTCTAATAATAATTCAAAGACTTGGCTTTTCTCACTAGAAAGTTTTCCGACCCCTGGCTTAGTCCTTTAAGGCAGAACATACAGGAAATTAAGCTAAATTGTGGTTCATTTCATAAAAATATAATGATACAATGCCACACATTTATTCAGAATAAAAGTTAAATAATTTAATTCAAAATAAGCACACTAATTACAAATTTAACATTATATATACAAAAATTAGGAAAAATTAAACAAAACTCTAAATGGATGATAAATACATAACACAAATATTACATTTGGATGAATGCTGTGGATTACAAATACAATATAAAAAATGGAATGGTAACATGGCTAATGATAAAGTATTTTTAATAAATACAGCTAGAAAAAATCACATATAATTTGCATTTAAACAGAAAATAAAACAAGATGTAATTTTTTAAACATAACACATTATCTTATTTGTATCGAAAAATATAACATATGCTTGAAAAGAACTTCCAAGCTTCTACCCAATTAAGGTCACATGAGTGTTGTTAAATATGGGGCCTAAATATACTAGTAATTCTGAGCATATTTGGAATTTTCAATAATTCTTGTATGAAATTACACTCAGTATGGAAAGGGATGTTAAAGTCCTAACTGCTATAACCTATGGAACAGACACATGGAATTTTACCAAGCAGACCATTCACCAGGTTACGCAAAATGATGGAGCACTCCATGTTATGCATCTCTCATCAGTGACCAAATTAAGAATATTAAAATTCAGAGAACTAGAGTTACCGGCAGAGCACATGAAGTTAAGCAGAGAAAATTGGACTGAACTTATCATTTTTATCCAAACAAGAATGTGACAGCTGTAGGAGAAAAGCTATGGAGTTTAGATTGAGAAACGGACGCAAAAACGTAGGCTCACAATCGCCAACACAAATGGTTTTTTGTCAACGTAAAAAAGTTATTTAAAATCAATGTAATAAAAATATTTCCTATTTTGCAATTATTTACTAAATAATTCATCAACTTCATATCATATATTTCATCTTTCATAGAGCAACATTATTAAGGCAATCTGAATTTTACAAATAATAATGATATGACGATACAAGAAGTAAGAGACATTACAGAATATTGTTTTTTTAAGAACCAGGTACAAATGCAAACATACCAATTTAGTTGCTACTCCATCATTCAAAGAAGTGATAATAAAACTGGCACAATTGATTATGTAATACATTTATCGCGCAGAACTAAGGATCTCGCTCAGCTCGCTGTGAAGTCACGGGTCAAGCCTCCATGAGGCAGATGACCTTTGGTCTCGAGAACACTCGGATGTCGTCCTCCAGTTTTTCAAGCTCCTTGTCGATCTCCATCTTCCTGAGCCGCATCCGGAGAGTGTCGCTTCTAACGGGCATCTTGTTCAGCTCGCTGACAAGGTTGGAGAATTCTGGAAATTTAATAATAAAGTAAATCTATTCAAATTCACGTCTCAGGGACACAGCATTGTATGCCCCGGACAGGCGACTGAAGTTAATCAATATTTTGTTAAAAATAAATTACAATGTGCTTCTAGAAATGTTTTTTTTGTTCGAACCCTGCTCTCTATCCCTCCACCACGCGTCCCGATGACGATCCCCGTGACATGAAGTCGTTCTTTAGTAAACGGGGATATCAATATAATATATCTTACTTTGGTTGAGGAAATTGAGTGTCGTCACTCGTTCGGCCTCAGTTAGCAAAACGTGTCCCGGAGGACAGGAAGCCACGGCGGCCGCCCTGTCGGCCTCCCGCTGCAACTCCTTGCGCTCTTGCAGGTACTTGGGGATCACGCCCTTCTTGTACGCTGAAAATAACAATTATACCCATCAACACCTTCGATAGCTCAGTTGGTAGAGCGGTGGACTGTAGTTGGAACTGTTAATTATAGCCATCAATATAATACCAGAAAGAATCATCGAAATCATCATTTCAAAACCGTTTACATTAATTATTACATTATTGCCGTTTTATCCAGATTAATCCTTTAGAGCAGTGTTTCCCACGGTGGGGCGTAAGCCCCACCGGTGGGGTATTGCGCCTCAGAGGTGGGGCACCACGCTTCAGATATGGGACACATTGGCAATTATCAACTATTCCACATACGAATATATAATACAATATATTCATTCATGACTAAATATACCCACGTGCATTCAGCAATTTCATCGACTGTTATTTTTGCATACTGGCAATACTAAAATTAACCTACTGTTTAATTAAAAAAGAGGCCGGTGGGGCATATGAATTTTGAAAAGACTACGGTGGGGCATGGCATAAAGAAGGCTGGGAAACACTGCTTTAGAGTATAAAGAGCACAGGAGCTTAAAGAAAACGCAGTTAGGTTTTATGTTTTCTTGCACTAACCACTCCCTAGTTGGAACTAACAATACAACCACCACAAATGCATAATACTTCTTCTAATTAATATAGTATTGCGTGCTGTTATCAATCAGTGCCGTTTCTGAAAACAGCTACCTGTCTGATGCCTTACTAGTGAGTAGTGACTCTTTCATTCCACATGATCTTTCCAGTGCTGTCTTCTTAATCTTTCCCATCGTACAATTTCTTTGAAAATGCAAGTCCTAGTTATTTCAGAATATCTTACTTTGCCTCAGTATCTATCCTGACATCCTAATAATTTAAAAAAGTATTATTGAAAATATATAAATATATATATATATTAATTATTAACACTTACTCGGTGGTGGTAGCATTGGATCCGGCTTATCTTCCAACCGTATAACACCAATATTGTCATGACACGAAGCCTCAAACTTGCTCTGCATGGTTTTAGCAGCCGCCGGACTAAAAAGTTCGCTGGACTTATGAAAGCTCGGTTGGAGTCTTTCAAAATCCGTCATGTCTCGCCGGGACTCCTCGTTTGAAATGGCCGTGACCTGCGAAGCGACCTCGTCTCGATCAGAACATTTGATAGACGCTCCCGTGTCGAGGCGATCGATGATTTCTTGTGAAGGATACATGACTTTATAATTTCCGCCGTCTCCGAAAATGTGTTGTCCGCTGGGATCGACATATTGGCAGGCGACATGGCGAAACGTTGTCGTACTTTTCTCTTCTGCTCTGACTTTGGCATCGCCACCGGCGCACTTGCCGTTGCAGATCTTCAAGTCAACATTTCTCTGTCTTTTCGCCAAATCAACCTCGTCAATTTTATGAACCAGTGAGTTTCCTTTGGATTTAGAGATGGTCATTTTGTTGAGCGCGGCAGTGATGTTTGCTTTGTGGAGTTTTGGGATGATTTTTGCACGAGGGGGAGAGGTGGGGCTGGTGCGGCTGCGGGGACGCGGGGGCTTTACCTCCTCCGTTCCCCGATTGTTCTGCATTGTTCTGAGCTGGCGAACATTCTCTTTTATAAAGTTCCTCTTGTTTTCCTTCTCTGTAAAATAAGAAAGAAAAATTCAATAACCTGGAATTGCATAGCTACGGTATTTTCAGAAATATGAATTTACGATACCTTTCAACGAAACATAGTTTTAAAGTTATAAACATTTTAGAACAAATAACAAACCAGTTGCTGCGCTGATTTAATTAAACCAAACTGAACCCAAACAAACAATTGTGGAATTTAAAAAAATATGATTGTATACCAAATATATCATATTTGTAAGTATTGTTTCACATATCTATTTTTTCAAGTATTACATTAAAAAGGTAAACGTGTAATAAGGAAAGCTACTAAGGTACCCATCATTTATACAAAATATAAAGATTGCTACACAAAGGTGAAATTATCAATATTATTTTATTACAGTTCATTTAAATGGCTTTAATTACAAATTCCCTAATAGATATTATGATATTAATTACCCACAGAAGGATGCATTTATAATACATGCACAATAAGACATAAGTTTTGTACAAAATAATATTTAATACGATCAAAAATCATGTCAAATATTTGTGTTATTTTAATGTTACTCACTAGGTGCAGGAAAAATTCCTCTCAGAGAAAACATGATAATATGATTTAAGGATTATAATTATTGCTTTTAATTTTATTATCCCTCAGTCGGCGATGGAGAAAAACATTGCAATAATTAATCTCATGGTGGTTGTCTAAATTGTGTTGTAAATGCTAAAATGATATGATAAAAAACGTTAATGTTTTGTTGTGTGCTTTTTTTAAATTAATTTTGACAATCAACCATAACAACATTCCAAGTGTGGTCAGTTACTAAGCATTCAAAAAAGTGAAGTGAGTTGATAAACAAATTGAATTTTGGTAGGTATTTTAGGCATAATGAAGAATATAATTATTTTAAATATATATTTTTGTAAATATCAAATTATTTTTAATCAAAAAGGTAAAAAAACAGAAATTTAATAATTTTATTATCATATTTGTTATTTTTCGATAGTTTTTTTAACCTTAAATAAAACCGCCTTGGTTTAAATAAAAATTATACTTTCAAACAAGTAACATATTCTTCATCTTCAAAATTATTTTTGTTATATTAATTTCCAAATAATGCCTGTATATTTATACAATTTTTCTTAATTCCAGTTGTTTTTTTCATTGGTATGAGTATGGGAAAATTGTGTTGCGATTTCCGATTTATTATATCTAGCAACAAATCGCCATATTGTTTTTTTGAGCGAATGTGCATTTGGACGTTTATAAATGTCACATTGCTATTATATTGAAAATTGTAACGCCAATAATTTATTTTGAATGAAACAAATTCGCATGACGAACGCGATGGATTTGCATCCGTCAATGAGTGATGAGTAATCTGTTGCAAGATCGTTATTAGTTAAGAGACTTGATAATTGTCGGAGTGTGAAGTATGGCAGACGTTCGCGATATTTTGGATTTGGAACGGCCGGTGACGCCGGAGCTGACGCGGGAGAGTATCCTAAGCGCTGAGAAGCTCAAGCGGCGCTATGGAGGCGTCAAGGCGTCCAAGCGGCCCGAGGGAATGCACCGGGAGGTGTTCGCTCTTCTCTACAATGACAACAAGGATGCACCGCCACTGTTACCCACAGACACCGGTATGAATACTTTTCCTTCTTTTCGCATTACACAATTTGGTAATTCGTAAATATTTAGTATAGTGTACCTTGCTTACATAAAATCAATACGACGTTACAATAGATGGTTACTGTTCCTTAGCGGTTTTAAAACATTGTTAAATTTACCATTATTAAAAATGCATTTTTCGCACTAACACTGATATAGAAAACAAACTGGTAAAGCTTTAGTATAAATTACTTGTAAAAATGTTTTGCAACCAAAATGATGTTATTAGAAAATATTGGGAAAGCGAATAAGTTTTTAAATAGGATATGAAGCTATTGAACTTCCTAATCAATACACAAAATATAATATAATTGTAGAAATTAATTATTTTATTCTGTCTTCAAATTATTTTATCTAAGATTTTCTTATCATCAGGAAGGTTGAAAAGTACATGAACAAATTTCTATCGATTTTATAAAAGCAAGATACTGTAATGTTCAGCTTTTACATTTTGTTTGATCCTTTTTTTTTGAGGAATTAGGGATGAGTTTCAGTTTTTTAGGTATCATAACCTTTAGTTAAGCATTGCCATGTTGACATACTTCCACTCTATATTTCCCTACTTTTCATAATTTTGTGGTCACTGCTAGGTTAAATTATTCCTGTTAATGAATATTCTTCATGGTATATTGCTATGTTTATGTCAGGTAAGGGCTACAAGCAGGCCAAGGCCAAGCTCGGCATGCGGCAAGCGCGCCGCTGGCTGTGGACCCCCTTCAGCAACCCGGCGCGAACCGACGGCGCCATCTTCCATCACTGGCGCCGAGTCTCCGACGAGCCTCGCGAGTATCCCTTCGCCCAGTTCAACAAGGTCAGCCATCAACATTCGCATTTTATGCACATAAAAAAAATGCTTATTCCATAAAAATATATTTTATTAATTTATTTTATTATAACCCTGCAAAATATAACAGAAGGATCCACCTAAAAATCAATATTTGATTCAATAACTTTTTAATCGTTTGAGTGATTTGGTCAATATTTTCTGTAATTTTTAAAATGAGACTCAATTCTTTAGAAAATATTTTAAAATATTAAAATGTGTCGTAGCTTTTTTATTTAATAACTATTTTTACAGTTTTCTACAAAACTCAGTGGTTTCTTATAGAGTTTTATGGTTTTTTTCTTTTAATAAATATTAGCTTGATCTAATGTCATTCGAGCAAAATGGTTTGTAGAATTTATGATGAGGGGTGAAATCCAGAAGACAGCAATTTTATTTGGATTATTGAAAAATATTTTTCACGAAACTACAAAAACATGCAACTTAGTATGACCAGTTGAAGCACTTTCCACTATATTTATTATAATATTTGAGAGATAGAGATATTGAGACAATTCAGTCGATGACTGACCTTGTAGGATTGTGAAGAAATAGTCAGGGAGTGAGCTGCACTCGTTTTCAGTGTAAGAATATAGTATGGTATAAAAGTGATCTTTTGCTTACAGCGAGTGTGTGTGCCGAGTTACTCCGATGCAGAGTATGCGGCACACCTTCGCAGCGAGGAATGGTCTCGCGCCGAGACGGACCATCTGCTGGAGCTGGGGCGGCGCTTCGACCTGCGCTTCGTTGTCATGGCCGACCGCTGGGATCGCCTCGGCTTCCGGGAGCGCTCCGTGGAGGACCTCAAGGAGCGCTACTATGCCGTTTGCGCTCTTCTCAGCAAGGTGAACCATTCAACATGATATTGCAAAATCAGCAATAAAATTTTCACTTTTTTTTTTTTGGTTCATTTTTCTTTTTACTTAAAAAAAAATGTAGAAAAATATATATAGTTACGTATTGTACACTGCAAGTTACACACAAGGTTAGAATATACGCCTGAGAAATAGTTGAAGAACGTGGGAGAATATTCCATGTCAGCCTCTTTTACCACTCTTGTAGCCCCAACGATTTCCCTGATGAAGTTTAACAGCAAGGGACCATCAGAACAAAGCAGCAATTTAGAAAAATCCTCCCAAGAAGTGGAAGAGACTCCCAGGCGACAACACAAAATGCGTCTCCTGTTCTCATGGATGATGCACTCAACGAGAGGATGTCCCACCAAAATGTTTACTGAACCATGTAAAAAAAATGTTTTATTTAATGCATTTAATTTTACAACAACTATTATATAGAACCCTAATTTGTCCATTTTATCAAATACAAATTCTCTGTGAATTTGATGAATTCGAAAGCAGTATGTCTGATAAACAATAACACCCTAGTATCTAATCACCGATTCAAGGAATACAGGCGATTATCGGGTCGTTAGGCCTTTATCACTACTATTATAGATACTGATTATTTGTTTACAGGTTAAAGGCAACAGCTGGTACGGCCAAGGGCTGGGAGGGGGCGGTGGAGGGGAGCGGCGACCTTTCATCTTCGATGCGGAGCATGAGAGGCGGCGCAAGGAGCAACTGCGAAGACTTTTTGAAAGGACACAGGATCAAGTACAATATTACTAACTTATTTTACGCTACTATTTTAATTTAGTGTTTTTGTTTTGTTTTATAGCTGTTAAAAATATAAAGGCGGTATGAGTCTTTTTCAGAGGGAACTGCATCAAGGTTCTTTCATGCTATTCAGTCTGAGATCTAGAGTCTAGACAATCTCTCATCCAGTAGTAAATCACCCCAAATTAGAGACACTCTTCTGGCAGATGTGTAAAACCATATATATACAGAGAACCGGAGTCAAAATACATAAGACGACCTGAACTTTGTCGATCGTATGCTCCAGCTAGGGATCAGGTATAGAAAAAGAGATGATAATTATTGTTTATCTATATTTGTATACTGTTGCACGTAGGGTTATCATCGTTTACGATTCTTTTGCTGACTGCGTCTATCCTGCTATATTTATGTTGTCAGTTTCGCAGGTTAACTGATACACCATTTGCAGGTTCTTAGACATGATGGCAATATTAATATATTTAGCAAATCAGGTCAATAATTACACCGTGATTAATATTATTTTTAAAAAACAACAGGTGAGAAGAGTCTTATATTTATTGAAGGATGATATCAATTATTTGGATGAAACCACCGACCTTTAATTAACCTTTAAACGCCCAGTGGTTTCCTTACGGGACTGCAGATTTATGTCGTTCAATGCCCAACGGTGCCATACAGGAGTGCTTATGGTTCATTTCACAATCGGATTATATTAATTTGTAATAATAGTATTAAAGTAAGTTCATGAAAGAATTTATTGTGCGACGAAACATTACAAACATTGGCCTGCTAGGGCATTGAACAACGTAAATTTGCAGTCCCGTATGGGACCACTGGGCGTTTAAAGGTTAATAATCACTTCACCGGTTTCGTGACATGACACCATCATGAAGAGTTACTTACTAAAATCGAGTTTTAGTAAGTAGATGGTTCCAAGACTCAGTGGCTTAATACAAAGTTTTACTTGTTTTATTCTTTAAATTTGACAAACCGCACTGAACTGCATTCTATGAGTATCATTTAAATGTTCTTTTTTTACTAGATGGACGAAGAGCAATCTTTGATGAACGAGTTAAAAAAGATCGAAGCGCGCAAGAAGGAGCGCGAGCGCAAGACCCAGGATCTGCAGAAGCTCATCTCGCAGGCGGATGGCGGACGCGCGGCGGCCGGGGCCACGGCCACGGAGCCGCCCACGCCCGGCCCGCTGCCTCGCAGGCACGACCGCAAGCTGCACAAGAAGAAGCTGCCCTCACACTCCAGACCCCTGAAGCTAGCAGACACCATTGTATGTCATTACTTGGCATATTTGTATTTTGAGCAAACGTCATGTGTCATCATAAAATTATAAATGCTTTTGTTCTACTTTTTTTTCTGGATTATTGTCACTCCTTGGCAATTATTGCAAAATAAATCTCAGTGCTTAAATAATAAAATAATTCTTGGACACTTCAAATAAAACTGAATATTTAATTGATTTGAGGTGATTATTATTATTTATTTATTTTTTATTTATTCATGAACGTTTCTGTTGACCGGATAGTAACTCTTGCGGACCATAGGATTAAAATCATTGATATTCTCTCTGTTTGATATTGATATCCTCTCTGTTTGATATTGATATCCTCCTCTCTGAATTTGATATCCGATTACTGGGTAGGAGGATGCAGGAGCAGATTGACAATACAAAGAACTTGTTTTTGGTTCACAATTCGCGTTTATTGTATTAAATACTTGTTTTTTCGACTGACCGGTTTGGCTTTGGCCATGCCGGTCAGGTCGGTCTACTCGTAACCGACAACTGCCGAACACTGTCACCTGCCGCGCTGCCAATGATCGTGGCAAAAAAGGAAATCAAAGATGATAGTTGCACCAACGTGAAATGGAGCAACTGTCATAACAAATAAAATGGCGTATACAGTCAGCAAATAAAATGATGTATGCAAATGCCTGCGTAATATTATATAATTAAAACTAACATTATTAGATGTGCATTCAGGCGAGTGAACAAAAATAAAAGACATAAGATCATTTTTCGAGGCTTTTTGGCATCAGCCTAAAAGAGCTATATCAAGCTGATATCAATACAAACCGTTGCCATTTCTGAATCTAGTTTTGATTGAAGTGAATTGAAAATTGATATAATAATGTGTGAATCATTTGCAGAGTGTGGAAGGTGCCGGCATCCGGTTCCCTGAAGCTTGCGGCTCCGGTGTATGGCTGCGGTCACAGCGGATGAAGTTGCCGCCCGGTGTGGGGCAGAAGAAGGCCAAGGCCATCGACCAAGCCCTGCATAACCTTAATATAGGTGAGTCATCCAAACCTTATTGTAAGTTTTAAAAAGATACCATCTTTAGTTTTTTTTATTCTAAGTATTTTTTGTATTTTATGTTTGAGTGTGTGAATAAATTATTTTTATAATTTATAATTTTAATCTATCATATGAAGAAAAAGACAGACGGTCAAAACATTGACACTCAAATACAGCGGCCTGACAATGTATGCGGCGATGATGTGTGATGTTTATGTGAGGGTTGGAGAGATTGTGTGTTTATATTGTTCTCTGTTGAAGAAATTTAGATGTAAGACGAAACGCATATCTCGGAGCAGAGCATTCAAAGCTTAATTGTGGTGTGTAGAAAAGATTTTATGATCCTTAAAAATGTTGAGAAAATTTAAATATGTCTCACCTCTTGTCCCGGAGGCCGTCAGAAACTATGCATTGTCTATGATGGGCGGAGATCTGGGTGTAATTAAAAGATGAGTTTTTTTTGTGTCAGCGATATCAAATTGTTTTGCACCCAATATCATGCAACATCGATGGACCGTGTGCTGCCTAGCATTAGGTCTTGGGATGTGCAGCTACTCGAGCATATGGGGCAGGATCTTAGGTGTGAGGCGATCTGCAAATCTCCACAGTCACACAACAGTGACTCTCTGAAAAGATGACTTCAGACTAGGCAATTATAATTTCAGGTGATATAACTATGTGTAGGCTATTTGTAGCGATCGTATACTTCCATAATTATGTAAATATTAATCATTTTTGATTGTTTGCAGATACAAACCCACCGCCCACCGGTGAGATCTGCCAGCAGTTCAATGAGCTACGATCCGAGTTGTCGCTGGCGCTGGAGCTCCGAGCGGCTCTTGCTTCTTGCCAGTTTGACCTGCAGGCGCTCCGACACCAGTATGAAGCACTCGCCCCAGGACAGGTAAGATGCCCATGAAATCCAGCATCAACATTACACATAACATTTAAATGGTTGAAATGGAAGTAATTAAAAGAGCAATTAACATGTTTAATGCCATAGTATTACATTTTGAGAAAATACATACCTGCGCCGTTAAACAAATGATATTGTATATTATTATGTATACATATATTAGCTTCATAAATTAAGTACAGGCACTGATTGTTTGAGAAAAAAACGTAGGTCACCGGTGACCTACGTGGCGTTAAACGTGCTAAGGTTCATCATCTGCCATAAATAAATTACTGTTAAAAGCCAGGCTGGCTTGACAAGAGTTGTCTCTTTCTAGTTTGTAGTTTGGTTAAAATTCAGTTAAAATACAGAAAATAAGTAAGTTTACTAGTAATAATCTGTATTTGAAAATAAATTATTTTTTAAACCTTACCGAATTCCGCATGCTGTCTGAAATTAGTATCACCTACGATTTCATATTAAATTTTTCATTTTAATTAGTTATTTTTACCTTCATAAACATCATAAAACTTTGTTTCATCCATCAAGTAATAATGTTTACATGTCCTCGTAATATCGAGTATGCTTAAGTATTTACATATTTAATTTAAACAAATTCATGCTCAATACAAGTTGTGACAAAATACTGAACACCGGATAGCCAAAATTGTAACAATAAAGTCTCGTCAAAGGTACATCCATATTGGAGATTGTTCCTCTTAGTCATAACAATAAAAGGGTTAAAAAAAATATGACATTACTGTTGTTTTAATTTCAGACTCTCACCATCCCGCCGTCAATATCATCTGCACCGGAGGTCGAAGTTAAACCCAGCGCCGAGATCATCGATGTGGTCGGCTCACCCGGCACTCCGGCTATCACCTGAGACTGTCACAGTGCTGACAACTTAACCAAAACAAGAATTGTGTCCTTGCGATCCACAGAAAACAAGAGTCACTGATAAATGAAAAACATATTGTTCTGCACTTAAATTAGTTGAGCTATGAATATTTCTGTATTGCATGTGCTAAAAAATAAAACAAAGGAGATATAAGAGACTTTTATTGGTTTGATTTTTTTTTCTAGTAAAACATAGGCACTGAATAAATGAAATAATAATAAAACATATATTTTTTTAATAGCTGTTGATACAAAAAAATAACTTTGTAACTTTTATTTGCTTTTTTCAACTACCGATTTTATGAATCTTAGTAACATAAAATGTATTTGAAAATGTAATACAGTGAAACCTCTATCTATCGTTTTTAAAGGGACCTATTGAAGTAAACTATGAATGCAAGAAAACAATGAATGCCGGATTAAGAGGATAAAACACACGTAGATACGATCGAGTAAAGATACCGTCCTCCCAATCTGCATAACCATTGGTAGATCAAAATTATAAGAAGAAAACAAGTTTTAGATGTTAAGAAATGTGTGTATTTATTTTAAAAAATACAAAGCTAAACAGAACCAAAAAAATATTAAAGTTTATTACTTTGTAAATAATCTTTCATGGACATTTGTTTTTTTACTGTTTTATTTCCACAAGTCAACAGTATATTTTCGGCTTTGCAAATGATATTTTTTTCGGCATCAGTTATGGAGTGTGCGTAGTAGAAAGTTTTTAATCTTTCTACGAGTGTGCATGCTTCTGAAAATGAAGGTACAGGCAGTGGCTCCTCTTCATCAATATCGACCTCTTCTGCTGTCTCCGTCAACCTTGCGTCACACAAGCTTTCGATAGTTTCTATCCTACATGTTGGAATATTGTCGTCGAAAGTAACAAAATTGTTAAAATTTAAAACACAGACAAAATATAACAAATACACAGCGTAATTCAAATGATGAATGCAGTAAAATGGTGGATAGAGAAACGATCGATGCGATCTATTTTTGTATGAAATGAATTTGGACTAAAAGAAATAAACAACACATCCGGGAAAACGATTATTCGAGGAATGATAGATAGAGGTTTCACTGTATTGTAATTTTTTTGTTTGTTAATAATGCCAAATGATGTGATTTTCTGAATTTTGTGTTGCAAAATATGTTTCAATGAAGAAATGTCTTATTTTTTGTAATTTCTATATTGTATGATAAATAAAAATGTTATAAAACTATGTTTGTTGTAGATAATTTTTGTATTTTTTAGTTTTCAGTTTCACCATTAAATCAGCATCATTTAAAAAATAAGTTAATTCCTAATCCGTCATATGCCCAGCACCAGCATATAACTGTGGACATATGCTAAACATATATAACATTATAATTTCTTAACAAATGACTGATATTTATAGATAACTAAAATCATATCATCAGCCTGTATCCGTCCACTGTTGAACGTAGGCGTCCCGCATGAGTCAAGCTAAAATATCACTATATAATAATGTCTTCCACATGCTTGCACATGCATGGTATTTATGTATGTTTATGTGTGTAAAGCTTTGCATGGCTATGTTTATATGTGTATATATGAATATTTATTGTATTACCTACCCACCACAGATAAACACTATGCAGCTTGAGTGATTGGGATAAAAAATGTAAAGAACAAAAAAAAACCTATCGAAAAATTGATCTTCTTCGTAGTATCAATCCGGTGGATTGGTTTGCAGCAACAGAATCTTGCATCTCGATCTCCATTCCTCTCAGTCCTCCGCAACCCTTTTCAGCTCAGCATAAGCGCTACAGTTCATGTCCTCGAATACTTGCTGCAAATACTCCCGTCTAGGGCGCCCTCTACAGTTTCTACCCTCAACCATCCCCTCCACAATATCGTGAAGAAGACCATCGTGGCGCATGATGTGACCAATCCATCGGGCTCGCCTCTCTGAGATGGTTCTTATTAGTTGCCTATCTTCCTTGATAATTCTGAGAACCTCATTGTTCGTGACGTGGTCTCTCCAGGAAATTCCGAGAATTCTTCTGTACGACCACATCTCAAAGGCCTCTAGTCTTTTTTTATCACTTTCAGATAAGCACCATGTCTCACAGCCGTACATTAAGATGCTCCAAACAAGTGTTTTGGCAAGTTGCTTACGGAGCCCTAAAGAAATATTCTTTGACTCAAGAATTTTGGCTTTTTTATTGAAAGCTAGCCTTGCTTGATGTATTCGACTGTTGACTTCTCTTTTTGTTCTGCCATGCCAGGTGATTGTACTTCCAAGGTATACAAATTCTTTTGCATCTCCTATGTTAATTTTCTGCTGCTCATTGCAGCTTACTCTCATGACTTTGGTTTTTGTGCTGTTTATCTTCATATTGTAGTTGGAATTAAATATGTTTTCCATGGATGTCAGCGCTTCCGTGAGTTCATCTTCAGTTTCAGCAATCAGAGCAATGTCGTCAGCAAACCTTATCATATCAATCTTTTGGCCATGTATTTTAACCCCCTCTCTATGGCCCATTTTTCCCTGATGTTATTAATTGCATTTTGTATGTATACGTTGAAGAGTACAGGCGACAGAGAGCATCCTTGTCTCACCCCTTGGCGTATTTTTGCTTCCTTTTGGACATTTCCAAGTGATATTATGGCAGCTTCTTCCTTGTAAAGTGAAAATATGAGTCTTCGTTCCTTGTATTTGACTCCAATTTCTTTCATAATATCGAAGAGCCTCTCCCAATCTACTTTATCAAATGCTTTTTCAATGTCCACGAAGGCAATATATGTATCTTGGTCCACTTTTATCCTCTTCTCCAAGATCATACGCAGGGATAAGATTGCTTAAAAAATTGATAAATGGTAATAATTGTGAAATATTTTTTCATATATATTTTGTAAGCTTGCAACACCGGTAATAGTCGTTAGTCACGTTGGCATCCCTGATTATAAAATGCAGGACCATCAGCTGTCATTCCGCCACGGCTTTTACGCATCTTACGTCTTGTCCAAATAATGCTCGAAAAGCGTTCAAAAGAGACTCAAACCTAAACAAAAACGCGTGTGACGTATCTCTACATTAGTTAAACATATTTTTATACCGACTTCGTTTCAATTTGTGCGCTTCTTTTTGTTTTGTTGCTGAGCGTATGTTTATAGACGGTCGGCGTCATCGTGAAGCTTTCTCGGTTTGTTTTGATCGGAAATGTCGTCGTGGGTGGGTTGCGGAGTGTCCGTGAGCTGCGGGGAGCCTTTGGGGCACTACCAGGGCACCATCATTCAAGCAGACGGCACCACCATCACCCTCAACAGAGCCTTCAGGAATGGTTTTCCCTACCCCAAGTCTCAAGTCACCCTCAAGTAAATATTACAACAATTCCTCGAAAACTTTTGTACCTTCCCGTTTTTAATCTAGTTTAGGTTGAAAAATACTAAGCCATTGCTTCATTCGCTTATTGTATTTTAGGACCAAAAATTACTAGTGGAAGTGTTAGAGAAAGCACTATTAATATTTTTCTCTTACATTTATTTTGTTATTATTTGTGTACTTAGTAGAATAATATTTTAGGTGTTATTTTAAATTTTATCTTTTGTTACGCGTTTTGTATTTATTCTGTGGATTGGTTATTTGTAATTATTTTAAACCAGACTAATTATTTTACCTACAAAATTATGCATGTGATATTCAATCTCAAATATAGATAATTGGCTCTTGATCTATTATTGCATATCACCGTGCAATTATAAGTGCATTCTACTAATAGAATGAAACATATTTATTGAGATCTGTAACACAACTAAATCTGTTAATCTATGATTACATTCTCCCAATTATAGGTCGCAGAATACACCTTATATCAGGGGCACCAAACTCTTGGCGTAGTCCCTAGATATTTAAGTTTTGTCAAAATAGTTGTGCTGTGAGCTAAAAATACAATAAAAAATATCACAAATTTGATTTCAATGGCAGTAAAAAATTATCTCAGAATACTAATTGAGTTATCTACCCATGCCATATGCTTAAATTGTAACATAAAGACTTGGTTCTGTGATCCTGTGTGTGATTATTTATTTACATATTAATCCTAATTTATACTAGTCTTTTGTTTTGCATGTTTATTGTTTTGTGTAATATCCTTTTACTTTCTTATTTTTTTTTTTTTATTGAATGCAATGCCCAGAGATACTGCATAAGCCAGAGAAAAATTGAGGCAGAAAATAAACAGATTGTTTAGTAGATTTTTAAAATGCTGTTTGACCTTAAGATCGTAAATTTTATTTGATCCTAAAGATTCTATCTCTTATACTGCTCTTCCAAATTTTCTTAATTGAACTTGCCTGCACTGATACATCAGATTTACAGATTCGTCAACCCTTTGTGCTCATCCCTACACGGTTGACATATATTAACTCAGGACGAGCAGTATCTCGTTAACATCACAAGCAGACTTTGAAATGTTATGCCAACATTTTTGTTTCCTTTCCCATAAAATCAAAATTTGTACAAGAATCAGGGTTAAAAACACTTTGAATTTTATCAATAGCTTTATGTATTAATATATCACATGGATCTCAATGTGAATGCTTACATGTAAATGACTTTATTCATCCTTCCTGCATGCAGATTCCAGACGAATTTTGCTTGTTTTCTGTCATTCTTTACTGTGATAGCTTTTAATCTTTTAGATTGTTATTTTGAATTGTGCAATTGTATGTCTTATTACTTAGTAGGCGCCAGACATCACATTTAATGATAGGCAGAATATCACATAAACAAAGCAATATACACTCCAGTTCAGATTACTTGCTCATTTATTTATCATTTAATTTTATGCATTACTTGATAAAAACAGGGAGTGTCACTCAGAGGACTCCATGCCAATGAGAACAAAGACAACCGAGAATTATAAATATCAAATATATCACACTTTATTGAAATAAAGGTTCAATATGCATTAATACAATGTCAATGTCTTTAACATTGTCGGATTTTGTTGAAGATTTATTATTTATTTATTCAGATTGTCTAATACATTAACGATAAAAGAACATTGAATCAGTTGCTCTCAATTGTTGTTAATTTTATGAGAGGTGGATTTTTACTTTGTGATAATTATTAATGTAATAAAAGGTCAAAGGTAAGTACCTTGACACTTTATTTATAAATCCAGTTTGTGACAATAAAATGAGAGATTGTAAATGTTTGTATCATCGATCAATACTTTATTTATAATATTTTTATCAGTAACTAATATTAGGTTGCAGTTTTCTTGGGGTATTCATATTACGGCTACCAAAAACCATATTTATGTTGAAATATGATGCTTTATACTTAAGGCAGTCTTTATTCATAACCGTTCCTTAGCTGTAGCACATGATTTATTCAGAATTATTTAGGCTCGCAAGCGTATATATTATATAATATTTTAGAACTATTTTTAGAATTTATATTGTGAACTAGCTAATTTTGTCCTAAAGAATGGCTGAGCACAAAAATGAATGCAATATGTTTTTATTTACTTTTAATTGAAGTTATATTCAGGGAGAAGGTTTTGTAGTTATTAAAGCAGCGCTGTCAAGAGGGCTTGGTAATGTTTTATAAAATTTGTTTTATAATTGAGACGATTTATCAGCCATCCCGCATTAAAAAGGCTATTATATAAAAAATATAAAAAAACATGATTCTGAATAGGATATTAGTGGTCACATAAAGATTTGTTGTTTGAACAAACAAAATATTTTTAAAACAAACTGCAATATTATTTTTTTAGATCTATATATTTTTATTATAATATTTCAGTAAATAAACGAAAATGAATAAACTTTATGATTTTTAGTTAGATATAAAGGTTGAATATAAAACGATAGTTTTTTTTTACCGTATCAGCTTGATATTTGGATAATATGGACACCGCAAATTTCGATTTCATAGTTCTGTTAGCTCAGATTACCTGGAGGTCGACATGGGAACATAGACGGTTCCCAGAAGAAGCCTCTAGTGCAAAAACCCACCAACTTACATAGACTGTGGCTGTAGTAGGAGACAAATATTTGGGTGATCAATAATCAGTATTTTTAAGAAGATCGGATGATCAGCCCGATGCTGCCGAGGCCTGTTGATTTTTGTTTCATCCTTAAGGGGTGGCTCAACCCTACCAAGGGCAAGTACAGAGCTTAGATTTGATTAAATCAACAAATAAATCTAACCACTGGACTATGCCGCCGGCTTCTGGGATAAAAGGGCAACGTATTTACAGTTACTGTGTAATCAAGCTGGTTCTTTGAGGGTAATACGAGGGAAAATTTGTATCAATCTTCGTAATAAGATTTGATTATAACCAAATTTGAAATGTTATTTTCAGTGCTTCAGATATCAAAGACATTCAGATCATTGATGCGAATTCGATGCCGTCCACTAACAAAAAGCCACACAGCACCGTGGAGGTGACAAAATCGGGCAAGAAGCCGCCGCGCTTCACCGGCGTGTCGGAGTCTTCGGGGGGCGCCGAGGGGACCCCGCCCGGCCAGAGCTAGAGCCTCCCCGCGGACGCCCCCTGGATGCAGTCAGCCCCGCAGCAGAATGCCAAGCAGAATGGTGGCCACACCAACGGTTTCATGAGTGCCATCATGTCGCCGGGCAATAGCCGCAGTAAGCCCATCGACATACAAGGCAGACAGAATAAAACTAATGGCGGAGGTAATTTATTTACATTTAAATAATAACTAACATTTATATACAATGGAACCTCTATCCATCGATTCTCGAATAATCGTTTTCCCAAATTCGTCTTTTATATATTACACTTTGAATGCATTTCATAAAAAAATTGTAATGAAAAATCTCCAAAATATATTTTTATACATTAAATTAATGTATAGTATAAACAATTAATCCTTCGCCCTTTCCTATTATCTGAGGTTGACTTTGCTTGTGGACATGCACCACACTAACAACATGTCTAATGTTGGAAAACTATGTAGCATTTGTTCTTTCAAGTACTCACTTAAGAATTTGACCAATTAACCAGTGAAATTTGCATGAAGTTTTGGACCTCATATTTCAGTTATATGCTACTGTTTTAATAATTAAAAATTTCTAAATATGTTATTGAATACATAATATATGAGATTCAAGCTAAACTTAATAGCGGAAAATGGTGTATTCGGTTACTTAAAAATATATTAAATTGATATTTATATTGTAGTTTAAAAATTTATTAATGAGTTCAATATCATAGCATATAAAAGGTTAAGTATCATTTAATTTCAGGTTCGATGAGCGGCAGCACACCCAAGAAGAAGGACAACCAACGCATGCGCAATGAAGCTTGCTTCGGGACCCCGTCTGATGACCCGGCGCTGACGCAGGACTTTGACTTTGAGAAGAATTTAGCGCTGTTCGACAAGCAAGCGCTGTGGGAGGAGCTCAACCAGGCCCAGAAGCCAGACGTGGTAGGAATAAAAGACTTAAAAAATAAAATAATAAAGAATAAAGAATAATGACCAAAACCATAGATTAACAATAAACAACCGAGGGAAATCTTGGCTAAATTCCCCGACATGTTGTAGTTTACAAGTGAAGGATTGATGAAGTGTACAGAATGCATGAAAACATATTTAACAATATCAGTTAATACTAGTTTACTCATTGTAATCCATTTTTCATTAATTCATCAATAAGGATATATATTTTTTTATATACAAATAAATAAGTAGTGATGTTTTATTTATATTTACAACGTATATTGAAGGCAACGTCATTTGTTTTTTTAAACATATAATGTATAATATTATATTGAAGACATTCAATGTGTACCATTAATGAATAATAAACATGGAATTAAACAGGATACCAAAGTTGCTCTAAGACTTACAGCTTACTTTCTATTTTTTTTTTTTTATGTAAACGCATGCAGGAGAGCACAACCGGTCAAGACCAGTGCACTCTATGACGCTCAGCCAGGGAGGCTGGACGCTGCATCCGGGAAACGTGTGTTGTGTTCGTATTTGTGTGTGGGTTGGGGAGATTGCAAGTGTATATTTATCTGTTTCTTGAAGAGATCCAGATTGTAGGAAGGAGGAAACACAGACGCTGGAAGAGCATTCCATAGCCTACCGGTGGCATTAAGAAAGGAACTTTGGAAGCTGCCAGTTCTTGGTCGACATACATTAACCGTGTATGGATGTTCGGCAAGTGTAAGACGAGTTTGTCGGTTGTGAGTGGGTGCAGGAGGAATTAGTTCTTTAAGTTCCGAAGAGCAGCGACCGTGGTAATAACGGTAGAAAAGACTAAGAGAACCAATCTTACGTCTGTGTTCCATTGATTGTAGGTTAGACGTAAGGGTGTCATTGTTTATCAAACGAATTGCTCTTCTTTGAACTGAGTCAATTAAGTTAAGAAGGTATTTTGGGGCTCCAATCCAAAGGTGACTGCCGTATTCAAGGATAGGTCGGATTTGTCCTTTATATAGAAGAAGAAGTTGTTTATCGTTGAAATACCGGCGTGATCTATATAATACACCTAGTTTTTTGGAAGCGAGACCGGCTTTACACTTAATTGACTCGTAATATTTGACATTATTCGATATTGATAATCCAAGCATGTTGATGGAGCTTGCTTTCGGAAGAGAACAACCGTTGAAAGATACAGGATCCATAGCAGTCTTCTTGGTGGAGAAAGTACATGATTGGGTTTTGAAATGTTGAAACTGACGAGGTTGAGGTCGCCCCATCGTGAAACCCTTTCAAGAGACATGTTCATCTTCTCCACCAGAGATTCCCTAGCAGCAGATAGTTCCGAATGTTTCGGAGGCTTATGGAAGATTATACTCTCATGGACAGTGCTGTCGTCGGCATAACAGTGAATGTTTGCGCATTGAAGCAAATCATTCACATGCAGAAGGAAAAGAGTGGGCGATAGCACAGAGCCCTGTGGAACTCCTGAGTTGATTTTATGGCAGGAAGAAGAAAAGCCATCTACGACAGTGATGATGCTTCGATCACTCAAGAAGTTTTTAATCCAGGAGCACAGGGAGGAAGTTAGTCCATAAGACGGTAATTTATTCACCAGACCGCGATGCCAGACTCTATCGAACGCCTTGGAGATATCCAGGGCAACAGCTTGCGTTTCTCCATAGCATTCAACGGATTTCCCCCAAACATGTGTGACATATGCCAAGAGATCGCCGCCCGATCGACTACGGCGGAAGCCATATTGCCGATCGCACAGAAGTTCATTCTTCTCTAAGTAGTTTAGAAGTTGGCTGTTAATTAAACGTTCCATCACTTTGAAAGTAGTGATGTGATGGCTATTGGGCGATAGTTTGTGGGGTCACTTCGGTCTCCTTTTTTTGGAACTGGGTGAACAAGGGCTTTTTTCCATCCCTGGGGAACAATACCACATCTAAAGGACAGTCTGAAAAGTTTGGTGAGCACAGGACTAAGTTCAGGAGCGCAAGTTTTTAATACCACCGCTGGTATGCCATCTGGGCCACTTTCTTTCAATCAACTTCTTACAAAATAACTCAGTTATTTAAACCTTAACATCGTCACCTCAAATCTACTTATTTTTTGTAGTCTAAATAATAAAAAACGCAATTGTTATAATCTTTGCTCACCTGGCAATATTAATGGTCTGTCCATTCCCTAGTAAGAGCAGCTAGTTTGACACTGCTGTCTGGAGGTCTCCGCAGTTGAATTGTCATAATAACAGAATTATTGAATAAATGAAGTATGTTTCTTAACAAAGGTGTTATTCTCTTTTTGTTCCAAACATCTGTTATTTATGTTGTTATGTTTGTGTGCAGGTGCGGCAGACGGATCAGGCGCGCCGTCGCCCCCAACAGCAGAAGTTCCGTCACGATGAGAACGTTCTCGGGTCACAGCCCGTCGTGTACCGAGCTATTACAGTGCCGGATGGGAGCCGCGGAGCCCTGGAATATGTTACTGGTAAGAGACTCGACAAATGCCTTTCTTCAAGAAAATACTATGAGATACATAGCTGACTTGGGATCAGGAGAAATACTATCTACATACATACATAATAGATGGCTATGGACAGCTTTATTTGCTTTAGTTTTGGAGCATATATAAAATAGGAAGGCACTCCTCAAGACTCCTTAAGATGCCTGGTTTTCATTGGATTTCAGAAAGAAAAATCCGGATTTTTTAGTACAGAGCCTAGAAGTGTCTTTGGCAAAGTTGACTAAGCATTTGAAGTAGACTCGCGCTGGTTATGTACTTCAATATCAGAATGAAGACGGCATCCTTCGGACCTGTAGACTTCCCACTAAAGTCTCCATCTCTCTTGATCCCCGTGTCTTTGGGTCGTTCTCTACTGATGCTGTATAGTTTTTTTGTGTACGAAATTGAGAAGTGACATGTAAAAGAGAGCCGATTATTTTTCTTTTCAGATGACGGTTTGGTGATCCCTTCGCTGACGAGAGAGTTCCGGCTAAAGTTGTTGAACGCGTGCGGCAAGGTGGGGCTCAACGGGGCCGAACTTCTGGGGCGCGCTGGAGCCGAGGTTGCGCTGCAGCTGCTCGGGGGTCCGCGCCGTCTGCATCCCAGGAACACACACCAAGTGCCCACTGTGGCGTTCCTGGTGGGGCCCCACAGGTAACTAATTATTGCTTATATTATTTTTATATCATTGATAATTTTATAAGTGCAAAATATTATGTTGTATTAAGCATCATTGTAAGGCCCCAGGCATAGTTTTTGACTGGTGGACTGCATTGAAATTTTATATTAGTCGATGAGCCGCAATTAAAATAATTATTTATCCTTAAATTCTTTGTGAGGATAGAAATAAAAATAGTTCCAACTACAAACATTTTTTTTCAGAAAACATTATTTTGTGCGGCCGCAGTTTGCCCCGCCTAGATTTATATGTTTTCTTACTTTGACACTTGTGCATAATTCTAATTCAACAAGGTTAAGCCATACAAAAATAATAATTTGTTTTTAGCAGTGTACTTGATGTCAGATCTGCCCTTATATAATACTTTCTCTTGTATTGATGATGATGATGTGCTTGATTAATGTTTCAGTTAACATTCTTGAAGATCGTCTCCAGGGAGGCCGAAACATGTAATCGTTAAAAATAAATGTGAATCAAAACTAAATATTTTTAATTTGTTAGTTTTTTAATAAAAAAGTATTTAAGATTGTAATGTTTCAGTTCTTCAAAAAAACGTATTAAGAACCAAAATTGTATTTACTATTTTACATTTTTGCAGGCAAGGAGTCGTCGGAGTAACTTGTGCCCGTCACCTGGCGTCCCAAGGAGTGTCCACAGTAGTCGTCGTGGCCGGTGTGGACGTCCAGGGAGCGCTGCAGCCGCATTTGAGGCTTTACCAACTGACAGGCAACAGACTCACAACCAACATTCAAGACCTTCCGGGGTCCATCGACCTGACTATCGTGGCGTTGTGTGAAGACGGAGAACCCGTCTCACACCCGCACCTGGCTGAATGGGCGGGCCGCGGCCGGGCCCCCGTCCTCGCCCTCGATCCTCCGGCGTCCGGAACACCAGGATTCAGCACCAAGTACTCGTTAGTTCCGATATTACCGCTCGCACACTCGGCCGACAACGGAAAACTCTACCTCTGCAATCTCGCCGTTCCTGACAAGATCTTTACCGACCTCGGCATCCGGTACAGTTCTCCGTTTGGCTCCAAGTTTGTCATCGCGCTTCACCCGAACGACTCCTGATCTCCGCGCAGAGACGACCACGCCCGCCGCTGACCACTTCTAATGTGTCCTATTCAAATCTTTAATAGAGAATCTAACGAAAATAAATATATATTGATCTATGTGATGTTTATAAATTGTTCAAATCGTCGGACGAATTCGGTGCGATTCTTATTGACTCTCGAAAGAGGAAACTTAAATTGTTATATTTTTATGTGCATCGCTCTGACTTGATGCTCGGTACAAATGTTAGTGTAAGGTTTGACTTGATTTTTAATTTTTATCGTTACTTGAATCACCCGGATCGATGATCGACTGCCAAGCGTAACTGATGCATCATACGAAGGCCACAGGTCGGTGTCAAGTCAGTGGTTTCAAAAGTAAAACATTATTGGAAATGTAACAAAAAAATCTTGAAATCACTACTTTATCGCAATCAATTATATAGTTTATTAATTATAACACCAGTTGTATGACAATACCCTTATATCTTTCTTTATATTATGTGATCACCAATTGGCTCCGGAAAGACATTCTTCGCAGTGGATTATCGAGGTTCATTAATGGATGTCGATCGTTGTCCCCGCGGTGTTAGTGTTAATCTTATTTTATTCAGTGATCATATCCGAATCATACTTAATTTTGATTTTCTCTAGGTTGTAATACTTTTATCATTGTCGCCGTGGAGAACGGCTTCCGTCTCATGTCCCATTTAGTTTTATACAATAAGCACTGTTCACACAAATAAGATGAAATGATGCATCTCATATGGGACCGTGTGGGTGTATGTGTGTTGTTGTTTTTGTTGATAAGAGAGAGAGTGTGTGTGTTGCCGTGTTTGTCCAGCCTTATCAGCCGCTCTTGTGCGGACCTTGACAAACTCGGCAAAACAAACTCGAGGCTCGTTATCTTTCCTCCGGGACGGAGCACTGTTGTGTGTGACGACCGAACTAGCAGAATTCTTGACGATACGGTTGTTTCAGCCAGTACTCTCGCCGCTCTCAATCGCCCGGGTCGTCGAGGCTTCTTGTTCCTGATTGTGATAGTAGTACAATAAATCAATTTAATATTTTATCATGTAGCCGTCGACTGTTTTTGAATTTGAACTGTGATTTTTTGGTTTTTTATTTTTAATTTGGAACTTTACACAACGCAGATAATCATACATCTGTGTTGATCGTCAGTCTATCTCAGCTATGTTCCTCTGTCTCCAATAGGATGCCTCGTTTTACTTTCTTATATTGACATTTCATAATTGTTTTTATGTTTTCATCATTAACTTTTATCACGTCCCTTTATCACGTGAACATTAATGATGCTCTGTGGCATATTAAACGTCTTCTAAATGTCAATGTGCGCATTAGCTTAATTTATAATTAGCGGTGCGTTAGACCGGTTATTTAATATGACCACATTAGTAGACGCGCCCGCCATTTCATGTCCTATTCCTGACAAAATGGGCATCTGAATTAACTACATTGAATTTGTTATATCAACTTACATCTACTATTTAGTAAACGTTTGCAAATAAAATTATAATCACCACTGTATTATAACCAAATCTTCCTGCTGAACTGCCAATGAAAGTATCTTATTGGTTTATCAAACATGCTTACTGCAGTGACCAATCATACTTTTTGAAAATTGTTTATTTTTTTTATAAATAAACATACATTTTTAATGCAAGCGAGTAACACCAATAGGGATATAATACACATTTGCCGTTTCCAATAGTCATATAACTCTTTTTAGTTAGTTCTGAAAAGAAAAATTGATTAAGTCGGGGGATAGTGATTGACATTTTGTGTGGGCTTATCAAGCGTGTGCGCGTTCAGTGTCGTCGTGCTGTGGAATGTCAGGATATTGCAGCGAGAATGCCGTCAGCTCTTCAGCACATCGCGGCCTTTGCGCCGGCCGCCTCGCCGGCCTTGAGAGCCATGGACAACCAGCGCCCGCGCTCGCACTCCTGGAGCTCCCGGCGCAGGACCGCCTCCTCCTCCACCGACCCGGCGCCCCGCAGATCTCTGCACATACCGGTAAGAAATCTTGTATACAAGATACATGTATACGAAATAATACTACAGTGCTAATAGAAAAGCATTAAAACGCTTAATCCTCATAACTGAAGAGCCATATTGGGCAGCCTATAGCAGTCTATAATAGCATGTTAAGACGCAGCCAATTACAAAAACATTGTTGCCGGTTGTGATAATTGCTTTGTGGATGAGCAAAGCTTTAACACGGATAACTGGTTATCGTGATGTACCTTTATAATATTCTCATTTTGGTGCATTTCACACATGTTTTTAATATGTTTATTGTATGTTTATTATACCTGAGAATTTGTAGCACGGACTCGATGACAAATTTGACCAAATAAAAATCTGTAAGGTCGCTTAGTAATTTTATTTATTAAATATAACATGTTATTTAGGGAAAAAAATCACATACAGCTGATAATAATGATAAATGAATGCTATTTTTAAACATACTTAAAATAGTAATATAATTAACATAATAGTCTTGCAGTATCACCAAGATTTATCTTTTAATTAAACATACTTAAATTTTTTTTTTTTAAATATTGACTTTCACTCCATTAATATAAGTAAATTTACATGAGATTTATACAATAATGAGAAGAAGGAAAAAACCTTAAGAAATCAAATGAATCAATTTCCCCTCGCATCATAATATATCTGTCATAGGGACGTGCTGTAATTTCCCACGTAGTGTCCACGATCTTTTGTCACCCAATTTCCACTGTAGGCATAATATAACATTGATTATCTTTGGATGATGCATATCGAAATAAGGAAACTAAAAATATGTTTTCATCTTCAATATACGTACTAGTTTTGTAGTCGAATTGTTTTAATCACTTGTAAATCCAATATTATAAGAGCTTACAAGGCCCGTGCTCATCCACCCTCCGTACCTAACCTCTGTTCTGCATTATTTTCGAATTCATTTTTAATACTATATAATAGTTCTTTTAGTAAACTACACCACATGTGGTTTTGCAAATTCGCTACTGGAAGAATCATCCGTTTGTTAATATATTAAATGATTTATTTATTATCACACGGTTTTGATGTTTATTACAGAGTTGATGATGAGATGATTGTTTCTCTTCATAACAACTGCTTTAGCATGGTTTCGTACAGTTCATCCATTGTGCCACGCTATCAAGTCAGGTTCTTAAATCATGTTCAATTTTTCAAGCCGAAATGACTCGTTCAATAGTGACATACATAACTTTTGGGCTTAAAAATCCAAAAGCCACACTATGTACTATCGTAATCAATGGATACTTGACAATTAATTCGTTTATAAATATTTTCGTGATTTATTCCATGAATATTTCTGTATAGAGTACAGTTTATATTTGTATTTTGATGACTAATGGTAACAATATGTCATGAATGTATACTTTATTAGAGGAATGGATCTAGAAGAAGAAGAGTAACATGGCTACTTGTATTTTAATTATTGATTTTGTAAATGACAAAATATTATACAGTTGTTGCCAGAAAAGTGTTACTCTATGAAATGCAAGACGATGTTTATTGTATGTTTATTCAGTAGTGCTCTTAACAAACTGTATTTGTTGATGATCCACCTGGATATTTGTTAACGAATGGTGCTGCGATTAAAGAATATCGCCAGCTGTACGTACAATTGTTTTTTTTTGTGTGCGGTAAGTTGGTACCAAATTAAATTTATAAAACAATGTAGAAAGTATTGCCCACGGTCGACATATATTTTAAGACCTTACGCATAATGTGATGCCATATACCATTACTTGCCTTTAGTTTCACTGCTTTTAAGTCCCTGAAATCATCCAAACCCACAGTAAAACCTCCCCATCTGCATTTACTTAAAAATTATTACTGCTTATTTCTCATTACATATTCTAAAATAAAAATTTTCATCATCTGTGACCTTTACTCTTAAAAGTGATCTATAAAACCTAATAAACTTAATCATTACCTGCCAATACTACGTAGAAAGACTTCCAGTCATTTTTTATGACCAGTACAAAAACAACGATGATTTATTTCAAACTCGGTACACAAATTTAGGAATTATCAGGGTCCAATATGCATGCATTTATGTCACTTTGTTACACAAAAATATTAGTAAAAGAAGCATTTCAAATTGTGTGCGTTTAACAAAAAAGCATATATATTGATAGGAAATTGAAATAAAATATTTTTTTGGTTGTGACAACACATTTTTAAAATTTGATTTATTGGAATGTGTTTTGTTTGTTTATATACAATTGTGAATTACTGTAAAATTTGTCGATAAAATTGTTTGTCTTGTAAAATAAAAATATGTGAAATAATGAATTATTAAATTGAATATATACATTAGAGGAATTAAATCTAATTATAAAGATGAAAATCAATGATTTCATAAAAAGTTGATTATTTTCAGAAATGCATCCTTCTGTGACAGTATTTTAAGGGTGAACAAAAATCCGTCAAGTATTGCCATAATTAGTATATTGAACATTACTAAAATGTACATTAAAAAAATGTTTCATATTTATAACTCCATACATAAAGTAAATAAAATATATAATAATATTCATTGAAGTATAATCATTGTGTAGAGAATCTGAATGTTTATTAGTAAATCAAAATAATGTACAAAATATGACAATTATATTTTAATAATTTTTGTTTTTTAAAAATGTATGCATATTGATTTTAGAATAATTGATAGTAGATTCAACCAATCATAGTGACCAAGAGACTAACTAATCATGTAAAGGTGAAAAATAGGTTGAAGACATCAAAATATAATTTTATTATGTGAAATCTGCTTTCCCACCATTTTATTATTTAACTTACAGGGATTATTTTTGTGACAGCTAGGTATATGAATGTCATATTACAAACACTGGGTTTTATATATTTTTTAAACATAAACCCTAATTATTGTAATCGAAATGTGTTCCTTGTGAGATGCTGTCAGTCATTATCTATCTGATGGATTATTTTATTTATTATAAAATATTTTTGTATCACCGTTGAATGTACCTACCTACTTAGATATGGTTTAATAAAAAATATATAATTTTCTACTATATCTTGTGAAATTTAATTTTATAGTGTGAACATGGCTTACTTTTATTCCGTTTAATTATATTTTTAATTTATAAATAAAGCATTTTAAAAAAAAAAATGATTTTTATATCTGTGCTTTAAAAATGATATTTTTGTAATATAATTATCATTTATATATCATTTCATCTAAGAACAAGGTATTATCAATATTCCATAAAAAATAACGCACAAAAATTACTTTACAAAAAAAAAGCGAAATAACCGTATTTTTAAATTTAATTTCAAATGCTCTTTTACAATTTGGAATTAATAAAACATTTTTAATTTAAGAAAATTCTCATAGCAAAAAATCACTGTGGCAAGAGGTTGGTTGATTGATGTTTTCGTTACTATTTTGTCTAGGAAAATATTTTCCCTGATCCAGTGCCGAATTTAGACCTTGCGGCGCCCTGGACAAAATAAAATTGGCGCCCCTGTTTTTTTTTGGGTGGGAGAGGAAATCTTCAGAAAACACCCCTGTAGGAGCTAAGGCCGCCTTAGCGCCCTTAGTTCATTCAGCGCCCTGGGCAGCCGACCCACTGCGCCACCCATAAAACCAGCACTGCACTGATCGAATCTTATTGGTATGTACTCAAACTTTGAATAGGTTTTCATTTAAAACACATGCCTTTTTTGAGACAAGATCGAGTTTTGGAGAAAAATTACCATGATTTTTTTAATGCATTTTGGAGAACTTAGAGATATTGAAAACGAACACAATAAAACTAAGAGAATTTACGGAGAAAATAAAATGCAATTTTCTCTAGAAAATAATTTGTCGTGGAAATATATTTTATTTTAAAAGTCATTTTAGGGATGTATCTATGAAAATATAAATTTAGTTTCCAAATTTTTGAGAATATTTTATTTCTTTAAACTTTATTGATAATTAAAATCTTCATTTACTAAAATAGAAATAAAAATATAATTGAAACCGGTGACGTTGACTGTGATAGTGATGTTTTTTTTATAGTGAGCGCGCAACGAGCAAAGGAAATATTCGCTTTATAAAGAAAACCCTTTGTTAAAACTGAATGCAAAAGGGACACCGCGCAATTAAAGTTTTTGTTTTTCACTAACATCATAGAAAACGTACGAGCGAAATGTCGCCTGTATAATCGTTGGCATGACGTTTCATACACCCAACTATTATTGTGTTCTAATACGGTCTATCATTTATAAATAATAAGTTAATACCTACTTATTTAACTGCAATATATTATTATTAGCCATTATAAGATATTTCGAAGCGATTTAAAACATTTAAAAAATTACCATTACAGTTAAAAAATAATAAATAATGTTATTTTCAAATGTATAATAGGTATTTGATTAGAGAGCCAAGGTTTAGGTATTGAACAGCCTTATTGGATCTCGTTCCTGCGCTCGCCGCCAGGGAATGTGTCACTCTCTTGACATTTGACAGAAGTGCTATAAAGGATTCCGAAGGCTTTTATGTAAATTTGTTTAATCATATTATGCCGAAATAGCCGCTCGGCCGCTGGGTCCTTGCCTTCAGCCGCGACCGCCAACACCCCCGCGACAATCCGGTGATCCTCCCCGCGCGCGGCCGCCCATGATCACCTCGAAATCGCCCGCAGACCGTCACGCGTATGTTTCAGATGAAACGCTCCTGTTTGCGAGAGTTCTGACTGCTAATTAATATCGTTACTCGCGGGTGATGGCCCAGACCGGCCAGTATCGCTACGTACCGTCCGCAGACGACGCAGACACAGTGAGTTACCTAACAACAACATCATCGTGGAAATAATAATATTATCACCACTGAAACATTATTTACCTACGACGTTTAAAAACAACTTTTAATTGTGCTATATTGACAGTTCTTCTTTCGCATTTTTTATGACAACATTTGCAGTAGAATATCAGAGTAACAGCTATTTATTATGTATTGTGCGATATCACGTAGAACACGACTTTAGAGTGCTCCTCTTTGTTTTGGGGTTATTAGACATAACAATTCAATTTAGTGCATTTAAGGGTTTATAAAATCATTATCATGTTATAAATTATGGATAGTGTTCTTTGGTATGGTTTCCTATTATCAGATTTACCATTTACAGTTAAAAATCCAACTCTTCACACTTTTTGACATTGAAAGCCAAAGACAATACCTACTGATAAGCTAAATGTTGTTTCAAATATATGTTTTGTGAACCATAATAATTGTATGAGTTGGGGGATTACATTAGGTACAAATAAACCAATATGACGATAGTGATTTTGCTTAAATTTTTGTTAACCCTTTCTCATCGGTTGTCGGCATATGCTGTCATAAGATTCCCCAAACGTTGACATCGGTGGACGTGATATATCGTTTTGCTACTTTCTTAGAATAGTTTTTTATGCATCATCTGATAGCTAAAGGATACAAGAACCAATGTGATATATGAAAATAGACCAGATAAGTACATTTATGCTTCAAATACTAGTTTTATAATTGACAGTATAATTTCAAACCGAACCGTAATGAAAGGGTTAATGTTAAAGTGTTGTTTTGTCAGCAGGTATCATAACTGCCTAATAAAAATTTATGCACAACATAAAGCCAGTGCAGCTATATATTATTGTGTTATTCGAAATCAGGTGCGTGTGTAGTGTATTAGGAGAATGATAGTTTGATTTTACGAGGAATGTCGAGGTGAGGGAGTGGACTCAGCAGCCTTACTTCCTATAAAAGTTTACTTATGGAGGTAAATATGGCTAGGATATGTTCTCTGGATGCCGCAGGAAAGCAAAAACAAGGACTCTTCTTGTTCTTCAAACCTCTTGCCGTCTTGATTAAGTATTGAGAACCATACATAATATTTACTCGGCGGAGCTCCGGGAGGTAGAGTTGACATGGGATGAGGCGCAGACTGTGGCGGCTGACAAAACTTTATGACAGCAATTTGTGACAACCTCAATATTGAGCAGATATTGGAATAAAACTGTAAAATGTGAATAATGGTCATAAAAAAATAATGAATGAAGTTTTTGATTTTTTTGATTTTATGTGTTGTAAACATGTTCAAAACTTTATCCACAATTATTATTTTGGCACTTACATCCCTGTCTATTACCGAGATTCAATTGTTTAAATATTTTTAAATAAATTATCTTGTTAATATGTAAGAGGATCATATAAAATGATACTGCGTTTATTATCTTTCTGAGAATTCAATTTATAATCTCAACTTTATGGGATTTTTTTTATGGAATCTGATAAATTATAGAAGATAATGTCAGCATTATTGCTGTTGCAAAATTGAAACATCACAATATTTAATATTATAGAATTAAGTGATTCATTTATTTAAATCGTTTATGGTCTTGATTGTTTCCTGTCCACTCAAACAAATAAAAGCAAGTCCTCGGAGAGCAAGAATCATCATCATCATCATCAGCCTGTGTCCGTCCACTGTTGAACGTAGGCCTCCCGCATGAGTCTCCATCCTCTTCGATCCTCCGCCTTCCGCATCCAGGTCACTCCCGCTATTCTTCTTATATCGTCAGTCCATCTTGTAGGGGGTCGGCCAATGCTTCGTTTGCCAGTTCTTGGGCGCCATTCCAATACTTTTCTTCCCCATCGACCGTCGTCTCTTCGACAGATATGACCTGCCCATTGCCACTTGAGTGTGCCTATTCGTTGGGTAGCATCCATTGGATAGCAAGAATATGGTCATTTAAATGAAACAAAATTTTGAAGATGAATAAGTTAATTATAGTTATTTAGATTAATAAGATGACACAATATTGAAAAAAAAACAAATGTTTCCATATTTAAATATACTAAGATTGACTATAACAATTTTTTTTTTTTTAAATATTTATAAAGTGAAATACTATGTCAGATGCCCATGTTATTATTTGTTTTAATTTTTTTTTTTTTTTTATAATTTATAACATTATCATCGGTAGCCTGTATCCATCCACTGTTGAACATAAGCCTCCCGCATGAGTCCATCCTCGTCAATCCTCTGCCTAATTTGCAACAAATTTGTATTTTTTAATATATTTTTTCATTATTGTTAGTTTAATGAAATGTATTGAACAGAAGAAATGATTATTTATTAGAAGAAAGGCAGATGTAATTGTTGATAAAATGTTGTAATTAACTATGAAAATTTAAAAAAAGTATTAATGAAACACTTTGCTCAATTTGCAGTTAGGTAAATAGTTCTTACGATTTTTTACTTACGAATTTAAAATACCTAGAGTGTGTGATGCTTTATGAGGCAGATGACTCGGTACTTTGTCTGGGTACTGCTTTATATCAAAACTGCAGCATATTTACAATATCGCTAGCTTCAAAATCCCTACCGACGTTTGTTGTAAAAATATTATAAAACTAAGCTGAGTTAAAAGTTAGTGTTTAGGTGTTAATTGTGTTACGCATTTGCGACACACTTATTTAATTTTTTTTTTTTTGCACGTATTCATAATTTGCAACGATAGGTTAACCGTCTTAAAAAAAAACTACATATCGATAGTCCCTGTCACAGCTGCCATTGACAAAAATGCGCCTGATTGAAATATGTTTAATAGATTTAGTATTCATACACCATAATTAGGCAGCGGCTTCCACTGAAAGGCAAGAAGCAGGGGAATTAATTTTTATTCTTAGAAAGCAGCTAAAGTGATTTATGTAAGGGGACACCCCCTAATAAGTCACTCTAGGTGCTGTACTTTTACGTCAGAATGCAATGCATGACAAATTTCTGCTAGCTCAAACATCGGGAAGTAGGTCAAATTTATCCAAACATACAGGGTGTCCCGGAAGTCAAGTTAAGCTTGAAACAGGTGATAGGCCATGTCATAGTGGTTATCAGGAAAAAAATACTTCTTAAATTATAGACAGAGAAAATATCTGTGATAGACTTTTAACTTCCATTACTACAAGTTTTTTTATTTTTAATATTTCATTCTATTATCATGAATAATGCTTCTGTTAAATTGTTGCCTAAAATTCAAAGCAAACAACTCTAGTTTGGAAGTAAATGTCACATTTTACCCAAACGAGTATTCAAAAATATAATTTTTCCCAATTTTAACTGTACTGTAAAAAAAACGTACTTTAGCGCATTTAATAAAGATTGCAAAATGCTATGACAGTTTCTAGATTATTGCTTAAATTATCGTATTTTTTGTTGTTGTTTGTAAAATACCTCAATTTCGATCAAATTTTTATTAAAGAGACATTTACCTTGATTTTTTTCTTCCTTTATTTTTCTGATAACTATTACGACTATCACCCGTTTTCGGCCTGACGTCTATTTTTTGGGACACTGTAGAGGCAATGAAAATTTAATAAAAGAGTTTCAAAAATATACTCTTGCAAGTGTTTAAACATGAGTATCATCTGTTTTTATTTTCTCCACTGCGGTGTGTAATTTCACCCAATGGATTATGATTCACTGAAAGAATTCACTAAAGTTCACAACTTCCATGCGGCTTATCAACTGATGAGTAATAACTAGAGTGACCATTTTTTTAATGCATAAAATGGAACATTTACTTTTTTGCTCGCTGACTTTTTTCGAAATTGTAATCAAATGCAGTCACGAGCGATTTGATTTGCAAGATCACCAAACTTAAGTAAAGAGACTGAGCTATTATTTGTGTAATTATATTTTAAAACGTAGTTTATAACATCTAAGATATGTTACAAAACTGTGACATGAGAGAACTATACTGATCACCTGTGAAATACCAGTCATAGCTTATTATTTAAAAATAGTGGTATACGAAAGTTCCGTGAACACCATCAATTTATAGTGAAATCCTATAATAAATGGATGGTGAATGAATGTTGCGCTGTAGTCTATCATGATTGCAGATCAACTCTCCACATACAGCGTTTAGCCATATGTAACATGGAAAGCATCATAGAATCCACAGATGAAATTTCTGCATCACTATCACCATCTGTTGGTATTCTTCTGTATGTGTATACGTAAAAAAGAAATATGTTTGTATAGCGGTGTCTCTTTGCCAGAGATGTATTTTATATTGCTTCTATAGACAGCCCTTAAACAAAAGAAACATTAACTATTATAATTATAATACTGTAATATAGTCAATAATCTATAAAAGTAGATTACAATATTGAAATAATAAAATAAATATGTTTGTATAGCGGTGTCTCTTTGCCAGAGATGTATTTTATATTGTTTCTATAGACAGCCCTTAAACAAAAGAAACATTAACTATTATAATTATAATACTGTAATATAGTCAATGATCTATAAAAGTAGATTACAATATTGAAATAATAAAATAAATATCTTTGTATAGCGGTGTCTCTTTGCCAGAGATGTATTTTATATTGCTTCTATAGACAGCCCTTAAACAAAAGAAACATTAACTATTATAATCATAATACTGTAATATAGTCAATGATCTATAAAAGTAGATTACAATATTGAAATAATAAAATAATATTCTAATCAATAATTAAAAAAATTCATATCAACTATTTTGTTTTTGAAATTTATGTTCTTTTTGCTGTCTACAAAAATAAAAAAGGTTATTTTTTTGAAAATAGGAAAATGTCCACACTTACTAAGGCACTGCTTTTAAGACAATGCTACAGAGCGCCTAACAACCAGGCTGTTCTGTTTGTTACTGTACTTATGGTCACCTGAGTATTAGCTTCATATTATAATGCCCGAACACGGTTCTATTAATAATTCCTTCATTCATCATCAGGTATTTAAAAAATTGTGCCACCGACACTGATTACATAACAGGTGACAAATATGTCACAAATGTACTTTGTTATTGATGTTTTCAAATACTTCTAAACAAGGTTGTTCAACTCGCTCCACACATTATTGAAATAAAATATAAAACAGTTTTTCCCACACATTTAAGGAAATTTTGTTTGTTTGCAGTTTCATGTCTCTTTCCCTTTTAATCTCAAGCTTTGTTTCATACACATAAGGGTGGCTGATGAAATAAAAAAAACTAAATAGATACCTCTTCATACATATAAGTACTCATATATTCATACCAAGGCTTAATTTAATCTTTTGAATGTGGCACCTTTTTAGTAGGTTTTATAATCGATTTTTGTACAAATTATATAGACTGTAAAATATTTTCTAGTAAAGAGATATATCAGATATTGCTTAAAGTTTTTGACTGGAATACAATATATTTTATATTCAGCTATATAGTAAGTTAATTTTGAACACTACAACAGTAGAATAAAGCTGTAATATGAGGCTACAAATTCCATATACAGCTCATGCCATACTCACGCCACACTCAGTGAATGTGTTAAGAATACCATACAATAGAGTTTACTCTTATTTATTTGAAATTAAAGATTTTCCTCACATGCAGTCCAGCCTCCCTGGCTGAGCATCACAGAGTGCATTGATCTCGACCGGTTGTGCTCTCTTGCATGTGATCACTTAAAAAAAAGAGAATATAAGAAATTAACTTAACACTACTCTTTATTCGTATTTCATCTCTTGGCTGTCGCGTTGTTTGGTTTTTCGCTCTCTTGGGATCAGAGCTCTATGTCAGTGACAGCTTATTCTGTGTTGTTTATGTGTATATGATTATAGAATAAACAGCTAACATTCGTTTTTTGTTTTTTTTTTGCAGTACGATGAGAACTGGTCGATACTCCGGTTGAAGATCATTGCCGGACATGCTTTAGCCAAAAAAGACATATTTGGCGCAAGGTACATAATCACTACTACTCATTATATTGTTGTAACAGAAGATGTAATAGTTGATGGAAAGATGTCAGAGCGGAGCCCAACAACCGGCCAATAACTGCTGGATCTTCTGCTAGATGAACTGATAAGATCAGGAAATTAACAGAAAGCTGGAATTATGCAGCGAGATGATGGAGTTATGACTTATTTGTAGCATCGGATTAATCTTTTTTTTTAACCAACTCTGATTAAATCCACTAAAAAATTGTAATGTCTTGGGACTTGTTGGAATATTCTTCGTTTAACGACACATTTAATCTTGCGGCGCCTTTTAGATAATTTCTTAAATCGATTTTTGGGCAGATTATATAGACTTTAGACTGAAACCGAATATTTAATATATTCAGTTTTATAGTAAGTTAATTTTGAACATTACAACAGTAAAATAAAGCTGTAATATAAAGATACGAGTTCCATGTAAAGCTCATGAAGGCTATAGACGTCATACGCAGTGAATGAGTTAAGAATGTTTTCACAACAACAAAAAGTAGAATTTATCTTAAATTTACTTTATTATTGAGAAAAAATATAGAAAGAGTATATGTTATTAATGATAAAAAGGGATTATACCTTTTCATTATGTATACTTATATTATGGAAAAAATTAACTACTATAGTGCACTCTAAATGCAGCACTTAGCTTTCCCTGATAATGGAAAGAATAATTGAATTATTCATTTTTTAATTATTATTTTTTATGTTTTATTTCTGTACACAAGCATGGTGCGATGAACCGAGGCATTATTAACACTAAATAACAGAAAACTCAATTATCATTTAAACATAATTGATAAATCACTTGAATGATTTTTCTTCACAGATTGATTAACTCCCATATTTAAATCTTAATTCTTTAAGATTTACAAATAAGTGTTTCCTTGTAATGAAAAAACAAACATTATTGTTTACTGTTCATTCATCATTCATCTTCCATCAAAATGGTTAATTTTGCAGAAATCAAGCAGATTGAATATTTTTGTGTTTGTTTATTTGTTGCAGTGATCCATACGTTAGAGTGGATCTTCACACGGTCAATGGAGATGTCGTCCTTGATTCAATTTGTACCAAAACCAAGAAAAAGGTAAAAAATACTATTTATTTTAAGCAAAATCTCTATGTTTTACTGGACATACTGGCTTAGAATTATGATGCTCGATACAAGCTGGTCAACTAAAGCAACTGATAATGGGCTCGAATATTGGAAAAGATCAAAATAGAACATAGTTTTTGTTTTAAAAATAATATTTTCTTTTTAATAAATTGCCAGCAGGTTATAGGCTAGTGCTAAACCTTTTGGATGCCATTAACCTGAATAGATCTATGCCACGCCTCGTGGATTATCGAAGATTTGAACCCCTAAATAGTGTCTAATTTTAACCATTTTTTTTTCTTGGGCAGACAATAGATGTCGCTATAGACCCAAGCTATAACATTAACCGAAAATATACAGTTTTATAACACATCGGTGTGCTCACGGCACTGACGGGCTTCCCGCAGCGGACCCATATTTGGACTCATGGCATCCATATGGTTAAAGCGTTTGCTTGTTAAACTGAAGTCTTTAATCCCAGACGGAGATTAAAAAAAAAAAAAAATCCAAGCTCTATAACTACTCCCGTCGGTGTGAATTTGATCCTTCACCCGTAAAATGTCAATTATATTATTTTAATCAAAATCGATGGTAGACAAAAGTTGTTCCATAAAGACTACCATTTTATAGTAAATTAGGGTTATAATAACGATGATGCGTGAATCTCGGGTTGTAGTGTATAACGTTGGCGGATCAACACTCCAAATACAGGGTTTAGCCATATGTAGAATGGTAAACGTCATAGAATCCACAGATAATACTTCAACACCACTATCATCATCTGTAGCTATTCTCCTGTATGTGTTTACATAACGGTAGGTAACAAGGTCAACGTATAGTCAGGCAAATATGGTACATGTAATAATCATTTCTGAAGGCAATATAATATCTGATTACTTAATCAATGTACATTGAGTTGCAATTACTATATAAACTTTAATGTATGAACCTTGACATTTAAAATTTATTGACTGAAAAATAATATTTTATTTCTAATCAGAAGGACAGCTTCTACCTTTGGTGCAAGCTGTGATGACCTAAAAACACATCTATATCATGATTTTAATCCCGTATCAGACAAAAGAAACTTTTGCCAATAAATAACTGGTTTCACAATTAGTCATTTTAATTGCTAATGTCAAGGATATTCATTAAATATTAGTTATTAATTCAATTTAAGAAATTAAAATGTTTATAATAAAACACAAACATGTCATGAAATGCCAATTAATTAATGTTGCCGTAAATTAGCTTTTACCCATTAAAATGATAATGTATTATTAATAGGTGACAGTTACAATATATTTTCATGCTTTTGAAATTAAAAAATGATTTTCGGATTAAATTTTATTATGAAATAATGGAGTTTCGATGTCTTTTTTACAGACTTTAAACCCAGTGTGGAATGAGGAGTTCATGTTCAGAGTAAGTAATTTTCAAGTTATACGCATTTCAAGTTATCCTTTCCGCTTCCTCACCTCGTCATTCCTCACAAAATTTAACCATCACACCCCCAGTATTACGTAAGTACCAGCTGAAAAGAAACCATTAGAAGGGTTGTAATGGCTTTCGGTAAGGTGTCAAGATACTTTACAGCCAGCCGCATAGAAAGACGAGAGTAAAACATTAGAAGGGTTGTAATGGCTTTCGGTAAGGTGTCAAGATACTTTACAGCCAGCCGCATAGAAAGACGAGAGTAAAACATTAGAAGGGTTGTAATGGCTTTCGGTAAGGTGTCAAGATACTTTACAGCCAGCCGCATAGAAAGACGAGAGTAAAACATTAAAAATACTGCAAAATTTGAATTTTGTGGACTAAGCGATATAAATTATTGTTTTTATTTTTATATTGGCACTACTGCCACTGACATCTGGGCCAAATTAGAAGTCAAAATATTAATTAGTGTTTGAGATACCCTAGTAGCTGTGAGTGTCAGATATCTTGCATAAAGTTAAGAGGTTTCAACGTTTAGGTTATGGAATTGTTAATTTATGTTTTTTTGTGTTTGCAGGTTAAGCCGCAGGAGCACAAACTGGTGTTGCAGGTGTTTGACGAGAACCGGCTGACTCGGGACGACTTCCTGGGCATGGTGGAGCTGGCACTGGGCGGAGCGCCCGTGGAGGCTCCGCCGCTGCCGCCCGCGCCCCCGGCCAAGTACAGTCTGGTGCCACGCAGGTCGGTGTAAGTAGTCCGGTCACTGCATGCGGCCCCCGCACTACGACCAGCCGGCTGTCGGCTTTAGAGAGCATGATCTGTACAGCGCGTAACGAGTAGAAGATGTAACGGCGACTCCGTGTATCCATTTCCATGTCCAGGTTTGTGTCCGTCCGAAGAGAAGCTCAAAACAGAAGAAGAGAGAAGCTATTATTTGTATAAAACAATCTCGTAAAAGAATACTTCTTTTTATTACCACAATAACAGTCTATCATGTTTTTTTTTTTTTTTTTTAAGATTATGCTGACAGTATTTTCTTCTCCTCCTCTCTGTCTCTCGTGTCTAGCCTCAGACCCATAAGATGCGATCGTTTTTTTTAAATTTATTTTTTATTTAAACACATACAGGAGAATACCAACAGATGGTGATAGTGATGCTGAAGTCTCATCTGTGAATTCTGTGATGCTTACCGTGCTGCATATGCCTAGATGTTGCAGAGAGCAGCAATCATTTTTTTGATTGCCTCCGATACATTGTTCGCTGATCTTCTTGTATTCCTTACGTTTTAGAGTTGTGTAGAAAAGCCAGCTACGAGATATCGGAGCATAATGTTTTAGCTGGTCCCCCGTAACAGAGTAAAATATTGCAAGAACAGTCAACATGTTACAGTTCAGTTTTCTTATTTTGTGTATGTGTTCAATGCATACAGTCGGTGAGTTAAATCACCGGGCGGTTTAAAGAAATATTAGTTTTGTTCTTATTGCATCAACATATGCCATTCGTGGGATGTGCTGATTGTATGTTCCAGCTGTGGTGTAGTTATCGTCTTTACTTTGGGTTTCGGAAACTATCATTCTCAAAGATCTTTGTACCCATTGCAAAGAATGTATTTGCTGTATATTGCGTAGGCTATGACGGCTCAGATTTGGAAGCGAATGTGAGATTAAAGTTTATAAAAGTCTGAATTTTCAAAGTGGGATTTATTAAAATGGCTAATTATTATTATATTAGTATTTGTATAGCGCTCTTTTATGACCGAATGATCATTCCAAAAGCGCTTCTTTGCCTTTGAGTAAAAAGGTGGGTCTTGAGTCTGCTTCTGAAGGATGCCTCCGCTTTAAGCTCTCTTATGCTTTCCGGTAGTGAGTTCCAGGCCGTTGGTGCAGCGTAGCTGAAAGCCCGATTGCCAAAGACCGTGCTAGGACTACCTCCCGTCAGCTGCAGGGTGCTTCTATTTGCTCTGGCCGATCTGAGTGTCTCTCCACGCGCGCTTATTTCTGAAGGCTTGATAAGTTCTGTCAAATAGCCCGGTGCAGTTCCGTTGAGTGCCTTGTAAGCTAAGAGGTATAATTTGTACTGGATTCTAGCCGAAACTCTCAACCAATGCAATCGGTGTAGTATTGGACTAATGTGACAGAATTTGGGCGCGTTGTAGACTAGTCGTGCCGCTGCGTTTTGTAACGACTGCAATGGATTTAATTGTTTGGCTGGCTGGCTGGCTTGCATGCAGTGCGTTGCAGTAGTCCATTTTGGGGACTATAAACGCATTTACCAAACTCTTTGTAGCGTCTCTGGGTAAACATCTTTTTACCGACTGTATCTGCCGCTGGTTAAAGAATCCAGATTTCACCGTTTTTGTGATATTACCGCTAAGGTTGAGGAACTGGTCAATTTGTACTCCCAGCAGCTTGACGCTTGTAGAAGGGATGACATCATTACCATATATAGCCAAGGGTTGTAAGTCCAATAGATGTTGTCTTCGAGCTGTGGCCATAAAGAGTATTTCTGTCTTTTCCGGATTAAGAGCGAGCCTATTTGCTGACATCCACTGTCCGATCTCCTCTATACTAAGAAGTGTCAACAACTGAACTTGTATCAACAGTAGACTGCATCTGATATGCAAATGAAGGATAAAAAGTTAAGCAGGCAATGAGAAAGATCTCATGAATTGTTATGATATCATTTACTACTTGTTCTGTAGCTCTGATTTCAATCGAAGAATTACAATTGTTAAAAAACTAGCTGGAAGCAAATTCAAAATTGGCAAGTCAACATAATTTTCACTAATGTTAATATCATCGTTTATTAATAAGCACATAATTCTACGTTAAATATTGTAGCTTATTAAGCAGTAAATATTCTTCATAACCATGAATGTATATTTCTGTCGAATTTAAGAATAGTTGGGTCGAGTGCTGTGTATGACATCTACTGGATAAAACCGAAACACTAAAATTCCACATTATTCTGAAACCCTTACATAATTACACAATCACTGCATGAATTTTGTGCAAGTTATATCAAAATGCATGATGTCGCCATACTTTGAAGATGTAATCATATTGATGGCTTTATTTGAGTAATAGTTACTGAAGCCTAATGATTATACGCCTGTTCTTAATCCTGGTTGATGATTAGAAGATTGTAGAAAGTATTATTGGGTCAAACAAAATCCTAGAGGCCGTGAAAACTATAAGTAATATGTACCCAGTTGTATATAGATGACATGGGGTAAGATTGGGATAGTAGCAGCTGATAAAGCATGGTATATTATATGCTTCAGCACTACTATGAAGTTGACCAAAAGTTATATTAAATCATTTTGTTTTAGTTGAGCTATTTGCTCTTATTTGTTAGTAGGTTGATAATTTTACATTTTTTTGATTGAAAATTCTTTGTGGAATTTCATAATTCAATCAATGCAAGTAAATATCCAATTTGAAGTATATTAAAAAAACTTAATATTGCTATTATTTGCTAATGTTGCTGTAGGTTGCTTATTAGCTTAAAGTATGCCACTACTGACGTTTTAGTCAACTGTGATATTTACTTAACGCTTCAAATATCATGAATTCCGGCTAAATTATTCTAGTAGATATTGGCTTTATTGTTTCTTAAAAAATCGATATATGTATTTTATTCATAGTTATTTCTTATTCATAATCTTGTATTAGTATTTATTATATATTTGTTTGATTACTGTTGTCCTTTTTCCGAATAATATTTGACTCTTGCCTCCTTAGCTTCAGTAAAATGTCCCAGCTGTGGGCTGTCTATAGCTCTAGCTCACCCTGATCTGATCCCTGTGACATTTGCAATGTTCTTTCTCGAATAAATGGATGAAAAAATATTTTATTCCATTTTATCTTCACGTGTCATTAACGAAATTCAAAATTGTGCATAAGTTTACTGAAATTAAATAAATAAAGTAAAATAAAAGTAGAATCTTTTTTAAATTGTAAAGGTATTTTCGAATACATTCATTATAACTATTAATTATTAACATTTTAGGTCTTAACATTTTTTTTTTTAGATGTAAATAAAAGATTGTTTAGAATTTATTCCACATATATTTTTTTGACGACATTTTTCAACCTCACTTGAGAATGGCCACCCGACCTGGCTGAAACATGTCGTCAAAAAATATATGTGGAATAAATTCTAAACAATCTTTTATTTATATCTGATATTATAGAATTCCAACAAGAAATATTGATTGAAAAAACGAAATAATATATTTTTTATCCAACTTATTGTCCTTTCATTGGGACCATATCCTTATTGTAACTGCCCTTAGATACTTAAAAATAAATAGAATTTGTTAGAAAGTATATATATGTTAATTCATAACAATGTGTATTAATTTAACAAATTATGAAACTTCTTTTTATCTAAATAACATGTTATTTATTAGAAGTGAGACTTATATTAATTTGATAAAAAATATCTTAAATTTAATTTAAAATATTCCTTTCGTCTATTCAATTGTTTTTGCAACACACTCCATAAAACAATAGGAAATTTTCTTACATTTGAATTATTCAGATAACTGATCTTTTGTTCCTTTTCTGTAATTTTTTCTCGAAATTGATAAGGAAATAATAAATTTGCTTATCTTGGCAGAAGAGAGAGTGGATTTCATTCAAAATTGTACATCAACTGCTACTTTCTTGACATTTATTATTTATTTTAGACTTAAGGTACTTACTTACTTAAGAGCAAGACGATTTTCCAAAGTGACACCTAAAATCATTGCTAACTAAGAGAAATATCATAGTTTTGAAGATCTCTGATGCTCTAATAATATAATTATTTCGATTTTTTCGATCGATATTTCTTGGTGGAATTCCATAATATCAGATATAAAATAAAAGATTCTTTAGAATTTATTCCACGTTTATTTTTTTTGACGACATGTTTCAGCCAGGTCAGATGGCCATTTTCAAGTCAATTTGTAAAATTTTGGTTGGCTCTATATAAAGCAAAGGAGTGAGCGAAAAGGTGTATATGAATTGTGTGATGGATATATGTGGTTTTAGGGAATCATTAATGTATAAGGGAAATTATTGATGTCACAACAGAATAATATTTATAATTACAAAGGCCATTAAAAAACAATTAATATTTACATCAAAATGCACTTAAGTAAGAATTCTAGATAATTTTATCAAAAAAATATTTTGGTGCATAATCCAAAAGTAGATGGGGAAGCTATACAATTCTAGGTAAAAATATAATTAATTGATGATACTGATGAAGGTATTATAAAGTCCGGTTAAATTTGAACTGAAACAAAATTGTTTTTTAATGGCCTTTGTAATTATAAATATTATTTTGTTGTGACATCAATAGTTTCCCTTATACATTAATGATTCCCTAAAACCACATATATCCATCACACAATTCATATACACCTTTTCGCTCACTCCTTTGCTTTATATAGAGCCAACCAAAATTTTACAAATTGACTTGAAAATGGCCATCCACCTGGCTGAAACATGTCGTCAAAAAAAATATACGTGGAATAAATTCTAAAGAATCTTTTATTTTATATCTAATAATATAACATATTTAAAAAATCTAAATTTAATCTACAGAAAAGACAGTTGTCGATGGAGAAGGAATGTGTTGATAAAGAACCAACAAACTGCAATTCCTCAAGGTTATTGGTTTCAACGAGTGTGAAAAATGAAGACTCATGCACTAAGCAAAACATGATTTTGATGATAATAATAAAATCTACAATTTTTCCATAATGTGCATATACTCCAATTAGGTAGAAGATATAAAAGGAAGAAAACGAATTGGCAAAGAAATGATATTGGCAAATCTATAAAAACATGTATTGTTGATCAATCTTTGAATGACAAGCATCATTGTGTCTAAAGATACGTTTTTTTCTACTTCTGGCTATTTGTTTGCATATTTTCCTTACATGAAACTAATATGGGAAAAAAAAAATGTAAGCTTTACCATGTTTTTTTATTAAGTATTTGAAGCTTTCTTGCTATTATATTTTATTCTAGGGTCCCTAGAAAAACATAAAATGAAGGTTACACTGTTTATACATATCATATACATAATAAATGCTGTTGTTGTTTTAAATGCATGTAATATTTTTATTCCTCGCTAATATTGATATCTATGCCGAACAATTATCTATTCAATCTTTTTGATAAAAAGTTATTTTGATTGCTTTGAAAATCTGTTTAAATGTTGTGCAATCAATTTATGGCGCATTTGTTTTTTCAATGGAATGTTTTTAAATATTGTTTACTGACACAATACCTACCCATTACAATAAAAAATATTTAAAAATTCAAACAAAAAACAACTGAAAGGAAAAAATATTTAAAAAATATATCCATGCTGTTATTAACCATTCAAGACATTACACAGAGATTCTCTTAGTCATATAAGCTTCCAATATGAGACATATTAGAATGCATCACTAGAGACATCTGTCAAAGATTATATTTCTCTTTTCTTTAAAATAGTGTCTCCCAAAATACTAATAAGGCTGCCGCAAATCAATATCAATTTTTGTGAGCTGATAGAACATTATTCAAAGTCATCTCAGCATTCTTAAGTTCCACTAAATTAGTGATGCAGGATAATACATACTCGAGAATACTAACAGACTGTGATGGATAAATGATATTTGTGAATTCTATGACACGTGCGATATGGTGGGTGTTGATCTACCGATGTTTTTAGACTGCAACTGTGATCAAATTCGACACATGGTTTTAACAGTCCCATGCACGTGTCGGCAATGGCTGACACAACTTCTCCGTGAGTAGGGCCAAGCTCAACTGACGCCTTAATGCGAGCCAAAAGTTTACCATGACATTCTATATCGTGTCATCTCGCAATGGTTACCAATCAATGGCGTTTCCCACTACAGCAACATTGGATTTACGCATCCATTTGGGCTTGTGACTGCAAGGACTGTGAATAGGTAATTTTGATTAATAGGCTATAACAGGTGTTTTGAGAAATCCGTTTCACTACACAAGGTATTTATGGTGCTTAGATTTATTAAAAACAATGTTTTAAGCACTGAATCCATGGATTTGCCATAGTAGGTGAGCATTTTATGTATAAAACATATCCCTCTTTTAATATAAATTAAAGATGGTGTTAAAATGTGATTATTTTTGCAGTGCTCGGTCGCGGGTTAGGGGCTTTTTGGAGGTCTATCACGCGCTGGTGGGGAGCCCTGACGGCAGTCCTCCTGTTAATGGCCAGCCCTCTGGGGAGCAGTCCGGTGAGTGGGAGCTGCTGGAGCCCCCGCCCTCTGCAGCAACAGTTCCCAATGTAAGGACAATAAGATTTACCTTGTAATAAAATTATTATTTGTGGTAACATTTCCATTCTAGGTCATTTGAAACGCGATGCCTGTGTTGCCATGGTAAGATCCCAAAGTAAGGACAATAAGTTTTACCTACCAATAAAATTAATATTTGTGGTAACGTTTTCTTTTAGAGCTATTTGAAATGTTGCATGTGTTGCCATGCGTCAGGGTTGTCAATCTAAAGAAGATTATTTAGATAGGTATTTAGAGTTTTATAAATGCTGAAAGCAGAAATGAAAGAGAAAAATATACCAGAAAAGAGGTGGTACTTAATGCTTAATTTTTTTTGTTATTTATATATTTAGTATTCACTTTGAGATCCATTTAAATATTAAATAGACAATAATTTCATACCTTGTTTTAACATGAATCACACTAATCACTGTTTCACTTGACTTTATTCTTTTCATTTATGTTGAGACTATTGCCCTTCAATTTTACAATCCTTGATGATTATATCCTTTGTAACGGTAAGTTTTATCATCATCTAATTTTTCAGCTTGTGTCTGTCAATCGTTCTACCTGCATCTAGGCCCCCTGCCTGAGTCTCCACCATTGCCAATCTTCCACCTACTAAATTCAGCCCCATTCCGCTTTTGTTGTTTCCTTACAGCACCAGTTCATCTACCTGGGAGTCTCCAGTTTTCAAGTGCTAAGGCACTATTTGAGGATGCATTTTATTAATCTTCCATTCTCCTTAACACTATCCAGTGCTAGCGTTACGAGATTAAACTGACGCTGGAGGCCGACTGTTTTTTAAAGAATTGCTTACAAAAAAATTCGCATATATTTATTTGTTTATAAATATCCATCCCCCATTATCGTCGCTATCTTCGATCTCCTCGGCCTCGTCGGGAATATCGGACAAAGCATCAGCGTATATAAGGAGACTAATTCTAACCAAAAATATATTGCATTGGAATATAAAATAAAATTTAAAAAAGCAGTTTATATTTTGGGAAATACTTATTTTGCTAACAAACACATAAAATTTAAATGCATCTAAATATTGATCGATAAAAAGATCACCGTTTTCCCAATTAAAAAATAATAATTATAACAAAGAAGATAAAGTCTAATCTCACATTATTTTTTTTTTTTTACAAAAAATGGTTGTATACATTTTTTATCCTCATGTCTTCAAATAAAATTAAATATAACCCTCAATGAAAAGGTTTGAGATCTTTGTCAAAAGTAAAAACAACAAATATGTTGTGTGATCGGCCAATAACGTTTGAAAAAACATAACATTAGCTGTGTATAGTCGGCCACTAAGCGTTGGCGGAACGATCGCACACATGTTGTGTGACCCGCCTTTAACGTTCGGCCTGGCGATTACACACATATTGTGTAATCGGGCTGGATAGTGTTAAAATTGAAATTGCCTGTCTTTGCCACAGCAGTCTGTAACATATATATTTTTTGATAATATTATTGATATCTTGACTGTTCTTGATGTTATTTGTTGAATATGGATCTCGACTGATCGGAAACGTGTATAATCTGTTATAATAAATGTGTAGAATTTGATTAGTCAATTATGTTTTCCAGATGGCGCTATTCGGTGTGATTTTGAGATGCCATTCTAATTTAGAACAGGCTAATTGGCTACAGACCACAGTGACCATTACAATGGATGGAACAATATGACAATGGAAATAGGAGGATGGATCTCATCTCTTCTTTTCTTATGTAGAGTTTTTATAGTAATATTTTGGTGTGATATTTCCAGGTGGTGCTCGGACCCTTGCCCAACAGCTGGGAGGAGCGGCAGGACGGCAACGGTAGAACGTACTATGTCAACCACCTGGCACGCAGCACGCAGTGGGAGAGGCCGACGCTCACCAGGTCAGCAGACAAATATTGCTATGATCCCTGTTATAATTTTAACAAATTTCTTCTAAAAACAACTATATAAGAGCATTCGAACTATTCAAATTATTATTTCACTTTCTTGTATCAAGCTCAAATCAATAGTACAACACATAAATACTATTAGTAAGTAGTGTTCCCATGACTAGATTTACCATTTTACAGTTTTTGAGACTTAATTTGTGGCTTGTGACTGCAAAATCTTTAACAAAATACCTACTGACTATTTTGAGTTTAAATAAAAGCCTAAATACATAAAGCTGCAGTTTAAATACATAGTAAATTGTACGAGTAACGTTAAGTTAGGTTCAATTAAAGTATTCATTGTTAAAACCAATCAATACTATTCAAATTGGCAAAAAACTGTAAAAACACCATTTTTAATAATTATATAGTCAGGCATATCATAGTTTTGATTGTATAAAATAAATGTAAATTTTATAAAGCTCTCAAAACGTTTTCAATAATGTAAAAATATGGATTCTTAGGTTTTTACGGCAAGATTTGGTATTGAGGCTTACTTATATCAGGCAAACATCGTGAACTGTTGCCAAATAAGCAGGTGAGCATGAGAGGTCCTGCAGACCAGGCCACCCAGGCTCGAATACAAGGGTTGACATTCACACTTAGTAAGGAAAGCCATTGAAATCAAGAGACATAACATCAACAGGGATGATGGTTTGATCCTTAAAACAGCATGGCCTCCATCTCTAGCACATGATACAAAAAACGTGCACAGACAAGCAAGGACAACCACTTGCCTACATGACGCTCGTGGAGGTATGCTTTTAAAACATACCCACTGTACACAACTCTCTGACATAACCTCGTGGAGGTATGTTAGGCTGACGGCTGAATTACCTTAAGATATCAACTCATCACAAAGTCGTCAACCCTGAAGAAGACCCCTGCAATGGCGGTCGAAATATTGATGCTAGAAAATTCGCCACGCACGGCTAAACCTAAAAGCCACAATTCTAAAAATAAAACTTTTGAAAAATTCACATTCCCGGTGATCTTTGATGATTATCAAGATCTTCACATTTGGTGATGGTGTTTTAATGTTTTTAGTGACAATGTGAGTGGAGACGCTGAGCGGCTAGAGACAGCCGTAACAGAGTTCCAACGCAGATTCCACATTTCACACGACTCCAGCTCGCCCCATCTGCCCCCTGAGCACACGCCCGCTGAGGTAAACTATAGACTTGCATTGAAACAATTACAATTGGTATGCCTGTTATCTTTCCATCATCCAAGACAACATTGGACATGGAACATATATTGATTAACCATGTTTTGGTCGGGTTGAGTTGCTCCTTGGGATAAACCGGTTCAGGTATCAGGACTAGTCATGCAATTTCTAATACAGCAAATACTAATACAGCCCAGGCTCTTATTCTGAATGCTATCAGCAACTATGTGATTGGTGGTGCTCCAGGTGCAGAGACCACTTGAAATGAGGCAAAAGTAATGCCAGCTGAAAACTGTGTAGAAGAATGTTGCTTAGTGATGATGCTATAATTGATCATGAATAGTAATTTGGCCCGTGAATGGCTAATTAAGTAAGCTCACTGGCGTTAATGGTCTGGAGGAAATACTCCTACATCTGTCATTTATTATTTTGTGCCAATATTCCTTACAGTTTGTCTTAAATATGAAGGTGATATGATCGCTTCAGAAATGTGCTGTGGAGACCTCTATTTCTGCCTCAGCTAAAATTCATCTATATCAGAAAGTATTACCACTTTCAATGCTGTGTACAACTAGTGTGTTGACCCTATCAGGCGAGTAGGCCTTGTGATTACAAAATTCATAATAGAGAACAAACAATTGATGGGTAAAGGATGCCAATTGGCATTACTCGGGTTAGAAAAATCGGAATGTTTAATTTTGCTTTCTTAATTTTCATTCATTGAAGCTAATTGCTTTATATGTAATATCAATACAAACTTTTTAATTTTATTTCTAATTAGTCAAAATTGTAAAAGTAGATTAGAAATTTTCGAATTTCATAATTTATTGCATCAAAAAAACACTGATTCATAGGTAAATAGTATTCACAAACATCAGAATGATATCATTAAAAAAGTATTTTATTTAAGTATTAAAATTAGGTTTAGTACACATTAAGAATGTAAAATGTAAGTTTATTAAAGAATCTTAATAAAATTCTACTTGATTTGTATATTATTTTAATATTTCATTTCATTTCAATGAAGGGAAAATATCTTCGAATGAAAATATCATTAGAATATTTGTCAATTAACTTGTAATACTGATTAGTGTAATGGTACATTTACATATTCATATTGGTTTGCCGCCCATCGGCAGTTTTCCTAATAATTTTCTGTTGCATGAGTCGGCATGAGTCCTCATTTCAATTGTTACCAACCCAAATATTACCAGAGAATATTCCATATTTGTTTCAAATGTTTTGGATGTGTTCCCGGCATATAAGAAACTGTTATACTCATAATTAAACTTGAATTGATCACCATTATTATTACTTGTGCATAGTTATGTGTTGTAGGGACTGTGTGGTGCATGATTGTTAACCGTCCCGTCGTGGCAACTTTTGTGTTAATGTATTCAAAATCACACATCTCTTTTATTGCAGACAGTGAAAATCGTGTTTTAATTATTAAAATATATTGTTTATGGATAAGATAATTGATCATAAGTCATCTGGAATTATTTGAATTTGGAATACTGAATTTTTCTCTCTTGACCGTTCATGATTTATTTTTTGTTTGCCAGTAGTTGAAGCATAATGCTGTATTTTTTTCTTTCTGTTGACTAATTTAATTTTTACAGAGCGATTATTTACACGACACAGTCCAAAGATGGCGGAATGCATGTCCCGCCGTGCGGCTGTCGCGTTTCTTCTGCATGCTTTATATTTATTTAACACGCTAGACCGCTGGCTCTTTCCATTAACCGACACGGGAATCCGAACATTCATTTTCTTCATCAGTCTGTTTGAACTCCACTGAACGTTTTTTGTGACGGTTTTAATTTTTAACACGCTAAGCGCCACGGAGATATTTATAAAAAAACGGCACAGAATATAAACGATGAAAGCTTTAGTAACAGACTGTATACGTAAATGAAAATAGCTTATATTTTTAAATTAAATTTGTCATATTATTTTAGTGAGGGTTTGTAACCGAAGATATTCTTTAAAATGAATTATTCGGTGACCAGAAATATAACGCACTTTGAGTTTCAAAATAAGCCTTATAAATGGTATCAGGATCGACGCGGCATCTTAACGTGTTAATAATGGCCGCCGGGGATCAGGTCGACGGCAGAATGAATGCGGGCACAATGTATTGTCTCTTGTTTCACCGACAAACAGGGGGACGGCCACAGCGCCGCCGGCAGCCAGCCCGGCTCGGGGGGCCCCTCGCCCCACCACAGCCCGGACTTCAACCTCCTCGTTCGGAAACTGAAAACGCAAATATCCCAACACGACTCCGAAGAAGAGGAAGAAGCGACGAGGCGAGACCCGTCCACGAGCCAAGAACAAACCACCGTTCAAGATACAGAAATCGATCCGGACGAGGCTCCAGACGTCGAGGCCGCAATAAACATTCCGAAAATAGAATGCGACTATCAAAATATTGAAACGATGATCGCAAACGGTGAACAAATTGACGAGAACGATTCTGAAAGTCAGGCTCGAGACGATAGGGAAGTCGAAGAGTCGGGGGCGTCCGGAGGTTTGCTGATGGACGAGAACCATTTTAGTTCGCCGGCGCGGGGGCGCAGCCTCATGGGCTCCCCGGTGGGCTCCGGGGGCGAGTCCTGCAGCTCCGAGGTAAGGGCGGAGAAGGCCGGGCCGAGCCGTGCTTTGTGTGCTTTGTCTGTGATCCGGGGCGGTGGCACTCGAACCTGTTTCTGTGTGACGGATCTTTCTTTTTGTTAATTGTCCGTGAAAACCGACGCGGTAGATAAAGTCGTTAACCTTTCCTTGCCCGTGATGTGCAACTCCTCCACATTGCTCCGAATAACTAATAGCTTGTACCCTTGTAGTTAAATAGTCAGCGATCATCCTATATTGCCTTGGGTATAATAACTGTATAAAGTATCTACATGAATCAGTTCTGGATTCAGATTTTAAATATTCCTTCACAAACGTTTAATTAAACTTATTTTAACGGCTATAAATATTTTAAACATTATTTTTGCATGTGCAGCGATTACGCAATACCATATCGAGTGATATTTCTTAGCATATCATAGGAAAGGTTAACCGGGGAGGTACTCGGGTACATTTTATATTGATCATTCTTATTATGTGCGTTCAATATCGCTTAAATTGATTTTGTCGTAATGTCTTATCAAATAACTTCTTATTTGAAGACGGAAAAATATTAAATCGTTTTGTATTCGAATATCTCATTCAGTTTTAAGTTGGCCCCGATGGTTGGCGTTCTCGGACCACCATTTGAGTGCCACCGTCCCCAGCTTGGCGTTGACTTTATGCCTCTGGAGAATTAGATTCCTTCGCCTGATAGATGTATGGTAGACCGCGATTTCTTCCCTTTAGAAGGTAGTGTCGGAGTTGAAGCCACCGGAAGCTTAGTTTTTAAAAAACATTTCTTTTTGGCTTTATTTTTGTATTACTTTTTTTATTTCAGGTGTTTTATTTTAATGGTTTGTTATTCCCTGTTTTGCAAAAACCCTGTGTTTACCAGTTTTATAAATAACGTAGCTGTAACCTAAATTATACATTATTATAGCACCAACTAACTGTAATGCATTTTTAGTGAATTTATAATTATATCTGTATTTTCACATTTGAGAATCAAATAACGAATAAAATATTTTATCCATAACATGTGAATACAGTTATGTAATATTAATTACGAAAATGTTATTACAAAACATAAAAATGATTAATGGTATTGGTAAACAAGTTTCATGAATACCTCAAATTCATAGTGGAATCATTTATGGATTCCAGTTTATAAGATCAGAAAAAGCTACGTTTATTTAAATTAAAATAAGAATATTTATTTTATTTTAAATTAAAGTAAGAATATTTCTTTGACTTTTTACTCAACAAACGGATGAAGATTTAAAATTATATTCCAAATTTAAAACAAATCTGTAGCAAATACTATCTTTGACATTTCTTTAATCAATCATCAATTTGTCAGAGAAATGTCATATAAGATGGTAGTTGACACTTACATTTATTTATTGAAGGAAAGTTGAACTGTCAAGTTGTTTACTAATTTAAGAATACATTATATGCCCTCAAAATATGTGATTGTAGGGTGCAACAATTATATATATTATAGTGTGCAAAAAATCAGTTTCAGTGTTACGACATTGCATTTCTGGGAGTGCAAATTAATCTTTTTTTTTGTTGTTGTTGTAATAATCTAAATGTTAATATAAATAAACAGCAAAAAACATTTGCAAATGTTCTGTTATGCATCCTCTTGTGTTTTGTTTTTGTTGAACCGTGAAGTATTTGTGGAAATGTCGCTGATGCACATTGGTTATACGATGCTTTTATTGTATTTAGTTTTGCTTGAAAGTGATCACTGTGTCGTCTAACATGATCCAATGCTGTAGCGATGACTTGCATTATTGATTAGGTATTAATGCAACGGTATAATTGCCATTCACTAAAAACGAAAAGAATATTTCGTTATAGAGACATTCTTTTTGTGTCTTGCACAGAATTAGAGTATTTGACCAATACTCAATCTGCTACCAAGAAGCTATTATTCTATCAATCGCAATGTCTTAAGTCAACTTAAAGTTTTGCTAAATACATTATTGCTAACCTCCAAAGGCATGATTGAATAATATAGTGTTTTTCTTGCGTGTGATGTTGATTCGTTGTGGAAAACATTTTGCGATGGGGTACATGACATGTGAGACCGTCAGATATACATTTATCTTTTAAGGAGGCGTAGTGATTAATATTTACAACCTTACGATATAAATAAGATCATGATAGTGTTTTAATGATCTGGATCTTGTGTTGCCATAAATGACTCATAACTGAGATGGCATTTTTGAGGTGGTTCATGTTATGTATTGTTTAAACATGAATATTTATATTTCACAGTGAATGTTATTTGTTTTTGCACAATGTTTTGTTTTTGTTTGTAGACACTTTAGCTGATTCTATTACAAAATTGTACCTTTATTAACTCCATTTGCATGTTTATTGACGTATTGAATGTTCTGCAATGTCTGTATTATTTATTTTAGGAACATCAGATATTGTATGTAATTTTATAAACGTATTAATAGAGTATATATTTGATAACCTGCTTGTTGGATTATATTATAACAATATCCCTACAATATTAGAAATAAGGTTATAGTTATTTTAACTAAGATTAATAAATTGATTTGTGAGTATCATTTTTATGAAAAATAAAAAAATCATTAAATTGGTTTTTCAATGAAGAAAAATATTAATTTAGGTAACATTTCACTTTGGTGTAACAAGTATTATAAATGAAAACATGGTTTATAAATTAATATTATAATATAATCTACAGTGGTCTTCAGGGTCATTGTTTAATTTAACATTTAAACAGTAAAAAAGACGTTTTGCACACTTTTTCTGTCATTTTATACAGTCTTCATACCTACCAACAAAACAATGTTTTAAGGTAAATTAAAAAAAAAAACTTAAAACTTAAAATATTTTCAGAAAAACAGTCACCGTGTTTGTTTAATCCAGCAGTCGGGGAACTTTTTTAACCATTACCCCAAATTTGGGGTAATGGTTAAATAAATGGTTAAATAAAAAATAAAAATTTACCCCAGTTTTGCGTAAGTCGATATTACCCCAAAATATTTTTGCGTAAGTCGATATTACCTTTTCCCCACATTTCGAAAAGAAGACAATCAATTTATATTTCAGTAAACATTATTTATTGAATTAATTTACACTGAAAATAACAAAAAAGTTACATGAAAATAGTAAGTTTTATGAAATAGCAAACTAGAAAAATTTCCTTATTACCCCAAAAAACATATTTTTACCCCATTTGGGGTAATTTACCCCGGTTCCCCGACCGCTGGTTTAATCAAACCTAACCTAATTCATTTCAAATAGTTTATTTCGAACTACAAAATACATGATTAAAAATTAAATTTAGCTCATTATTTTTATTAGGTATCTTGTTATTGATTTTACTGTCTACAAAGTCTTCATAAAGAGTGAAAATTATAATTTTTTCCTCTAACCGTCAATTATAAAATAATAATGTTTTTATAAAGCTTGATACACTTGAGTGTTACCTAAAATTATTAAAACTAAATGTTTAATAGTTGTATCTATTTTTGGAAATTTTATCCGTAAAGCAAGCAGATAAATTGGACTTACGTTAACTAGTGAATTGTAAAAAAAATATTTCAAATTGGTATTTTAACACATTGTTTGCGGGGGTTTTTTTTATTAATCCACCCCGTAAAGCGGGCAATTTTGTCAAATTCGCGCGCCAAATTACGTTTCACGTAAAACAGCTATAACTTCTGAACTATTGATCATATTTAAATAAAAAATTGAGTACTTTACCTTAAATGAAATTTTCTATTATTATGCCGTCACAAATGTTTATATTTTTGGATAAAAAATTATAATATTTAAGGTTAAATATAAAACATTGGAAAAAACTGCACTTTTGTCGTATTGTCGATTTAGTCATTTTATGCACGGTCAACATATATTTTGTAAAATACAAAACAATAAACACTTATATTGTTTAAAAGTATGATATCGTTGGAAACAGTTCCCTTTATGTAATGGTACAGCACAGAATTTACACATATACCGGGTTTCGCTACGCACTTTGTGGACCGTCCTTACGGACTTGTCCCATAAGAATAATAAGTCCCAAAAATTTCTTCATGTCTTGTATTGTAATGTCTTTCCATTTGAGAGATTTCTTGTATATTTTAAATTTGTGCATATTTTGATAATAATATCTGTTTGATTCTTGTACAAGGAATGTAAAAAAATCATCTCCTATGAATAAATTTGTTGCTTCCGTTACACTATTCGGAGCATTATCGGTATTTATACCTGGGCGACCTAAAAACTCTTCCAGTACTGGTGTATTATCTGCCGATGACCATGAAACAAAATGTTTATCTTACAGCTTTCAAGTAAATGTTTTATGACCACAGTCGGCCACCCGACCCTAATTCCACGAATTGCCGGGTTTAGGTACCCGGTATTGGTATTACACGTCTCAAAGGAGCTGGCGCCTAATTTTTAGTTCAGAGGGTAACCAAGAATCACACGTTTCTCGTAATATGTTGTTACTCTAAGTGTCAACGCGTTTAGGCGTCTCCCGCGCTCTACCAACAGTATACAAATACAAAAAACGCTTTTAAGCGTCTCCCGCTCTCTACCAACAGTATGGAAAAGACGTCTTTAAGCGTCTCCCGCAAACAATGTGTTAATATGAAAATATAGTAATTGTCGAGTTTAGTAGGTAGAGCCTTGAAATTACAAAATAACTTGTTAGGTTAACTAAACAACAGTTGCCATAACCTCTGGTGTTAAGGAATGCCTGTATAAATGAAAGCGGACGATTATTTTCATTGATATTAATGTTGTTGTTTAGGAATCATTAGTTAATGTGTGGTGGTTTCCTTGCAGAGCGAAGACAATGTGGACTCCAATCATTCGACGGCTGGCTCCGATGCTGGACAGGAGAGTCCCAGTGGCCGCGACTCCGGCAACAGCACGCAGTCCATAGCGGGAAGTGAAGGTACACCCCATCAAACTTATAATAAATAAAAAATATCTCTTCTTCTTCTTCGTGTCAGTGGCGTCAAATTGTTTCCGCACAATATCTGGCAACATCGATGGTCTGTGTGTTGCCCAGCATTTGATCATAAGGACGTGCAGTTAGTTGGGCACACGGGGCAGGATTTTAGGTGTGAGGCGGGCTGCAGGTCTTGACAGTCTCCCTGCCGTAGCATTCCCTATAACTCGAGGTTGTCCTTTGTTTTTACAACTCCGGTTTTTAATTTGTTCAGGGATTTCCAGATCCACCAGTCAAAGTTCTTGCCAGTTGGGAGGCCTTTCTTTGGAGTAGTGGAATTTTCTGAGGCGATTTCTTGCCAGAGTTGGAGTCCCTCATTTTCAAGGACAGATTTTTTAATAAATCAACATTGTTGGTTAGATGATGGCTGCTACCTGTGACAACAATACATGTCACTGTATTTTTTATTAATAAATTAAGCTTTCCGATACATCCTGACAAGTATTTAAACATATAATGTTAATGAAGCTTTGATATAATAGACAGTAGTCATAGAGTCGAGAAAGATGTCAGATAGAAGGATAAAATTTGTCATCTTCTTAATTCAAAAATATTTTAAAAATATTTTTAAATATTCTTTATAGAACAATAAATTAAGAAATTAAAAAATTAATTAAAGACATTAAATTAAATTATTTGCATTATATTGGAAATTGCGTACAATTTTTTTTTACTGACAACCTATTGTCCGAATAAAATTGACAATTTATAACAAGCACCATCTATGAATACATATCTACGTTTCATCCATCAATTGGCTTAGACTTTTCAAATTATTTTTCCAGGTTTACCAACTGGGTGGAGTATGCAGATGGCACCCAATGGAAGAGTGTTCTTCATTGATCACAACGAAAAAGCAACGTCATGGGTGGACCCGAGAACAGGTACTTGAATTATGCAAACCTTTGCTGAATATAAAATATATAGATTACAATAATTATGATGTAATTTTATATCATATTGAATATAATTTGTACATTTTTTTCCTTTTTATCATATTCACTCCGTTTTCAGTGATATAGACACCGCAAATTCCATCCATTTCACAGTTCTGTAAGCTCACAGATTGTCTTTGCCCTGTCCCAAAATACCTGTATAACCGCGAACTTGCATAGACTGCGGCTGTAGTACAAGAAAAATATTTGGGTGTTCCTTGATTAGGGGTTTTTTAAGGAGATCGGATGATCAGTCCTACTCGAGGTTTTCTGCAACACGGCATAGACAATCTGAGGTCTCAGAACTGTGATAGATAATTTGCGGTATCTATATGTTCCAAATATTGTGCGGATATGGTAAAATAAAAAATGTAATATAACATTCCTGCATATTCAAGGGCGGGCTTCACCGATGCCGAGCGGCGGCGGTGGCGGCGGGGGCGCCGACAGCGGCGGGGGCGGCGTTGCGGGGGCGACGGCAGCACGACGAGGCTCGGCTTCTTCGGCGACTAACTCGGACGAGCTGGGGGCGCTGCCCGAGGGGTGGGAGGAGCGCCTGCATTCAGACGGACGGATATTCTTCATCGACCACAGTAAGACGCTTTCGCTTATTACTCGTATAATAGAGTGCTTTGTATGTAATGCCTTAGTAAATGCTCCTACGAAGTGCAAGGTGACCATTTGGCCAAAAGACCGACAAAAAGTAATGTATGTGTATGTATGCTTGTACTGGATGCGTAGACCTCATATCTACCAAGGATGAAATGTGCATTAAGGTTTTGGTGAGTCATTAAGCCGACATTTTGAATTGTATTTTTATCAAATTTAAAACCATTATTTTGTATCACAGCTCACAAACATTATTTATATAAATTGAGTTTGCTGTGTAAGCAATACTTGTGTTCTAAAGGGGACAGGTACAAATTGTCTGAGTCATTATTGGTTCAAAAACAGTAAGTATAGTTTTAATTAAGATATTATTCCATTGATCTTTTGAATGCGGCGCTTTTTTGGTGGATTTTTTTAATCAATTTTTGAGCAAATTATATAGACTAACATATTTTCTAGTAAACAAATATATCAGATGTTGCTTATAGTTTTTGACTGGAATACAATATATTTTATATTCAGTTATATAGTAAGTTAATTTTGAACATTACAACAGTAGAATAAAGCTGTAATATGAGGCTACAAACTCCATGTTAACCTCATGACCGCTATAGACGTCATACGCAGTGAATGAGTTAATAATAAACTTCATAGAATCCACAGATTTTTCCATTTATGCTTTCATCTATGTAACAAAAAAGGCTATAATAAATACATATTCAAAAAAAATAAAAATCTCACTTAACCCTTATGGTAAATAATACTATATCAAATATAATTTAAACTGTAAATTTTCAATTTTTTTTTTCCATTTCTAGACACCCGGACAACTCAATGGGAGGATCCCCGGATGTCCAACCCGCAGATCGCTGGCCCCGCGGTTCCTTACTCGAGAGATTACAAACGGAAATATGAGTACCTTAAAAATCAACTACGCAAACCTGTGAGTATAGTATAGTATATAGTGAATACTTATCATTGATGTAATATAATATAAATTCTTCTTCGTAAAATACACCAACAACCTATGATGCATATTGACAAAATAAATCAGTTGAAATTATAATTTCATTTTTGGTAACATGTGCAAAGTATGTTGTTAACCTTTTTGGAAGATAGCTTAGCAAGAGTTCTTCTTATACATTTCAACTTTAGATGGCATTAAATTAGGTTGGGCTTAGTTTTGTTCTTAATATACCAATTCGTTAAATTAAAAAAAAATCTAACCTTACCTTGAAAAGGAAAGTATAACTCACACTAAAATGCTACCTTTTTTTGGTCATGTTGATAGAAGCTCAATTGAAAAAAAAAACCATAACGAAAATCCACAGGGGATGTAGATATACCTCTGTATATGCAGTAATTCAATTAAAAAGGTTTTTTTTTCAAAAGGGTAATAAACAACAAAAATATAGATCATAAAATGATAATAAATAGACCAAAAAATATTTGATAACTCAATGCTTTGACTTTATAAAAGAAAATAATAGTAATTTAACCAAACATATTTTAATTATTTAGTTTAATTTTACTTCTAATTCAAATATTTCAATAAATATAAAATATATTATTTTGTTTTGCATTTTTAAAAATTAAAATACATTTATATTATGCAGTTTTATCATGAATTCACTAAAATAGCACTTAAGGTAGAAGAAGGTAGATCGGTAGAAGAAAACAGACAGTATTAAAAAAATTAAAACAACTAGACATTCAAAAATACAAAATCCATGTTACGTAAATGACAGAAGACAGAGGAGAAATGTAAGGATGGAGTTTATAATAGTTGTTGTGGTTGCAGAGCAATGTTCCCAACAAGTTTGAGGTTAAGGTGCGGCGCGGCTCCATCCTGGAGGACTCGTACCGGATCATCAGCTCCGTGGGGCGCCTGGACCTGCTAAAGACCAAGCTGTGGGTGGAATTTGAATCGGAAGTCGGACTCGGTGAGTGAAAGTTCACAAATTTATGCTCCCTGAGTGCTGCACATGTTATTATTTATTTCTGAATTAGTACAGTAACAACAGCACATCAAAAACGCAGCTTTCGTTATATTACCAAACTTAAACAATATAAGCGGACGGATCAAATCATGGATGGGTCACCAACCAAGTCACTGATTAGACTGATCGGCTCCTTAGGACTAAACAATCAGATTAACCTCTAAACGCCCAGTGGTCCCATACGAGACCCAAAATTTGCGTCGTTCTATGCCCTAGCAGGCCAATGTTTGTAATGTTACGTCGCACAATAGATTCTTTCCTGAACTTACTTTAATACTATTATTACAAATCAATGTAATCCGATTGGCGAAATGAACCATAAGCACTCCTGTATGGGACCGTTGGGCATTGAACGACGTAAATCTGCGATCCCGTAAGGAAACCACTGGGCATTTAAAAGATAACAAATCACTTAAAATATACACAGATACTATAGCTGGCGGTCATTGGGAACCATATATGTTCTTAGGTGGACCTTTGGGTGCAGAGATTTCTGGGATGAAGCATTGACACTGGTAATCGACACATAATAGTTGTAGAACATTTTAAAAGGTTCGATAGCCATGCACTACAGAATATAATAAGTTGGCTGTGTTTCAGACTACGGCGGCCTGGCCCGGGAGTGGTTCTTCCTGCTGTCCAAGGAGATGTTCAACCCGTACTACGGCCTGTTCGAGTACTCGGCCATGGACAACTACACGCTGCAGATCAACCCGGCCAGTGGCGTCTGCAACGAGGAGCATCTCAACTACTTCAAGTTCATAGGCCGCGTGGCCGGCATGGCCATCTACCACGGCAAGCTGCTGGACGGTGAGCAAACAATAAACAATACAACTTTGGAGGTTTTGCTTATTACTTTTCTGTTTTATGTATCGTTTTGTTCCAAAATGCTATTACATTTGAAAACTTTTTTTTTTAAATTGTGACTTTAGAATATATGAGTAATTGACTTTAAAGCATTAAATTCACTTATAAATAATTCAACAAAGACTAGTTGACAATTAATGTTTGTGTAATTTTTATTTCAGCATTTTTCATTAGGCCTTTTTACAAAATGATGCTAGGGAAACCAATCGACCTGAAAGACATGGAATCTGTCGACTGGGAATATTTCAATTCTCTTATGTGGATAAAGGTAACAAACCATGCACTTCATTCAAATTGTAATATTTCTAATTTATGTGAGATTAAAATAAAAAAGTGATCTCTTTAAATCATTTATTTTTGCTTGCATAATTAGTTCATTTGTCAGCAATGAACCATCTCTTTAGATTATTGTTTTTCTACAATTTTATATAATTTTAATATAAAAAATAATTAATTTAAATAAGTTAAGTTGATTTCGCATTTATTATTCAAGTGATTACATGTTTCGGACTCCATCTAGTACATGTTAATTAAAACTCAGTGGTTTCATATAATGGTTTAATTGTTTTGTTTTTCAAATAATAACCTTTTTTAAAATGCGTTTCTTTATTTTTTAGTCTTCGAAATAATACGCACAGTAAAGATGATTCAATTCTGTATACTCGTATGCTTCTATATATATTTGAAAATATTTTCAGGAAAACGATCCCTCAGAATTAGATGTGACGTTTTGTGTTGACGAGGACCAGTTTGGAAAAACAAATCAGAGAGAACTCAAGCCCAATGGGGCCAACCTCGCGGTAGACAACACAAACAAGGGGGAATACATCAGGTGAGCAACTATCATTACTCAGCACCAACAGACACACTTATGACAGCTTGTGTGTGAATCTTCTATCATCCTAGGTACATATGCTGAGTTTGCGGCTTCTTTTAGGAAGATCTTTCTGATGTGCCGCCCGGAACTGTAAATACTGGGAAATAAACAGTCCATTTATGTTGAGTTATTCTTTTTTCATGTGCGAGAGCATGCTTGAAATCATTGGGTTCTATGAACCTTAATCAGGACGACTTGACGCTTCACGCAGGAAATGTGTGTTTGTGTGTTGGGGGATCGCAAGTGTATATTGATGTGTTTCTGGAAGTGATACAGATTGTATGAAGGAGGAAACACAGATGACACTAACGAAGTAATTTAAAGCCTACCGTTGGCATTTAAGAGTGACTTTTGGAATCTGCCATTTCTTGGTCGACACACTTTAACAATGTATGGATGTACAGGAAGTGTGGCGCTGTCATGTGCGAGTATAAGAGGTACAAGAGGAATTAATTCTTTGATTAGGCAGCATAAACTTGGTATTGTAGACCCGAAGAAGATGAAGTAGTTGATGGAGCTGTGGCAGTAAGTGTAACGACTATTGATAAAATATTGTTTATTACTAGAAAGAAAATCAATCGTCAATTTAATTTTAACAGCTTAAAACTGCGTTGTTTTTCCCTGTGAGACCTTGTGACCTATGTGACATGAGAGTGCAGTGGTTGCATTGCAATGTTTTGTGTTTTTATCTGTTTAGAACTGTGTTATTTCAAAATTAACTCATTGGAAAGATAGCAGCAGTGCTTCCAATGATGTGTTTTGTGTTTAGATTGGTGATCCAGTGGAGGTTCGTGAGCCGCGTGCAGGAGCAGATGGGCGCGTTCCTGGAGGGGCTGGGCGGGCTGGTGCCGCTGCCGCTGCTGAAGATCTTTGACGAGCACGAGCTGGAGCTGCTCATGTGCGGCATCCAGAACATCGACGTGCGGGACTGGCGCGCGCACTCTCTCTACAAGGGAGACTACCACGCCAACCATCTAGTGGTGCAGTGGTTCTGGAGGGTTAGATAAATACTCTTGTGTATAATTTAACCCTGTCGACGCTATCATAACATATGTACTAAGTTTTTGCTGTATACTGTCTCTTATGGAACTGTTTTGTTGATCATACAGTAAATTATTTTTCTTGTCTAATAGTAGGTAGTTAATAATACTCTTCTTATTTTGTTTTAGATTTTTAAGGCATTTTGTATCTAATATTCTAATTACGTATTACATTTCACCACTTTTCTCTAAAGTGAAATGATGACAGTTAAAGGATGATTGGAAGGAATATTTGGGTCTACTTTTTTTGGTACAAGGTCAACTAAAATTATTTTTCATCCTTATGGAAAGATAGATACAAAGAGAAATAAAACGATCTAGTAGTGAACTATTTTTATCTTTAAGAAAATAAAACAGTAATCTTGCATTGTATGTAATGTAAATATGCATTTTATCATTGCAGGTTGTGTTATCATTCTCCAACGAGATGCGCTCCCGGCTGCTCCAGTTTGTGACGGGCACGTCGCGCGTCCCCATGAATGGCTTCAAGGAGCTTTACGGATCCAACGGACCACAACTCTTCACCATCGAGAAGTGGGGCACACCGGAGAACTACCCACGGGCACACACCTGGTAATGACGCTACACTATTGTAATCTGTTACACTGACTAATGAGAGTGACTGAACTTAAAAATAAGGTATAAACACCAAATTCACTTTTGCACAGTTTCTTGCACTGTTTCGAAAAACCGAGGTCTTGGAAAAAGTATCCATGTTCTTTTTGCAACTGTTTTTTTTCGATTTTGATTAAATTGAAGATATTGCCTAGTGGACATTTGATGAAGTTCCTAATGAAGCACAAATTGAAGATATTGCCTAGTGGACATTTGATGAAGTTCCTAATGAAGCACAAATTGAAGATATTGCCTAGTGGACATTTGATGAAGTTCCTAATGAAGCACAAATTGAAGATATTGCCTAGTGGACATTTGATGAAGTTCCTAATGAAGCACAAATTGAAGATATTGCCTAGTGGACATTTGATGAAGTTCCTAATGAAGCACAAATTGAAGATATTGCCTAGTGGACATTTGATGAAGTTCCTAATGAAGCACAAATTGAAGATATTGCCTACTTGACATTTGATGAAGTTCCTAATGAAGCACAAATTGAAGATATTGCCTAGTGGACATTTGATGAAGTTCCTAATGAAGCACAAATTGAAGATATTGCCTAGTGGACATTTGATGAAGTTCCTAATGAAGCACAAATTGAAGATATTGCCTACTTGACATTTGATGAAGTTCCTAATGAAGCACAAATTGAAGATATTGCCTACTTGACATTTGATGAAGTTCCTAATGAAGCACAAATTGAAGATATTGCCTACTTGACATTTGATGAAGTTCCTAATGAAGCACAAATTGAAGATATTGCCTAGTGGACATTTGATGAAGTTCCTAATGAAGCACAAATTGAAGATATTGCCTAGTGGACATTTGATGAAGTTCCTAATGAAGCACAAATTGAAGATATTGCCTACTTGACATTTGATGAAGTTCCTAATGAAGCACAAATTGAAGATATTGCCTACTTGACATTTGATGAAGTTCCTAATGAAGCACAAATTTTAGATTACGATAGAGAACGTAAATAATTCTTTATTTTAAAAAATGATAATGGCACACTATGAAGAATCATGTAAGGCGCTTAAAATGAAATAACTGCATCTGATGACTCAATTTATATTTAAAACCAATGAAAGAAAAGAAAAATGTTAAAAGTATTCAAGACACACTTTTAGATAAATTACCTATAAAATATTTCATTGACGATTGGCTTAAATAATTAGATTTTTAAATAAAACATAATTTAAGAATCAAGGTTTGTACATTGATTGAAACCTATTTTTACAAGAGCACCCTAATTTTTTTTGCACGGTTTATATTTGTATATCAGTATTTTGTGGAACGTAAATCTACGTAATCTACCTGCAAAAATAGAATTAGGTGTACTCGTATCGAATGAGATTTGAAACATATATTAATGAAAAAATGAATGACACAATTGTAACTTTTGTTTGTAGTTTCAACCGAATTGACCTGCCGCCTTACGACAGCTACCAGCAACTGCGGGACAAACTGGTCAAGGCCATCGAGGGCTCGCAGGGCTTCGCTGGCGTGGACTGAGAGCGCTCCTCACGCCACCACACCACAGTCACCAGTCACCGCAACCCCGGAGGCTTAGCTTCACCAATGTTTACTTTTGTCTTCACCTGTTGTATTTCGAGTAATGATTTATAATACAATGTTGTAAAACAACGGAAACAAATGGTTTTCAAGGGAGTTCCAGACACTCACTTTAATTTATTGTTGAGAAATCAAATTTGTGTTCACTGCAATTTCAACACTTTATTCCAAATCACACCATTACTACATTTGCCGGTTTTAAAGGCAAAGAATGCTTTCTACAAATGTTGGTTTCCATTATTGGCTACGCGGTAGTCAAACGATGATTTGTCAATCTTACATTTGTTCAGTTATTAATTGATAATCACGCAGCCAAATATGTAGAAAAATACTATTATTTGCCTCAAGGCCCTCGATCTATTTGCGATAATGTCACGTTAAAATTGTATGATGATCAGATGATATGCAACTACTAAAAAACAAGGATGAGACAGTTATCTGGAGTCCATTCGGTTGGAACCGTTTCACTTTTTGAGGGCAAAGAAAATTACAGATAACACATGCATACACATGCATAGATAACACATGTATATACATAGCGTCTGATTTTTAACTCTGGAATTATTCAATTGTGTGAAGTCAGCTACATTTGGCCATGATTTTTACGGTCCTGCTAAGCGGCCGTCAGCAAAACGACTTGACGCCTTTAAGCCATCTCATAATACACGGCTCATGGATTTAATAGTTTACAAAGTAACTCTTCTTACCTTCAACGATAGAAAAGACAATCTTCTTATATTTCCACTTCACTAGAGATCGACATTCCTACTCACGCTCACGTTACAATTATACAGCAAAGTTTTGCTTCTTATTAATAATGGAGTGCTTTAAAAATGTATTTTTGTCATGTTTGTATGGGTTATGATGATTTACTGCGCGGTCCATGTTTGAACAGATCTCAATGTGAATGCTTCATGACTTAAGCAAAACTAATTGGTGAGAATGCATTGTTTTTCATGATTATTTGTGTGGATTTTATCCGTTTTGATTCTTTCTAAAACATTCCCTGGGACTGTTGGACCTCCGAGTGTTCTGATGTCTAACTTTTTCTGTGAGCTCGACACAGATTTAAATGAGGACAGAAATTACTTTTGTAAATCAAAGACAAAAGTAGAATCAACAAAAGGGTTAGCGATAGTTGTCGCCGGGGACCATCGGGATGTAAAGGGAATATTGGGGATCTCTGGCTGTTTATACTTTATTAAAACTATTCTATATAGAATCATTTTCTTAATCCAATTAAAGTATTAAGTGAGTGATTGTTAATGTGCGAACGTCTTTGATTTTACGTCTCACTTGTGTCCAAATATGATTTGAATCAATGGCATTTATTTAGTCAAAAAAATATAACCTTAAAAAAATGAAATATCCAATTGAATTGGTCACTTTCCCTGGACTGTTGGCAGACATGTATACTAATGTAATTGTAATTATTAAATGTTTACAAATTGTGTACATATAGATAGCGGTGGATGTCATGTTATTATTATTTCAAATAAATATTAATCGTCTTTACATGTGAAGCAATAAACTAAGAAAATTATATTATTTCAAAATCCATCCATATTTGTTTATAATGCTTGTCATTATTTAGCTTAGGTTCACCCGAGCGGCGATTCACATACTTTGGGAAGGTTTTTTAAATTTTATTTTGGTTCCCAGAGTTTGTGAAACGTTCCTCCGGTTAAAATATTTAAATTTGAAGCATTTCATTTGACAATGTTCTCTTGATTTATAGATTTCTTTAGCTTTATAGGTTTTTCTCTTTTTGAGGTTATTTAAAAAAAAACCTCCGATGGCAAAAAAAAGTATCTGTTTTAAAATCATGCAAAATGTTTGCAAATAAAATAGACCATTAACAAATATGAAGAATAATTATGAAAATCCTCATATTCATCCATTGATTATTTAAAATGCATCATTTGAGAGTATTTTCTGTACTTTTGAACACATATATGTTTGTATTCCCTTACTTACTCACTTATGTTTATGATTTTGTAAATTTAATTGATTATGAATTTAAAAATGTATAAATCCTTTAATTTTGTATGAGTATCACATAAATAATTGTAAGGGCCATCCGAATTAGCAATTTAAATGGCTTGTTACTTATGACAACACGAAATATTTTGTTGTACTCAGCAATATTGTACACGGAAAGAGACACATTTATAGGAGCATCATAATTGTGTAATGTGTCACTTTTAAAATTGAGGCAAAATTAAATTTTTATCGCTCGAACGGAAAAGCCTTTTTGCATTTAAATTGTTTATTTGAATGATTATAATTTGTGTTAGCAACATTGTACTTTGACATTCATATAAAGAGCTACTTGCACGAGCAATACAATAATCAATCATGAAATGAAAATAATTCATCTTTAAGAGGACAGAGTTATACAAACAATCATCTCTATAGTTGTTCCTCATGTTGAGCACGATTTTGTCACAACAACGGACGACACTATAATCTACTCATGGAAATGAGGTAAAGCTGTAGAAAAGACTCTTTGTATGAGTCTGTCTGTTTTTAGTCACACTTGTGTGAGTAGCCGGTCATTTTATAAAGAATATAATATTATAAAACATCAATGTACTTCAGAGGTAATATTATTAGATTTTGTGTTTCTTGTGTCACATTTACAACATTTTTGGCAACAAATATCAAATGAAAGCTTTGATACGCTTTAATCAAACAATTTTATTCAGAAACAAAGATAAAGTATCTTTATCACCATCTGTCATTGTTCTCCTGTATTTAACCATAAACAAAATTATAGTTTTTTCTATATAGCTAATGAATGGTTTATTTTTATACATTAATAATTCGCCCATCGAAATTAAATAAAAAAAAACAAAAATGCTCTAATTGAATGTTAAACTTAATTCACCTCTATTGTTTATGAAAACACTTAAATGTAGTTTTTGTTTTATTCTAAGTCATAAAAAGGATCACTCTTCAGAAGAAATGTAAGTTTATTATTTCACTTTAATTAATACCTGAATAGTGCGGCGAGGCGAGTTAGATAAGTATCAGAGAACCAAAGCGGGCAAATGATTTTTATATAGGTTATCAAAACCGAGTCAAACGAGGTGTAGACAGAGAGAGAGATGAACAGTTTGGGAGTCTTCGGAGAGAGTGACGAGCCGGCGCGCGGCTGCCTTATAAATTATGGAATTAAGAATATTTCTGAAGCGTTAACTTATTTTAAGTATTCTATAAATAATTGCTCTTGTAAATTTAAAAGTATCAAGAATGACGGGGAACGAGCAAGTTGAGGAGGGAGGAAGTATTTTATAAAGGGGAAAGTACGGTATTATATCTTTAGGAAATTGAAAAGTTGTTCTACTTATTATTTATTTTCCTTATTAGTATTTCTCCTAATTTGATCTCTTATCTATTTTCATTATGTATCCATTGTGAGCGATGCATTTGATTCATACAGGATAATATGTGTCTATGCGCTTAGTGCATGTTACCGATGCATCAACTTATATTTTAGCAATTGAATGCTTCACTTTACTCTCCATGATGTTGTGAATAATTACGAAAAAAAATAATAATGTAACTCAAAAAGTAGGCGTTATGGGTTTAGCTGATAGATGATGTATTTTAAAAAGGCATATGTTTCATTTATTTCACATTGAGTCAATCATTAGGAGTAAGATTGAATGAAATTAAAATACTTATTCTGATGTTTCCCGCAGTTTTACAATAAATAACTAAGCAAGGACGGTATTAAAAATGTGCTTCTTAATTCAATTTCATCAAGTATTTCAATACGTCTTTCTATCTATTTAGATTCAGCAAATGTCATCATTAGTTAACTAGGAACTGCGCCACAAGATCAACATTGCAACTCTCTTTGTGTACGTTGTGTGGTATTTATAAATGTATTTTTCCATTATATTTCTTTTCAAGTGCTGAATTTATGGTTGAAAATAGTTCAGTGTTGTTTACAAATATTGGAAAAAAATATATCACCACTTTGGCCCAACAATTATGTAAAAAATAAAAGTAATAAATCAATGACATTTTATAGTCATAATTGATATAATAATTGTTGGTTAATAGGAGTATTTTATGTTCAGAATATTTTTCAAATGTATCAAAAGTACATTTGAGTATATCTCCTGAACATAAAAGTATATTTGAACAATTGTGAATTGTCTTCAATGGAGATGCTCTGGTTCTTAAATTTGGATTACTTAAATTTAAATATTGATGAAGTCATCTTTTGAGTCCTTAGTTTTTAGGTAATCGGGTTCAAAGTCAAATAATTGATAGCTTTACTTTACTTTACTTGAATTCTATTTTTATTTGCATCATATTTTTATTTATACATTTGATTTGAATAACTTTATTATTAATTTATTATAAAATCAGTGAAATATGTAAAGGCCATTTTATAACATTAAAAAAATAAATATGCAAAATAGATTTATACCAAAAAAATAATATTGATAAATTTTGCGTATCATCACTCTTTCTATTAAGAAGTGAAATATATTTGATATTGTAATATGGCTGGAGCAAAGTATTTGTTAGATATATTTATTTTAAAGTGGACACTTGTGTTTGGCAATAGGTCGCTATAACCAATGACATGTTTTTGGTAATAGGTCACTGTCACTGTCACTAATGATGTAATTTTATTATTTTACGAGAACACAATTGAATTTTTTCGTCCTGTCGCTTATGACTCACTGATTATTTGTTGAAGTGTAATTGCCTAGGTTTATGAAATATACATATTATAATATATATTTTTAGCAATATTTAACTTAATTATTACCTAATGTAAAAGATATGTTTATATTTTACTCTTATATTATATGATAATTTTGTCCATTTTTAATAATTAAATAAATTTGATTGATATGATACGTTTGTCTTCACTGCTTATTTGTAGGTTTAGCTTACAATAATTCTTTAAAACACATGACTCATACAAACATTGAATAACTTACCATTTATTAGAATGGAGTGTTATATTAAGGTTTGATAAAATATTTTAACCTGTTAACCGGGTATGACTAATATTCCGTCATTCCAAGAAAGCAACTGTAGCGGGTATGATTTCAATTTGTTTATTATATATTTCAATTTCAATTTTATTTATTTTTTTCCTTGCAGAAACATTACAAATTTTATCAATTCAATGCATTTCTGAAGTACAATAATATAAATACAATAATATACTATAAAATATAAATACAATAGGTACCATAAATGTGGTGATGTAAATTTATAGACACATTTAGTATCACTGACCTCACACTCAGAACTAGCGTCAGGAGACTCAAGATAAACAGTTTGACTTGTAACAACAAAAACCCTGTCATAAGTATATCATGATTGACTCACAAATAACAAGGCATTATTGTCACAAAATAAAATGTGTAACATTTCGCCTCCATAAACACCAGTACTGAATTTAAAGCAATATAACACTAAATATGTCAATATCTTCACTCAAGTTGGTTTCAACCACTGTTCACTGCGATTCTTTCGTCTTATGCGTATCCAGGGTTGAACGATGGTCCTTTCAGGCCACACTTGAGGCTCCATGAGAGACTCCAGCGAAGTCGCGATGACCCCGACTTTGAAAGAAGTTGACAGCGTCCGCCTGCTGATAATCCTCCTGATGGTCATCCAAGAAGGATTGAATGCAGCGGTCGCTGCCAAGAAGCTCTGCAAGTCCTCAGCCGATGTATCTGGGTGAAGGCCCTTGGCGTGAAGATACGCCATCTTCACTCCAGTAACGTTTTTTGAAGGAGCTGCAGAACCACGGATCATCAGACGTGCTGAATGTTGTTGCCTTTCCGCATGCGGAGAGGCGCGACTCAACTTAGAACGTTGAACTTCTCCGGAAAGATTGCTCGGGGAGGGAGAGGACATCCACGGAGAAAGCACTCAGGTCCTCCAGTTCCTCGAACGATGATTCGTCCCGGCTGAGAACGGGAGTCCTTGGGAGCCTTGCTCGAAACAGCAGGGGCTCCTTCGATAGTATCTTCCGAGGAGTCCTCTTCGGTGGCCTCACTCGAAGCGGATTCTTTGACGGCAGCTTCGGAGTCTCTGCTGTCACAGTTAAGCGACATCGACACAGGAATGTTGACAGCTTCAGCGTAGGTAGCCGGAATTGATTTGCACGCTCGAGGTAAGCACCTTCTGCGGGAAGTCGGCAGACTTGTCGGGTTGGGTGGAGGGTCCACACCAACGGATGTCAGAGCATCATCCATCCCGCATCCAACAGCCTTTAAGAGCCTCTCCAGCAGCAAACGGTGATCGTCTAAGCGACGATTTATTTGCGCGATATCACAATCGCAACAGTTCGCCATCCTGTAGGTAGGATGACTAGACACGTCCGCCCGGTTTGAGTGTCGAGCGATGAATATGATGATATATTCCGTCAAAATACTAACGGGCGTGACGAGCTATGGCTTATTTAGTTTGTTCATCATATACCAGTACATCTAGGCATCGAGTTGCACGGTTAACAGGTTAAACTACTGGAATGCAAGGTTGCATTCAAAGAAATATTAGAAATGTCACAGAGATCATTCTAGACGGTGGATGCAAATAAAACAAATAGTTTTGTTACAATTAAATTCCACGGTTAACAGGTTAAACTACTGGAATGCAAGGTTGCATTCAAAGAAATATTAGAAATGTCACAGAGATCATTCTAGACGGTGGATGCAAATAAAACAAATAGTTTTGTTACAATTAAATAGTTTTAATATTACAGTACAGTACAGATAAATATTATTTTATGTGTCCACAACAACATTTTATATAAACAATAATTATAATATTTACTCGGTCCGAGCGTTTAAACATCGTCAGGAAACTTGTGAAGCTTTCGTCCGCGACCGCGGCCGCGGTGGAAAGCCGCACATTCAACCTTCCCTCAAATAACCCGAGAACGTGACTCGCGTCACTTTAATATATTTTATATCATTCTCCAATACAATTTTTCATAGCTTAAAATTAACAAGTGATATAAATAAAACGTGAACAGTACAAAAGGTTGTTTCCGGGCCGGCGAGCAGCAGTTTTGTACAGAGGAGGTTTGCAGTTACATCCACAACAGTTGCAGAGGACGCTGGAGTCTTCTGCAGCGTCAGGCGGCGGCACATTCAGCTAAGTGACCTAATAAAATTCTAGACTATACAAATAACTTTAATGGTTTTTAATGATAATACTATATAATACAAATTATTATTCATTTAACGTATTTCGATACAATCACGCGGCTGAGCTCGGAACGTTCAGGAATATAATAATACATAACGAGTCTTCATAAGCAAACAACGATACCGTCCACGAATATTCCTCACTACGCCACATAGCCGCTTCGCCCTCATCCTAACGTCCATTCAGATAGTCTGTTTCTGCAACTTCGGCGCTCTCTGATATAAGACTATCTGTCGGATCAGACGTTAGGTTCTGGGTGAGTTCGGCCATCTTCGGTTTGTCGATCCACATAAAGCGAAGCGTTCGTCGTCTTCTCTAATATAAATGTCGCCGCAGGACAGTATATAATACAATAACATAATTAAATTTATTAAAAATATCAACTTTATAGTACAATAATACGATCAAACATTATCTAACTACTGAGAGTAATATATTATCATAATTTAGGTTTAATAAGAATGTATTGGTCGTGAAGTTCTAGGTTACGGCGACAGCTATTCCTCAAAAATATATCAGCGGCCGCGGCTCTGACGCGGGCCGCGGTGACCGGCGGCTCGTAAGGCATTTACTCTACAGATTACTTAACACAGACAACAGACAATTATACCCCTAAAATAGACAACACTTTATTTTAAACAAAGTTTAATTTACCAGTTTTATTGTTTTGAAGACAACAGAATAAGAAAGTGTAAAAATGCGGCCGGCTGACATGAAAGGAAGTTTTTTAATGAATATAATGAATAATGTTAGTTATCTTAAACTTTCCATTTTAGGGGTATTAATTGTAATACAAAAATTGAACAATGCATCAGATACTGGTGGCTGGTGGCTGGTGGCCCGCAGCAGCAACTTCGTGAAGGAGCGCAGCGCTCATCACTCTGTGCAGAATATAGCAACTCAGTGACTTTCCCTCTTTAAAGGTGGACATTGGAACCAGTGGAAATTGAAAGAGTCCATAAACAATAAGGAACATATAATACAATAAGGCATAGATAAATATTTACAGCCAAACAGACACTGTTTATTGATAATACAAATTGTGTACATACAATTGAAATATATTATTTTAGAAAGTTAATGATTAACAACAATGACAGTTATAACAGGATGAATAAGTGTCAACAGACAGGCGGCCATTACAAATTTTGAGACAGTTCCTGCCGATGCAGTCATTTTGAACAATTTGATTTGATCACATCGACAGTGATGCGTGCAACCGATACTTGTAAAGCTCAAGTGTGTGATAACTGAGTACTTGCAGCGAGCACCAGGAGTAGTTAGTATTTCACTGAAATTCAGCCAAGGAATTGTGATTTTCTGTAGCACAAGATGTTTCACATGAGAAATATTCTTATTAGAAACAATCTTTCGACATTTTTAGAATTAGTTCTCCTAATAAGTGACTGCAAGCTTCAATAAATAAACTTTTGTTTGATATTTTGCCTGAAAAAATGAATAGAATGATGTAATTTCAGAAAAAATCAGGAAAAATGTGGATCTAGCCTGAGACTACAATATTGAGCAAACAGAGAAGGAAAGCGACTAACAATATACTTCGATGATGAGTTGACCGTTAGTCAGAGGTAGCGACAGCCGTCTTGTGACGCTGCTTCACGAGACAACTCGCTGAAGATTCACAGGCGAGAGATAAGGCAGTAACAAAATATTCAACAGCTGTGAACATTTCTAATATTCATTGGAAAGCAGATAAATTATGGAATTTTATGATTCATTATAATTACCAACTGCAATATTTGTTATTTGTATTTATGCATTCCTTTTGAAATCCATTAAAAAAATATTTTATAGATAATATTTTACCTTTTCGATTTATAACGTCGAGCAACTTTACAGAATTGAGACTGCGGTTTGATGCGCAGTGCACACTGCATCAGTTGCTCACTTGTGATTTGTGATAAAGCATATAGATTAAACAAAATGAATGTGTAATTTCTGTAAAGTTGTTCAAGGTTATCCAGGATTAAACGGTGTAAAATATCAACATCTATTTAAAAGTAACTTAAAAGGAAGAAGAATATCAACATTGTGAGTCTGAATCATATTTTAATGATTCATATTAATTATTTTTTAATCACCAATTATCTCTAAGCATTAGGCCGTAACTGAAGAGTTTGATGAAACATAAGGAATGAGTGAAATCAAGGACACATCCTCGTATCATTACAAAGCAACAGGGGTTCTCCTAAGTGTGGTGAAGTAACCAAAACGACATTTACAAATATATATTTTTCGCCTTCCCTTACATTCAGAAAACAATGTATATTTACATTAACATCTGAGGCCGAACATTGAGGTTTAACAATACAACAAGTGAGATGTACAAAATATGCAATAATCCATTTGGAGACTTTAATTAATCTATTGATAAATGCAAATCTGGAAATTTTCCAATAGAAGCAGCTCCACAACTCAAATATTATAAAATTATTATAATAAATGACAAGATATTTTAGGATTTTCTGGTTATTTCTGAACTTTAATGAACTGAATTATTAATAAGAAAAAAATATACATTATAGTGGGTCTGAAATCACCACCGGGCAGGAAATATTTCTTCATATTTAAAGTTGTAAAGTCAAAACAAGAATTTCATAACATTAGGAATATATTTAAAAATGGAGTTAACAAACCGATTATTGCACAGTGATTTATTTTACAAGATGGATTATGTTATAAAGTAACACAGATGGTGATTATGGACACTTATTGCGGAATATACAAATGTAAGACTAAGGCAGTTATTACCTCCTTTGATTGTAACAGTGACATTCATTTTATTGAACGAAGCGGACATACTGAACATACGGGGATATGATGTACACAAATATACAGAGTCACCCTCGCTTGTAGTTTACAACTCCTATTATTTCCTATAAATGTAGCAATCATTATACATTGCAAATTATAACTATCTACACGTTACACTAAAAATTAAATATTCAATAATATTTATATTCTGAGATAAAGTCACCGGGAGGAGACCCGAACAGAGCCTCCGAAGAAAGTCCTTCAAAGTGAAATAAAACTAATAATGTAAAATAACAATATCACTAAATTAAATGGAATGCATTCGTAGAGAAATCAATAAAGCTATTTAAAAACATTTAAGCGCACATTACAAAAACTACACTTAGTCAAATCAATTCCTGTGAAACATTATGTACACTACAGCAGTGGGCGGAAACATAACCTCAACAAGCACTCGGGCCCGCGGAGCGTCGCCTCCTGCCTCTCCAAACCTCACAAGATAAACAGAACAATATAAAACGATACAAAAATAACATCATTTAATGATAAGAGTATTTCAACCGATTAGACAATTTCTTCACCTGCAAGATCGCCAATGTGACAGACAAACTGTCGACTGTTTGCAGCCAAATGTCACATTGATGATGATGGCGACCAAACATCTATGGCAGATCCTCTCCGGGACCATCAGTGAGCGACTAGAGAGTTCCGCTAGCCGGCGCGAGGTACCGGGACACTACAACAGTTTCTCGGGCTTGAGTCTCACTGCGGCATCAGGAATGTGGCAACATCGTAGTGAAGGTGATCATTAATAACTAATATAAACATCAATGTATATAATTTTATATATAATATAAAAAGCACAGGAAGTATCTTACGATCTAGTGACTGGAGGTTCCCGAGCGGCTGACAAACAAGAGGACATAAGAAAGCTATAATACAAAACGATTCAGTTCGATATGTAACGGGACGACAATTAAAATTATGTACTTTTAAAATACTGAGCTTTGATATCTTTACTGAAAATGATATGAACGACGTCGGACACGTCTGACTCCCGCGCCGCTGATCAATAATATGTATACTTCACACAAAAGAGGAGTCACGCGGAGGCGGCCGACCAAACAAACGCTAACGGGGGTGATGTAAAATCTACAGACACTCGTCCTAGACTCGCCGGTCGGTGGCTAGTTACGCACTATTGTTGATACATTATTGAATGGGCGCGGCAACAACATTTAGTGATTTTACAATCGGCCGTGCGACTAACTTACTTAACGTATTATCATTTACAAGTAGACCGCAACGGCGGGCGTTTAATAATTAATTGTCCTAGAAAAGAGTCAACAATCGATTACTTACAGTCGCAAGGCGGCCCCGAGCCCCGCCCCCTGACCTGTGCAGGGGTCATGGAATAACCGCTAAAGGTTTTCCTTTTAAAAAGCAATATCGTGTAATCCGCGCGAGATTCAAATTGAAATCTTTTAAATTATGGATGACGCTTGAGCTTCATTTTACTGAAGACTTCACCGGATCCTGCGACCGACGCCAAAGATTCTCAAACAATTTGAAACTTAAAAATTTGTTGACGTACAAATGAGAAACGCGGGACAGAAAGAACTTCCTTCTGAAGTGAGCGCGAGCCCGCAGACAGATCTTTGGTAAAAGCCGACACAAAGTCACGCATCATAAGAATGGATCGTCCACACTCGCCCGTCCAAACGATTTTATACAAAAATTTACAAATGGCACAGCCAATGTTCAGAAAGAGAAGACGAAGACAGGCGAAGCAGAAAAGTGCCCGTCAATCCTGAACGACGGGAGAGCCGCTGCGATCCGTCTCGGAACCGAAAGATGAGAAAGGGAAGTGTGGAGGCGGTGATCACTGGTTTCCGATGCTGAGCGCCATGGCGATCTGCAGTTCGCGGTCTTCGCGGTCGCGGCGCTGGCGGCGCTCCTCCTCCAGGCGCCGGCCCTCGGCCGCGGCCCAGGCCAGCTGTTGCTCCTCGGAGGGCAGAGCGGCGGCTGGGGCGCTGGCCGCCGGCTGAGCTTTGTTCTTGTGTTTGCCGAGGCTACCCCACGACACCGCTTGGCTGAGAGACTTGGCGTAACGGTTTCCCGGTTTCGGTGACTTTTTCTTTTTTTTGTCTTTTTTGTTATCGGGAACCTGCAGCCGAGCCGCGGCGGCCCAGTCGTCATCTGCCCGGCCGGGCCCGGAGCCCCAAGTGGCCCAGCCTTGGTCTCCGGGAGGCGCCGACACGCGTCCTCCCCCGCAGAAGGGGTCGTCTGCTGGCAGCGGCACTGACTGTCGCCCCGTGAAGGGGTCCACACTGTTGTTGTTCTTCTCGAAAGTTCTCGCCGGCGACAAAAAGAAGTCGTCGCTTTCAAAGGCCGAGACGGGATTCCTGTTGACGTCTTCTCTTGGGGCCAGGAACTCTCTGCGGAAGACGTCGAGCTTCTCGGTCGCATCGGGAACGTCGGCGAAGGGATCCTCCAGGTTGAAGGGATCCTCGTAGCGATAGTCCCGGAAGGGGTCTTCGGCAAAGTCTCGCGCCGCGGGGGTCGGGGCCGGGGTCTGGGCCGGGGCCCTGCTCGGGAACTGAACACACAAGGGGGGTTATTGGAGCTGCCGGGCGCTCTGCCCGCCGTCGGCCCTCAGCGCCCCCTCCCTTATAGCTGCAAAGTCAGGGAAAACAACAAAACCTCCGTTAGCAAATGTTCATCAGTTTCTAGATTGAGCGCGACGCTTGAGTTTGATTGAAAGTTTATCATTCACCTTCTTATTCAAAGCAATTCAAACATAAAAAAAGGCAGTTAATTAATAAACTGTTGGCAAAACTGTTTTAAAATCAGTTTATTTTTAATATTGATTGGAGATTCATTAAACAAAATAAAAGATTACAGAATTCATACAAAGAAATTTTATAAAATTGTAAAAACAATATCAACATTGCATAGGCAATTTACAGATAATATTTATTTTCTACGCATTCAACACTAGAAACGAAATGAACTAAATAGCCATCTATGGGTACTTGCAGCAGCCGAGGCGGGACACCGGCAGACTCACGCCGGGGCCAGTGCTGCCATCTTGCTCAAAACATAACAAATTATAACAAAACAATAAGGGAGGGGGGGGTCGAAACAAAACTGTAAAAAAACAAAAACAAATAAAAAGAGGACATCAACGTCACTGAGATGATTAGGGTAAAATATTTTATAATGATACTTTAATATCACTATTGTCAATTAAATTGGCAAAAAAATAAGAAAATTTGAAAAAGATTGTAGAAAATATGAAATTTTAGTTTCCATAAAATAAGTTAACGCTCTTAATTTATTATTACTAAGACCGTAATATGAATTCAGGATTTCCTGTCAAGCCTTTCATTTCGTAAATACAAAAATATTATTACGATTTCATTTTACTTTAATAAAATTGCTCAAGTTATGCAAATGCACCAAGAATTTTGTGTTATAAGAGTTTGATTTAAATTTTCCCAGTGACTTAGATACAGGATTATTATTGGATTTCAGAACTTAAATGTTGCAAGTGCGAAGACAGTGCAAAAGAACACTCTCTTTTAAATAAAAAGTGTATTAAAAAATTATATGTAAAGCAGGTGATTAAATTCTGAAAACCATTAAGTAAATCTAAAAATATATTCAACATATAAAATAAATGGTGTTTTAATAAAACAAAATAAGTAACATAAAAAATCATGGGTGAAAATATGATAATTAAAAAAAAAAATAGCAAAGAATTTGAATGGTTTCTGTGATGTTTCTTTATTTTATTATGCTAGTGGGGATTTTCTTTTCATACTGGCAATAAAGCATTTAATAAAAGGAACAATTTGAATTTGAGATTTACTGTTTGGGTGCTCTGGCGGTCTCGGTCTCTTGCAAAACGATCAAAAGTTTAATGACTACGTGCAAAATAATAAATCGTATAAAGAGTTCATGCGTACCTAGGTTAGGTTTACTTGCGCTGCTAGCAACAACACAAGACAAGGGATTACAAGTATACAACAGTGGAGCTGCGGGTCCCTTAATCTCACATATTTATACATTGGTTCATCTTTTCTTAACATTGACTGGGTGTAGTTCTTTTTGCATACAAAGACCCTCCAAAAAACACTTTTACTATTAATTTACAATAAGCCTGTTAGTGTGAGCGTTTTTAAAAATTTTTTAAACATTCTGTCAAGAAAACTCGATTTTCTGAGCTCCTTTTCTTCCTTTTGGATGTCTTTCTATATTTTTTGAACTCGAGGAAAAAAAAACTGACTGAAAAAGATTTAGTAGGTTTCTCTGCATCGGTGGTAGATATTTTCAGGTACATTTTAGTGTTACTGAAATATTTTAATAAATACTTCTAATCTATTTATACATGGAAATTGTAATGTTTAAAATACCTTCCACAAAACCATTTTATTTGGATCTCCAAAATTCCAAAATGCAACAAGTAGGCAACATTTTGATTCATTATTCTAACCCGTTATTTTTCATGTTCATCTAAAATGTTTTTTTTTTCATAAAAAATTAGGAAAAATGGGAACAATGACATTTAAAAATTAAACAATCAATATATTCTTTAACTTATTTGTCTTCTTCCTAATTGATTGATAATATAAAAATGTGTTTACTCTCAATTTTCCTTTGTATTCTAATAACTATAACATAAAAAAATAGAGATTGGATTATATGAACGATTGAAGTATCAAACTATGAATGAAAAAGGTCAAAATGCACAAAACTAATCACAAATACACGGGCAATTCATAAAAAAGACAATTCTGAGTCATTTTAGCCTTATTTTTTGACTGCACAAGACTAACAATTGTTTACGTTTAAGTTTTAGAGCAATACACTTTTAATGCACAAGACTAACAATTGTTTACGTTTAAGTTTTAGAGCAATACACTTTTAATGCACAAGACTAACAATTGTTTACGTTTAAGTTTTAGAGCAATACACTTTTAATGCACAAGACTAACAATTGTTTACGTTTAAGTTTTAGAGCAATACACTTTTAAAATCATTACTTTTAAACTTGTAATGTCAGTAATTAATATTTTATATACTATTAACAGTAAAATGACTGTCTCAGCATCTGATATGAACAAATGATTTATTTTCTTTAGTTAAGAAATAATCCTTTTGTATACTCGCAAATGCACATAATCCAATGTCTAATAGTTGTCAACCGCTGCACACAATATTGTTTTTATTCAACATTTTGTTCAGCGATTACAAAATAAATAAATAAAGTTTCAAATTTTATTTACCATAACATAAATTCATGCAGAAACCTAATGGAAATCTCTTCATTTTGGTACGGAAACTGATCAAAGAAATGAAAATCATTGATTTACTGATCGTATTTGCAAACTCGTGGGCAGTAAGAAACTTACACGGCAGAACATTTTAAAACCTTTAAACATTCTCAGGTAATTTGTTAATGAAATATTATGAAAACTGTTAAATTCCAATTTGTTCTAAAACAATACTTGACATCATCAGTCATCACATACAACCGCAGAAGTTTGCAAATAAATCGATCATTTTCCTTATTTATTCTATTATTTAATACTAGAATAAAGACTACTTCTATTTTCACCTAAGCATAAGAAAGAAAATGTCTTCTAAACGGAGAAAAAAATAATATTTAAATGTTTCATGCTTTTGAAATAAAAAATATATTTCTTTTTATTAATCAATCTAACCATACAATAAATAATCTATTATGCTACATATTTTCATGACAATATCGAAATTATTCATTTTTGGAATTTGGAACTTTTGAGTGAAATAAAATATGTAAGAATGTTCTAGTTTTTGTTGAATTATTCTACTTGAAATCTTTAGATCCCTTAAATAATAATAAAATAGTTAAGTGTCAATTGAAGATCGAATACTTCAGTATCACTGGATTTGAATATATTTTTTGGCAGTTCCAATTATTTGTTTTGCTAAGAGTCAATTTCAAATAGCTTTAATTAAAACCATAACTATTTCTATTTGTAAAATTTAAAAAGATAAGCCTTTATGAAATTGCAAAAAGTAAAATGGCTTAACTTGGGATTATTAATATTATGTTTAGTTTAACATAAATAAGTCACATTTATCAAAGAAATGGATTAGACTTGTTTAAAAATTAATACAAGAATATGCAATGTCCTCAATGCACCACAGCCATAGCCATAACTTGATAGTTTGTAATTTTTTTTAAAATGGAATTTGAAAATACAATCAGTGATCTCTTGGTTTTTGATGTATGCTATTATTTATTATTATTATGTCATAAAATTGAAAAATAAATACAGTGAAACCTCGTTATTTTGTTTTTCAAAGGACAAGATCCCCCCAACGACACAGACAATATAGGTCAAACACATAGGTATCATGTTTAGAGCAATTATCTAGCAACATGACTCTAAATTCATCACCCTGTCGTGCGTTTACATAATATAATATTTACGAATATGTATTGAGAATCTTGCAACAAAATAAAGGTTGATAGGGATAATACTTGTGAGGGGACCGTACATAATAATTAGACGATAGATCAAGGAAAATGATAACTCGGGGAACAGTTTATTTGGAATTTTTTAAAAATGATCCTTGTAAAAATTTTCAAAATGAAAAAACTACAACGAAATAACGGGGTTCCACTGGGCTAATTAAATTAATTTACATTAAAAATGTAAATATATTTATGTAAACATTACAGTAACACACTGTAACTATGGCCATCAATGTATTGCATTATTATCGACACGCATAGTGATGTGTTCTTAGTTTGTGTGTACGAGGTGAGTGTTGTGTGATTCTCACCTTGAAGCTGGAGAAGTCGGCGCTGAAGGCGTTGTTGGCGGTGGCGGGTGCGGGGGCGGGCTGGTGGGGGCGCGGGGGCGCGGGGCGCGGCGGGGGCTGCTTGTGCTTCTTGGGTGGCAGCGAGGGAGTCGGCGACGAGTCCCGCGTCGGCGCGTGGAGGATCGCAAAAGGGTCGCACCCAAACGGGTCTTTGCTCTGAAATACACGGCCGGAATATAAATCATCTCAATCAATCTCAAAGAGAATTTACGCATTCTGTCCCTTTAATGTTTTGAATTTGTTCGGCGTAAACGATAATATTCAGATTTTTTAGGTTTTTAAATTACATTTTCACATGGTGTAGAAAATACATATCATCAGAGCTCATGAATGTTTTTAGCACAGTAAGGGGAGGGTTAAAAGTCTCACAAGTTTGATAGATTGGGAGAAATTGGTGATATAAATTCTTAAATATTTATTGATATCCTCCTCTCTTATTTAGATATCGGTTTACTGGATGAAGGATGCAGGATCAGGTTCACAATATAAAGAACTTGTTTTAGTTTCACAATCCGTGTTTATTTGTCAAACACTTGCAACAAAAAGACCGTTGTGGCACACGCCATTTAGGCGTGCCCATCACGGTCACGAGCGTTGTTTGATTGACAGCTTACGGCGCGCTCTGACATCTTGGCGCAGCCAACTGTCACCGCAGAAAAAACTGAATTCAAGATGAAAGTAGTACCAACAGGAAATGGGCCCACTGTCATAAGAGATATTTTGGCGTATGCAAACACAGTTTAACATTATAAAATTAAAACTAACATTAGATGTGCATGTCAGGCGAGCGAAGAAAAACAAGAGACAAAAAAACGTTTTTCGAGGCTTTATGGCATCAGCCTAAAGGAGCTTTATCAAGCTGATATCATTATACTAATAATCTGTTTCTTTTGCAGTTTTCAAGAGTATAATAAAATGTGACCGGTATCACTTACATCATCGGTTTTGCTTTTATTGTTCTGGTTGCTGAAGGCGTCGCCGCCGAAGGGATCCGGCGTCGCCCCGCCCGCGGGCGCCACGCTGGCAAACGGGTCAGAGGTGAAGCCATCCTGGAACACAAGACCAACTGCATACAAAAACTATAATACAGAACATTTGCTGTGGATATCACTTGGATAGGTGACTGCTTGTGTGCTTGTGAACGCTGCATGTTGTTGGTTGGTTGAGAAGGTTCTGAAGACGTATGGTATGTCAAATATGATATACTAATGACAAGAATTTTGTTATTACAAATTCTGATTATTGGCACTGCGTATTGCGACTCCACTTGTGCTGAATGTGAGGTCGTTGGCACTAAATATGTCAATACTTCAGCATCCTTGATATTTAAAGTAATTATTTCAGAATCACATTGAACACAATTTGGCCTCGGTCGTCATCTGATCTTAAAAACTTACATATGAGCAACATTACAACGAGAAGTCACTATAAAGAAGGAGCTCTCCAAAGCAACCCATGACACACTCCACCCTATGTTTGGATATCAACAAATAACCACACAGCTCAATCAAGAAGAAGTTTCCTACAGTCGACAATGGAACTGGTGATACTGAGGCGAATACTTGAATTGCCCTGAAAGAGGACCTAGCCCCTGGACACGAACAGGGGTAGAATATATGGAGGTTCCTTAACAGACTCGGGACCGGAGTATGCAAGCCAAGGACACAAATGAGAGCCTGTCAGTTTTACAGCGGGCCAACTGAATGAGTCTGTGGCGCGGAGCAGACCCTGTCCAACCTTCTGGAGTGTGCGCTGTGTTCGAGTAGCGGCACCCAGGAGGACCTGATGTTGGCCGGGAGTAATGCCATTAACGTCGCCCACTTTTAGGCAGACATGATCTGAGCTTGATGTTTCTGACACTATTATATGTATATAGTTGACTTTTCTTCAAGCTTCTGGGCTTGCGCCGTCCTGAAAAGCCGTCGGCGGAGCAATAGTAAACTGAGCTAAGTTGTGATAAAGTGAGCAGTTATGATGCCCTGATGCTACAGTTAGGGGAGCTGATGATGAGTCATCGGATCCCTAATGAGTAATTTAAATATTGTCCAAATATACCTTGAGAACTAAACTGTGTGACAGTTTGTTATTAAAGATAAATATTTGAGATGTATACAATCGTTTTTTACCGATTTGGTTGGAGGGAAGGCGGCATTGAAGGGATCGTCATTGCCAGTCTTGCTGGCGAAGGGGTCTTCCTTGAAGGGGTCGCTCGAGAAGCCCTGACTCTGCCCGGGGCCATTCATACTGCCAAACGCGTCCCCACCACTCGGGGACGGGCCGTCCTGGAAAGTGACAAACACACAATGAAACACAAATTATTTAACTATATATATGTAAATATGTTAGAGTGTTGGTTAGTACTCGCTAATGTACTAAAACCACAAAAGCTTAGAAGGCTTACAAATATTCATAAAATAATTTTGCATGTACTGTCAAGTATCGTATGTCAAGTGTTAGTTGTTTTTATCTATAATTAAATTTTGCTCTTATTCTAAAATGATGTTGGTTTGGACATGATGAAATCGATTGATTTGACTGGTCAAAAATTATTGGTCCATTTGTAGAGGAGAAACAATTATATAATTTACAAGCAATATACATTTTGTTGAGGATGGAAGGAGTAGAGAATACATGTTTGGAATATATTCACAACTCTTAAGAATTCAAATCTTGATACCGGTCGTAGCCATCTTGTCGATCAATCGGCATCGTACTTTATGATCTTTGTTCACAAAAGCTAACCAGTATGTCCCTGCTAACCAGTGGCTAATGAGAGAACCGTGTGGTTCTGTGTTGCTGCGGGTGAGGATGAGCCCGCAGTCTGAGGTCTACCACGCATGGAGCAGGTCAAGGTTGAGTCGGTCCCACTTTCAGGACCATTCTTCTGGGCTGTAGCTCGGTCTTCCGGCGTATGCGTTAACGCGTGTAATAGTTTTAAGTCCAATTTCCAATGCTGCACATAGCCATGTCCCAGAATATAATTACCAGGTTGTTGGGTGTGGCGCCCTGCACCAGGCGCGCCAGGCCGTTGGGAGACAGCGGGGCTGCAGCTGCAGGTGCTGGTGCGCCGGCGTCGCGCCCCCGGCCAGAGCGCTCGCCAGCGCCGCAGCCGCCTCGCCCACCTGCAGCTCCTGCTCCTCCAAGTGCGTCAGCTTCACGTTCGCCTGCAAACAATACAATCAAATAACTGTTTAACCATTCCCTCTCACTGACCTAAAACCCCTGCTAGCCGGCGGCCAACAAGAAAACAATGCGGTTCTCTGTTTTGCCGCAGATATTAGGACAGAAGGCATCTTACAAAGAAGATAGATGAGGTGGATGTGCTACCTGACTGATTGCCAGCACGGAGCGCTGCAGCTGGTCGTTGAGCTCGTCCACGCGCGCCGTGTGCTGCTGCAGCTCTGCGGCCAGCTCCTGCTCCTGGCGCTTGAGTCCTTGTGCCGCCGAGCGCCGGGCCGCGGCCTCGGCCTCGGCCCCGGCCGCTGCGCTCTGCTGGGCGCCGGCTTGTACGCGCAACTTCTCCACCTAGAGACAATAATTGATTTACACAATTACTGTCATAAATATAATGGCTACATTTCAAGGACAAAAAAGCTTTCCCCAAATATAATAAAATTTCCAGTTAAGCTGCACATGAAACAAACTTAATAAGTCTGTAAAGTTTGAGGACTTGTTTGGCATTCATCAATAATATAAAATTAAAAAATGACCACTTTCATACTGAGAACTGCTTTCATTCAAATTGATAGATAAACTATCTAACAATATACTTTAAAGTTACAAAGACCAAATATAAGTATTTTCAAGGTTTTTTTCTGCTACCGCAGAATATTGAAGTGTCTTTTAACACAAGATTATTTTTTAAAATGTGGCATGGAAAAAAAGCAAAAAACCTACACTGAATCAAAACTTGGATTTTTATTTCTTCAATATTTAATTCTCTTTTCAGTAAATCAAGAAAATAATACAAGATAATTTAAAATTTAAATAATAAAACATTGTTTTGATTCACTTTTATTAAATGTTATTTTGTTCTTTCTATTAAGACTGGCAATTAGATAACTGAATGAATGAATGGCTAGAATTTCATGATTGGATAAGATAAAAATGCATAAAAACTTAAATATTTTTAATTATTTCGAATTTTTCGATCGATATTTCTTGGTGGAATTCCATGATATCAGATATAAAATAAAAGATTCTTTAGAATTTATTCCACATACATTTTTTTTGAAGACATGTTTCAGCCAGGTCGGATGGCCATTTTTATGTGAAAAGCACTTGAAAATGGCCATCCGACCTGGCTGAAACATGTCGTCAAAAAAAATAATATGTGGAATAAATTCTAAAGAATGTTTTATTTTATATCTGATATTAAATATTTTAATGCACAAAGTTGATAGTAATAAAAAAATAAATTGATACAAATTAGTTCTAAATATCATATGATATGATAAGAGGTTAACCATGGACATATTACTGCGATCAAATATCCCCATATCTCATAGAACACACTGCTTATATATACAAGTATAACTTAACACAGAAATTCGTCAACTTTTTTTTTAGAGTGGCAACAATGTCAAGAAAAATAATATATTTGAATTTGGAATAAAAGAACAAATGAACTTCTTTAAGATAAGCGTACATCAGTTGGAACAATGTCACAGAGAAGTGTCATTGTTTTAAACTGACCAGCTCTAATGTGGACTCGGGGGTCGCGACCTCGCCAAGTGACAATTACCGCACTGAATATATTACTCCTTATTAGCCGAGAGCTGCACGTGTTATAAGAATTTTATAAATTAGACCACGCGTTATCATTTATTATGATTAAGAGGAAGGAAGATGACATGGAAGCAAATTGACTATCATATACATATGTAAAAAAAATTCAAAATATTTTATATATACGTATTTATAATTTTCAAATATCAAAATATTTTTAATATCTATAATTTTCACTATGGAAAGACACTAGATTAGGACTGGAGGTTTCTATTACATACTTATTGTCTCTCATAGGTCCAAAAATCTTATTAACACAACCCTTAATGTTAACTTTTAGTATCTAGTGCGTTTTTAGTGGATTTTAAAATGAATTATTGATTTTAAATATCAAGTCAATTATCACTTTCAGATTTCGACTCAATGTATATAATCCAATGGATAATATATTTAATAATATGATCAGTTGTTGTAAGCCTTACAATGGAAGAATTTAGCTGCAATACGAGGCTCAAAAGTCCTCTCAAAGTTCCTGACCGCTGAAGACGTCATCTGGGGTGAAATAGTTTTCTTCCTAAATTTTTTGCTAGATAAATCTCAGTGGAATTCCATAATATCAAATAAAAATAAAAGATTATTTAGAAATATTCCATTTATTTTAAATTAGGTGACATTGAGTCGATTTAAAAGGAAGTGTACGAGTTTATATAATCAAACAGGTGCCTTTTTAACACATCGTTTGCGGGAGACGCTTAAAGGCGTCTTTTCCATACTGTTGGTAGAGAGGGAGAGCGGCTTAAAAGCGTTTTTTGTATTTGTATACTGTTGGTAGAGCGCGGGAGACGCCTAAACGCGTTGACACTTAGAGTAACAACATATTACGAGAAACGTGTGATTCTTGGTTACCCTCTAAACTAAAAATTAGGCGCCAGCTCCTTTGAGACGTGTAATACCTATACCGGGTACCTAAACCCGGCAATTCGTGGAATTAGGGTCGGGTGGCCAACTGTGGTCATAAAATATTCACTTGAAAGCTGTAAGATAAACATTTCGTTTTTGTCTTTACATTTATTCAGTGTTATAGTGATACTGTTTCGTTCAAGACGTTCTCCATTTTTGTTTCTGTCTACATTCCTCTTTAAGAATTTCGTATAAAATACCTATCATTGTATGATATATTCGTAATCGATCGCTGTTGTGTTTAAAGTTATTTGTTACATATTTTTTTTATAAAAAAATACCTAATAACAATGGACTACGTTAGTGATGAGAGTGACGGAGAATTGTGTGCTGATAATTTATCAAATTATTCTTGTGATAGTGACGTTGAGAAACATACAGATGATGAATTTAGTGATGATGAAGTTACAGCGCGTCCCCAGACTTTTTTCCGTCGAACAATTGAAAGCAGTTCGGATTCAGACTCACATGAATATGAAGAAGAATGGTAATCGGGAGATAATACACCAGTACTGGAAGAGTTTTTAGGTCGCCCAGGTATAAATACCGATAATGCTCCGAATAGTGTAACGGAAGCAACAAATTTATTCATAGGAGAGGATTTTTTTACATTCCTTGTACAAGAATCAAACAGATATTATTATCAAAATATGCACAAATTTAAAATATGCAAGAAATCTCTCAAATGGAAAGACATTACAATACAAGACAAGAAGAATTTTTGGAACTTATTATTCTTATGGGACAAGTCCGTAAGGACGGTCCACAAAGTGCGTAGCGAAACCCGGTATATGTGTAAATTCTGTGCTGTACTATTACATAAAGGGAACTGTTTCCAAGGATATCATACTTAGAAAAAATATTAGTGTTTATTGTTTTGTATTTTACAAAATATATATTATGTTGACCGTGCATAAAATGACTAAATCGACAATACGACAAAAGTGCACGTTTTTTCCAATGTTTTATATTTAACCTTGAATATTATAATTTTTTATCCAAAAATATAAACATTTGTGACCAGATAATAATAGAAAATTTCATTTAAGGTAAAGTACTCAAATTTTTATTTAAATATGATCAATAGTTCAGAAGCTGTAGCTGTTTTATGTGAAACGTAATTTGGCATGCGAATCTGACAAAATTGCTCGCTTTACGGGGTGGATTAATTAAAAACCCCCCGCAAACAATGTGTTAATTGACTCGATAATAGTTACTCCACCTGGCCAACATATGTTCTCATCTAATAAAAATTGAGGAATAATTGTAGGTTTTTTTATGATTTTTATTTGAGATTGTTGAGAGTATTGTTTTTATGATAAACCACTTTAAAACACAAGGTTCTTTGCTCTGTGGGCTCTCAATCAAGACGGCTGCTCAGAATAAGTATCTAGCAACACGGACATTTGCGGTGAGGTGTTGGGTCTTGTATTGTGTGCGTATTGTTACCTGAGCTTGTAAGTCGTTCAGTCTCTTCTGCGCCTCCCCTCGTTGATTTTCCAATTGCTTTAATGTTGCCGCTAATGTGTCCAGCTCGCTCTGAATAAACAAACAAATCCTCATTACTTCATGACATTAACACTTCAGAGATGAAAGTTTTTTATTCGAAAAAAAAAGTTTTACGGTATATTCTACCATCATATAGTCTTGCGGAAACACTATACGAACATGCGACCAACCAGGAGTTCCAACACAAGTCAGTCTCCAGAACCCGGCATCAGAACACGCAACAGTCCTTAAGATCAAAAGGCACTACAAACCACCGAAAAATCCTGATGCTACTCTCTGATCTCTTCCCTCGATGATAAGTTAGCAGAACTAACAGTTTTCTACGTTTAGCAAAAATATTGTTTATAAATAATACACAATGATTTCTTATCAAAATGTTTGTTTAAATAGTCTTACAGGGTCGCTTATTGTAAAAATTAATGATAAAAAACAAATGAAACATGTATTTTGATGGAATAATTTAACCGAAAAAAAAGAGCGAGCGTATTTGTTAGTTTGTTTCCGTTACGGCGGCTGCAGAATAACTGTGGTAGAGAGCTTCTAAACTGTAATCGAGTGATGGCTAAAATGTTTAGGTATAAAAAGAACCAAAGAAAGGGTTAGTACACTATAGACATATAGTAATCACTGTTACCGTTGCGTCAGTGTTGAGGCTCAGATGATCTCATTGTTAGCTCACCTGCAGACTGTTGGCCTCGCTGGTCTTGACGCGGATGGAGTGGTCCTTGGCCGCCACCTCGGCCTCCAGCGCCAGGCGCTCCCGAGCCAACTGCTCCATGTCCCGTGCCAGCGCCTCCATCTCGGGCGTCGGCTGCGGACCCAGTGATAATTCCTGCACAAAAAAGTGAGGTTAGAAACTTATTATTTATGATAAACAGATTTGGTTTTACACTTCTTTAATATTATACCCCTCCCCTAGTCGGGGGCAGCTTAGTCTTACCCATAAAATAAAGGTCACCAAGCTTGCCATGGACAGATCCATGCTCGGAGTGTCACTAAAAGATAGAATCTGAAACGAGGATATCTGAAGAAGAACTCAAGTAGTGGAGGCTACCCTTCGAATGCAAGTGGAAATGGGTAGGACATATCTGAAAAAAAAAAACTGTCGACTGGCAAAAGAAGCGTTGGCTGACCCCCTGCAAGATGGACTGACGACATAAGAAGAAAAGCAAGAGTGGCCTGGATGTAAAAAGGCAGAGGATCAAAGAGATTGGGGACTGATGCGGCGGGCCTACGTTCAACAGTGGACGAACACAGGCTGATGATGATAATAATAATAATTATTTTTAATACCCATCTTAGAAGACAACAGTAATACTGAGTACTAATAAGAATGGTATTGATTGGCGAGGTTCTCATACAAAATAGTATAAATAGAAAAACATAACCTATAAAATTACATGACATAATGCAAAGAAAATTCACTGTTTACATTATTCTACTACATGCAAACAATAGGAACATTAAGATTTTATATTTTTTAGTAATTGACTAGTTAATTTTGTTTTAATTAATTTTCTTATTAAGGTAGGTATCATATTGGTGAAATATATTTTGTTTTATTTTTGAAAATTTAATTTTGAAATCGTAATTCTTAATGTCAACATTTCAAAATGTCTGAAGCATGGTATGTTTTTTATTTCATAATATTTTTTAACATTGCTTTGCAAATTATTTGCTATTCACCATTGTTGTCTGTTGACAACTATGATAGAATGCAAAATATCATGAGTAATCATGGCGAAGGGATTAATAACATGGGATATCCAGGTATTCAATTGCATTTTTTTATGTGCATAATAATTTATGTAGTAATATTTAGCATATTGGATATTATCAAATAAATAATTTATCTGTAACAACAGAAATCTTACTCAGCTCACATTAGTTTGCTTTTACCAAAGCTATCTTGGAGGAACTAAGAATGAAACATAACAGATAACTATGTCATCTTAACCCATTCACAGCGTATGACGTCTATAGCGGTCATGAGCTTTATTCTACTGTTGTAATGTTCAAAATTAACTTAGTATGTAACTGAATATAAAATATATTGGATTCCAGTCAAAAACTATAGGCAATATCTGATATATTTGTTTACTAGAAAATATATTACAGTCTATATAATTTTCCCAAAAATAGATTAAAATATCTACCAAACGGCGCCAATGTTAAAAATGCTTATTCAAGGTCAAAATAAATCAATGGTATCGGCTTTGAAGCAGCAATGTCTACAAAATTACAAGTGCTTGACCGAGTTCCTGAAGAGTCGAAGAAGCAGTAAGAGACTGCGACCGACAGCCATGGCCGTCTACGAAGGACAGGCCGCGGTCCTGAAATGCCCGCTGTGCCACCCGGGACAGCAAGTAGAATGGATGTTTACCGAGGTATGATTGACTATTCGGCTTAATGTATTTTTAAATAGAGTATTTACAAAGATGACACAAACAGTCTTATAGTTTAAATAGAAAATATAAGATGTTTTTAAGTTTTGTCGGGGATTGAATTTGCCATCTCTCAATCTATCTTTTCGTGCATAGCCTAACATATAGTAATATCATCATAGTAATTTTATTAAAACTATTCAACAAAAAATATTACTAAAGCAATATATGGACTAAATATTTATGATGAATATCCAATTTTCTCCAAAATGGAGTCAATGGACTCAGCTCTCTTGTGAATATACCGGACAACATTAAATATGTTTGATAAATCTGGCATATTAATATGAAATAATTAATTATAATGATATCCAATGGATGAATTCTTCTAGAAACTTCACCACAAAGAAATGAAAGAGTTGGAGTATTGGATCGGAGTCAATGTGGACGGTGAAGGAAGCTTGCATATCTATCAGGTGTCAGCCAGCGATGGCGGTCGCTATCAGTGCCGGCGAGGAGCGTCTCAAGGGGATCCCATTCTGCTTGAGATCATAGGAGAAGATCGACCCTACACATCGGTGAGTGTTTTATGAACTATTAAAGTATCTTCTATTAAAAATGAAAATTAATGACACATGCTCTTAAAAAAGAAATTGTTTTACATATTGTTTCCGCTATTAGAGCTAGCAAAGGTAATAATAACCCGACACTCACAAGTCTTAGACCATTTGTATCCTAATGGTATTTTTAGCCAATGTGTACATAGAATTTTTAGCTTCATTTTACAGCTTTATTCTACTGTTGTAATGTTCAAAATTAACTTACTTTATAACTGAATATACAATATATTGGATCCCAGTTAAAAACTATAGGCAGTATCTGATATATTAAATTACTAATAAATATATTACAGTGTATATTAATTTCCCGAAAATTTACTAGCAAATTCATCAAAAAAGCGCCGCGTTCCAGAGATTAAAGGCCGATACATTATTGTGTTAAGATCAAAGAAGACACTTATGGGAACGCAGTAGAGGCAGCCCACCATATTGTCCTCCAGAGCTTGGAGGTTACCACCGTGTGGTCTCCATGGAGTGACTGCAGCACCAGCGAGGGTCCCGGCCTGCGACGTCGCACCGGCATTTGCTTCGTCACTTCCTCATCCAGCGAAGGAGCGCCCCCATTGCTGGGACTGACCCACTACGAGCTGCTACAAGGTACCACTTCATTATATGCACTTCTATCAGTTGAAATACAATGCTAGTTGAGAATATTTGTTGTGTTGTGGTTTTAATAAATTTGATGCACTACTTATTTTAGATTTCACTTCCGGGTTGCCGTGCACATCAAAATATTTACCAAAGACGTTTAAATCATTGCCGCAGATAGTAAATCGAAATAATGAGATTATAACAGGAAATTGCAACGTACGTGTAACATTTTTTTTTTGTAATACAATTAAAAATATATATATATATGCTTCATTGTACCTTTTGCATGAAATTGAAGGGATCGAAGAAGCTGACTTCATTGGTAATTATAAACAGCATCCTGCACCGACCTGTTCATCGTAATGTTCCACGAGAGGTCATATTTGTACAGGAGCAAAGCGACGTATTTATCACATGTCCAGGGTAACAAACTATGTTATTTTTTTTATTAAATAAAAAAAAGATCACTTAAAATGATCAATTTATCTTTGAGAAATAAAGTATACATCAGTATTCACATTAAAAAAATATTGATTTTAGTTATTTTGCAACCGATGCGCCCGTGATGTGGAAAGTAGGCGACAAGTTTCTAAAAGAAGTGGGAAACATGGCAAGTCACGGGGAGAGAGTCAAGGTCACAGAGCGAGGGTGGCTCAGTCTGATGCAGATACGAGCCACCGATGATAGTATTTACAGGTAACTTTTTTCTTTTATGTGAACACATATAGGAAAATACCGACAGATAATGATAGTGATTCTGAAGTCTCATCTATGGAATTCTATGACGCTTAACATTCTGCAAATGGCTGAGCGCTGCATATGGAGTGTTGATCCGCCAATGTCATAGACTACAGCTTGACATTCACGCATCATCCTTATTATTACAGGAATTCACTATGAATGGGTGGTCTTCACGGGACGACTTTTGTCTACCACCAATTTTGATTAAACGGCTGAGGGATCAAATTCACACCGATGGGGGTATTTTAGAGTTCAGAAATCAATTAAAGAAACTTTATTTTTTAATCTCCGTCAGGGATTGAACCCACGACCTTCGGCTTGCCAAGCAAACGCTTTAACCACAGAGCTATACCTGCCGGCATAACTGAAGTGAATCTCGTAAAAAAATTCCCTAAAAATTATATTTGGTTGATTTGTTTATTATGTAAGTAAATACAAGGGATTACTGGCAAATAGGCGGTGATGAAATAATCTCATTTCAAGTGAATTTTGCCTCTTCACTTCGAAGAATAATGAAGTTTCCTTAATATTTTGACTGCGGTGCGTTTTTGAATTGATTGTTAGACATTTAATATTGATTTTAATCAATTTTCCAAGAAACAAATACTTTAGTTGTTATATTATTTAGTTTAAGACTGGAATTAAATAGATTTTATACTCAGTAATACAGGCGGACCTCGACTTTCGTACATTCGACTTTCGTACAATTCGCTATTTCGTACATTTTTGAAAAATAATATTTATTTTTTTTGGAGAAATTTAAAAATGTTTTATTTTCGTGCAGTTTCCCGTTCGCACTATGTAATGAATATGAACGAGGTCCGTACTGTGAAAAATGTTACGTTCTGTTCGCACATATGCATTAACATACGAGCGCGAGCGAGTCCGAACGTGCATTTGGATGTAATAATTTGTACACACTCCCGTCTGACCTCGATACGTTTAGTCTTGCGTATCGAGGTCAGACCAGCGCACGTACGGGTACATTGTTATGCGAGTTTTGTTTTAAATATTTCCTACCCGTTTTAACATGAGTGAGAAACGAAGAAACTAAGAAATAGATATTGCTAAAAAAAAATCAAGAGCCCATAAACTTCATAAAATAGAAACGAAGATGGATATAATAAAACAGTCTGAAAATGGAGAGCCTTATGCTTCAATCGGCCGTTCGTATGATATAATAAGGTCTACGATATGTTCAATATTAAAGAATAAAGATAAAATTAAGGAATATGTAAAAAAAATGGAAATATAACATCAAAAATTATTTCCAAAAGGCACGGCATAGTGATGGATGAAATGGAGAAATCTTTGTGTTATTGGATAAGTAATCAAAATCAAGAAAACATCCCTATGAGTACTTCAATGATTCAAGCTAAGGCACTTGGTTTGCATAAAGATTGGAAGGCTAGACTAAACGAAGATTCTAACACGGTGTTTCATGCAAGTAACGGCTGGTTTTCAAAATTTAAAACAAGGTATTCTTTACACAATATTAAATTCACTGGAGAATCAGCTGATGCGAATGAAGATGCTGCAAAAGACTTTATTTCGTCATTGTCCAAAATTATTAAAGATGGAAAATATACCTCTAGTCAAATATTCAATGCAGATGAGACTGGTTTATTTTGGAAGAAGATGCCTAATCGTACATTCTTATCAAAGGACGAATCAGTTGCCCCGGGTCATAAACCGCAGTAAAAACCGATTGACATTGCTTCTTAGTGGAAATTTAGCTGGTGATTTAAAATTGAAGCCAATGTTAGTTTATCAAGTAGAAAATCCTAGAGCATTGAAAGGGAAAGATAAAAAATTGCTTCCAGTCATTTTGAAATCCAATAAAAAAGCCTGGATTACTGTTTTAATATTTAAAGATTGGTTCACTCCACATTTCGCACCAGCAGTAAAACATTATTGTGAAGTAAATAATTTACCATTTAAAGCATTATTAATCATAGATAATAATGCTCCAGGACACCCAAAATCTCTACAAAATTTATACCCAGAAATCAATGTTGTGTTTCTTCCCCTCAATACTACGTGTCTCATACAACCCATGAACCAAACGGTGATACCTATGTTTAAACGATATTATATGCGGTCGATAATGAATCAGGCCATCAAGGCAACTAACATGGAAGGTGGGCCCACATTAAAACATTTCTGGAAGAATTATAACATATGGAACGCAATAAACAATATTGGAGACGCATGGGTTGAAATAAAAGAGTCAACAATGAAAGGTTCATGGAAGCAACTATGCCCACAAATGATGAGTGATTTGATAAATTTTGATGAAACTCCGGAAACCGTCACACTTGAAATAGTTCACCTAATGAACGAACTAAACCTAGATGTTAACAATGAATATGTTAATGAGATGATTGAATCTCAAGAGAACGAAAATAGTATACAAATTGAAAGTGAGGAAGAAGAACCAGAAAAAATCATCAAGACCTTAACAATAAAAAACACGAACGAAGCTTTTAAGCATCTCGAGACATTTTTGAATATTATGGAAAAATGTGATCCCAATGGAGAACGCATATCGCAAGTGCGTAGGGCGATCCATAACAGTACTGCATGTTACAGAACTCTCTATGAAGAAAAGAAAAAAAAGTAGTAAAATACAATTAACCCTATGACAAGTTTATTAAGAGAATATAATTTTTATTTAATATGTACTTAGTTTGTAATTTTTGATAAATAAACATTTTAAAGTACAATTTTTGGAGTTTTTTTTTTTTTGTATATCCCTCTACTTACTAGCGCCCAAAAACTGGCAAACGAAGCATTGGCCGACCCCCTACAAGATGGACTGACGATATAAGAAGAATAGCGGGAGTGACCTGGATGCGGAAGGCGGAGGATCGAAGAGGATGAAGACTAATGCGGGAGTCCCACGTTCAACAGTGGACGGACACAGGCTGATGATGATGATGATCCCTCTACTTTCGGACATTTAACTTTCGTAGACATTTTCAGGAACCAATCATGTACGAAAGTCGAGGTCCGCCTGTATATCATTTCGTTTTGAACACCACAACAGTAGAATAAAGCTGTCATATGAAACTCAGAAATCCATGAAAAGCTCATGATCACTATAGACGTCATACGCGGTGAAGGGGTTAACGATGCGCTCATTTAGATTATTGTCAATTAGCAACTGATAAATCTAGCAGAGGTTCTCTCTGAACAATTGTAGCTACTCCACGAAATCCCTAAAAAGAAATAACCCTTTAAGCGAGCGTTCCTACTTGGAGATAACATGACAAAAATATAATTTGTGTTCAATTTTACAGCTGTTGGCAATTGGGAGTCTTGGCAGGTACCGTGCGACTTCAGGTGGCTTTATCTGCCGCCATGACGGTGACCGCGGCCGCGTCAACCGTGGGCGCTCTCATCGTTCTATTGGCTTTTGCATTGTGCATCAGAAGAGTCATTTTGATGTCCAATTTACAAAATTAAACATCTTTTCCTTTTTTTGTTTCTGTTTTATTATTTCAGTCATATCTGAGTCTATATATAATATTTATAAATTATAATACTTTTTTCTTGTAACACCTATAATTTTACTGATATTATTTATGACATATTTATCTAAATATATAAAAGAAAGTAGTTTTAGTTACACCATTTATGACTCAAGAATGGCTGAATCAATTTTCATGATTCGTGATTTGTTGGATTCATCTCGACTCGAAAAAGTACAAATTTTAGCATCGTAAAAAAATCATGGGAAAAATCTTTTAAAATTCATTTTTTCATACATATTGTATGAAACGGCATTTAGATTTACGATGGTTCCAGTAGACGGCGTTATATGCATTATCATTTTGCACACAACGCCATCTCTGCCAAATAATTTATAGTATTTATTTGAACTTAGTAAAAAGCCTGATTTTAATTCAGCTAAAATAAATGAAAACGGCATTTATTAATTCTGATGCCGTACAAAGTTTGCCAGGTAAGCTAGTATGTATATGAATTAAAGCTACATATTTTGACGGGTTGAGCGACCACTTAGGGCAAAATGGTCTAAGCCTTGGAAACTTTGGGTAGTCGTCCAATTTCTTTAAAAATCAGATTAAGAATTCATTAAAAAATATGCCTCGGATACTAGAGCTACTCCCTCTTCAACAAGCACTAGGACTTCTACTCTGGAGGTTGTTGGGAACCATATATGTTCCCAAGTGGACCTTCAGGTGCAGATATGTCCTAGAACAAGGAATGGATACCGGTAGCTGACAGAATTAAGTGGCGGCAATTTGTGGTGACCATATATGTTCCAGACATGGAACGGATATAATATATGGGAAGAAGAAGAATTTTATAACGTTATCAGTTTCCTAAGTAACTTCTTAGGTTTTCACGGGCAGATTTGGTATTGTGGCTTTTGGGTTAAGCCATGGCGAACTTTCTAGGACCAATGTTTCGACCCCCATTGCAGGTCAAAGTCGTCAACCCTGAAGGAGAATCCTGCAATGGCGGTCAAATATTAGTACAAGAGAATTCGCCACACACGGCTAACCAAAAAAAAACCCACAATACCGTTATCAGATTCCATTAGCATAAGTAATATTACTAGAAATGTAGTCTTCATGAGAGATTACGGCTTAGCATTGAAAGCGTTGAATTTGTTACCTTTTGTGCGGTGGGTGCAGGTTGGGATCCGGGGGCGCGGGCCGAGGGCGGGATCATCTCGGGGGCCAGCGCGGCCGGGGGCTCGGTGCCGCGCAGGCGACGCTGCACCATCCACATGGCCAACGCAAACTGATCCGAAGACAGCTTGCCGCTGCTGTCCCAGTCACAAAGTCCCCTGAAATCAAACATTCCGACTCGGTTAGAAAATAAATAACACATGTGACATATTTGAGAAATCCTAAACAAGTTTCCTGGTGCATTAAAAGTAAGATACGATAATATCTGTTGTACAGTTTACATCTTTTTAAATTGTGATGCTCATTTCAATAAGTTGCGTTCCTCTTACTTCAAGCTTCGGGAGCGTCGGACTTATCATTTGATCGCATTAAAATTCCTGATTCACAAATAAGTCTCAGACACTCTATATGTTTCTTTTTCTTCAACATCTCTTCCTAAAACGTCGTTGAAACTGTGGGTATCACAACTGGTTAAATCCACAGTACAAATGGAAATATATCTTTATAAAAATACTGTAAAACTACTAATGATAAAAAAAATAATTTAGCAATAATTTGGGAAGAAATATTTTTTATTTATTTATATTAGTATTATATTTATATTGAAGCAGTTTTAAAGATATATTATATAAGGAAACATATTTATTATACTTGCCACAACTTCACAATAATAGAGATGAAGAAATGTAATGCTGTTTACGTAACAACAATGTTGGATATGAAAAAAAAGAATCTAAATGAGTCCAACTTACTTAGTGAATAATGATACTTAATATCAAAAGCAACCTTAAGTAAGTATATCATCAAGAAAACATTTGTTGATAATACACTATCTGAAAATTCGTCGTTCAAGATACTTTAGTCAGATTGAAAGGTCTTGACAGCGCTGATAAATAGTGTGGACACAATTGTTGTATTTCCTGCTCACCAGATGTGCGCCAAACACGGCTGCGGCAGGCCGGACTGCAGGAAGGTGTCCTTGATCTCCATCCCGGACACGAACCCGTCCATGTCCACGTCAGCTTTCACAAACAGCGTATCATACTGCTGCTTTTCTGCCACCGTCACTACCCACGGCTTGACGTTGCCACCCTGGAAGACACGAATCATAAATTATTCAACTTCGGTACTTGAGATATATTGAATGTATTCTGTGAGTTTTTTTTCTTCTCATAGTGGCAACGTTTATAGGGTGCCGCAAAATTAATCATCCAATAGTAATCATTCATGCGACTGAGGGTCAGCAGGCATTAACTGATGCACTTTGTAGGAGAAAATTTGTAAGGTTTTCATTAAAATTCGCTGTAGGGTTCGTCTGGTGATGCCTAATTGCGTGGCCCATCGTCTGCCGAGTTCGAGTCGAGTAGCTAAGCCCCGAAATGTTTGCCCAGTTGGTGCGACACGATGAGGAGATAAGCGTGAGAGTTCATGCTGCGCTACTGATCCATTATTCATCTGAAGTATGGTCAGTAAAAAAAACGATACAATTATTCTTGGCTCTTGCGTTTGAAAATTGCAGCTGCTTAGTTCACAAATGTCAAATATGACTGACGTATGATGCCATTTGTGCACAATGACCGTCACTACCACTACAGTCACTTTCTGCCCGGGCACTGTCAGGTACACATAATTTTTTGTGGCCCGGGTAGAATACCCAAGCTTCTCTGCTTTGATTTGTGATTTGCTCCTCATCCATTCACCACGCGCGATAATGACGATCCCGGCAACATGAAGTTGCCTTTTGGTTAGACGTGGGATGTCAAATGGATAGTTTCCTCTGTAAATTTCCAGAGATCCACAGATTTCCAGGAATAATGTGAATGTATGGTGTGTATACCTTGTAAAATGCAAAAATTATAACATCTTCTGATGGGGCGTTTAATTTCGAATCACCCTATACAGGGATACATTTAATAAAGGAAAAATAATAATACCACAAAGCAAAAAATCTCTCAGGATGACAGCTGCTGGAATTGAATTTTAAAAGATACCTTTTGAATTTAAGAATGTTTTTGAGGATGGTGTAGTTTACCTGGAGATCGGCCAGAATTGTGGTGTTGGGGCCCGACAGGCCGGGGATGAGCGGCGGCTGCGACAGCGCGGCGCTGGGCGGCGGGCGGCTTGGAGCGGGCACGGGCAGCGGCGGGCGGCGGGCGAGGGCGAGGCGGGGCGCGACGCCGGGCGCGAGGGCGGCCGCGAGGGCGGGCGCACCGGTGGCGCTCCGCCGCTGGCTCGCCGCAGCTCCGGGGGCAGCACGTTGGGGATCGTGTGCTTCTCCAGGGCTTTGTACACCAGATGCATTGCCTGAGATGTACATATTACACACAATTACAAATGCTCAGCACTCATAATGATGCAGATGGGATTGGCATCAACAAGTGTATGAGCACATCCCCAAATAGAAGGGAATGACAGTGAATACTTAAAGAATCCAAGACTCACAATAATTTGTAGTGATAATGTTGATAATAAATGCCATAAATGTTCTTTTATATGTAAACACATCTGTAGATAGTGATGCTGCAGTCTCACCTGTGGATTCTATGACGCTTACCATGCTACATAGCAAAGCGATGCATGTGGAGTGTTGATCCGCCAACGTCATAGATTACAGCCTGACATTCCCACATCATCCTTATTATTACAGAAATTCACTATGAATGATGAATTTACGGGAAAGGGATAACATTCCTACAAACCGCCAGTATTTATAGCCTAAAAATTGATTACTTTTTTTAATCTCTGTCGGGGATCGAATCAAAGACCATCATTTTGGCAAGCAAACGCTTTAACCACTAAGCTACGGCCGCCAGCTAGCTTAGTGGATAGCTATATCATAAGTTGTGATGTTCATAACTGAATATTGTAACACCAGTGGCTTAGTAATAGTATGCGAATCGCCTCCTTCATTAGTACTCTCTAGGCAGTATAGGTATTTTCCAAGGCCTTTCAAATATACAGATAGAGCGGCAGAGTGACTCACCACGATGAACTCGTGCCTGTCGAGCATGCCGTCCTTGTCTTGGTCCGCCAGGTCCCAGATCTTGCCCAGCGTCGGCAGCGGCAGCTTGGACTCCACCAGCACGCCTTTAACCTGAACATTTCATTACAATACATCATTATTCTTATACATTTTCTTCGTATACAATTAAAAACATGTTTAGGTTATCTGTGAACTGAACTAATCATTTTGTTATTGTGAATAATGCATTTTAATGCAGCATTGCTTCAAGAACATAAATCAAAGATGTTGTTTTTCATGCTGCTGAGGGCTCCTCATAATGAAAGACCATCGAGTATGATGTACATATCAAATGGCTGATATTCCAGGCGTTGAAAATGCCATAAAAGTGTAAATCGATCCATTATTTGAAGAGGTTATAAATGTCAGATAAAGTATCACATATTTAAAAAGGAAAGTAATTTTAGAGCAGGAGACATTGTTGAGACAAAACACCGGGAAATGAAGATGTAGGAACACCACTTTTTTTTTGATTCATTTAATTTTCTTAAAAACATGTAGACAAAAAAAAAGTTTTGCGTGGTACCCTGCAAGTTACACATAAAGGTTAGATTATGCGTTGACAGACAGTTGAAGAACATAGGAGCCTATTCCATGTCAGCCTCGTAAGCTGCTCGCAAAGCCCTGACGATTTCCTTGATGAAGTTTAACAGCGAGGGACCGTCAGAACCAAGCAGCAGTTCAGGAAAATCCTCCCAAGAAAGTGAAGAGACTCCCAGGCGACAACACAGAACGAGTTTCCTATTCTCGTGGATGATGCACTCCATCAGAGAATGTCTCACTGTCTGTTGTATGCCTGGATCACATGGACGTGACGTAAACGACTGAGTGAGATGAAAGTCTACGGAGTTTATCTTTTTCCAAGTCAATAAGTGTACAATGGATGGAAAGAAAGACTTGGTTTTTCCTTCGGAAGTCGATTCCTGATATGCGGTGTTCCAAGCAGTAAGCGAATCATGAATCAACTTAGTCAAGGCGAAGCAGAGAGGAAAACAGTAATGGGGTATTGAAGAACACCACCAGAACTGGGAAATAAGTATTTAGTTTGATGCATGGTTTTATCTGTATATTTCAATATAAATAATATGAATGTGTGTTGTGGTGTGTGTACCTTGTTTCCGGGGATGAGTCCATTGCTGGGTTGCAAGGATTCAAACAGCTGATTGTACTTGTCTCGCTCGGCCGGCTTCACGCTCCAGTCGCCCCCGGGGACCACGGCTGCCGGCAGCACCTTCGGCAGCTCCCCCTGCGCCACAACATACATCATCACATTACAACGATAACCATAAAAATGATCATATTCTTGATAAGAAATTATCGCATGCATAATTAACTAAGAGATTTACATAAACATGATAAATTACAAGCTCATAATTAATTAGTAGAGTATGCAGAAAATAATTTATTACTGCATAAACATTTAATAATGGTCATTCTTACACATTATTTTTTTAATTGACTGCATACAGTGAGTTATGAGTATTAACAAGATCAATTATTTTTTTATGAGCATTTAAAAATACTATATAAATACCAGTATATATATAGACTAGAGGTGTGCAACCTTTCGTATACCTTGGGCTACTTTTTATCTTTCTCTGAGACACAAGCCAGAGAACTAAAACCATCTTATAAAATAATTGAAAAATGGAGTGTGCGCTGTGCCCGAGTGGCTGCACCCAGGAAGACCTGATGATGGCCAGAAGTAACGCCATCGACGTCGCCCACTTCTGGGCAGACAGGATCTGACCCTGTTGTTTCCGACACGATTATATATATATTGAAAAATGTTCCACTCATATCGATCGGATGAACGGTGTAGGAATGTATAAAATAAACACATACAGAAATTCATTTTTATATATACAGATTTATATAATTGTATTTATAAAGTAATCAGCGGTTTTAAATTAAATTTTTATTTTTATCATGAATTATTCAGACTTAAAATTTTAATTGTCCTGCAACAACGTTTGTTTGATTAGAATATGTTTATCAGTTAATATTAACCTTTTATTGCTGACTTTCAGTCAATATATCTGAATTATTATCGCCATTTTTTAAACAGAATCATTTTTATTGCTTTAACTCCTGCCATTTTGTAATTTGATATTGATATAAGAAAATTTATAGAAATCATAAATCAAAAATGAATAAATATTTTTATGCAAAAATTAGTCCCCCACCTTATGCATACATTATCTAATTGTATAATTGTATGTCAATAATGTGTTCATGAGAATGTTTAGATAATGGAGGAGTGGCCAAGCATAAATAAAACAAACAATCAATGTATTGTTGTGTTTTATCTGACATACACACACACACTGCTACAGTGTTGGTTATCTGTATTGTCCCATTGCCATTAGGAATAGTTCAGTTTAGATAAATAGTGATAATTCATATATAGTATTATCTGTATTACAAACTGGCACAAAAATATTTTTCCTATTAACGTAAGACTCCACTAATTGCAGATAATAAACATAATTATCAGAAAACTGTCAAGATACTCCATGTGAATAGAAAATTACATAAATATTATTACTATAAATCAGCATTACCTTAACCGATTGGCATGAGAGACAATGTTTGGGAGAAAGATTTAATTCTTTTAATCTTTAAAAAAAATGTCTGAACACATGGTTAAATATTTTTTGTGAATAGAAATGACATAAATACATATTATAACTATTATGTGAGCTCTTATTACTATAAGTCAGCATTTTCATAATGGAAGAATAGCGAAAGAAAACTTGGGGAAAAAGGTGGCATTTGTTTAATTTGTAAAAATATCTGAATTGAGGTTTAATTCTATTACAATGCCTTTTTGCTACTTGAAATATCTTCTACAAATTTTAAAAACAATTTAATGTATGTTTGTGTGTGTGTACCTCCACTGCAGAGAATACCTAGAGATAAAGTTTGCGCAGTTTGCCTCTGGTTTGATAACACTTCAACAATCACTTGCAAAGCACACACAGAATTAAGCAAATCCTTTTAGTCTCACATTACAGCGATAGCAATTTTTTTATATGGTAACATTCATAAAAAAATTCCAACAAAACAAAAGAATGTTTACTATATGTCTACAAGATGAATCCAATACAAAAATTATATTCTACAGATTGTTTTTAAAATTCTTAGGATTTATTTAAATTTACATTTTATTTATCGCATTATTGATGAAGTATTTTGGTATTTGGAGATGCTAAGTATTAAAAATATATTAATTCATTTACATATTATTATCAAAAACAAAAATGGATCGCATACAACCTTATACATATCTTTTTTTTTTTTTATGAACATTATATTTCTTCTTTTGAACAATTACAGATGATGTTGATGCAGTCAGTTCCGTATATGATAATGATTTAAAAGATAAGAGGTGTCAGGTTTAAACAGAAGGTTTAAATTGTATGAATTTCACAAGAAAAAACATACTAAATTTAGTTTCCAATGTATTCCATTAAAAAGTGAAACCCTTATAATTTAAGCTAAAAAAAACAACGATAAGGAACACAAAAAAAAATAAAACAATTAATATTCAGTTGGCTATGAATGAGCATCAGTCACACTAGGCTACTCGCCAGCCGCTGGCAGTAGCACCAGCAAGCAATGGCTTTCTCAACAATAAGCCGCTGGCAGGCAGCCTATCATAAAAAAATAAAATAAATTGATAATTTTTTAGCTTTTTCTATCTATTTCTATTAGAAGTATAATGTTGTCAAAGAAAACCATTTTGCTTTACCATTTTGAGGAGACAGCGTGGAGTATTTTCTTCAATATTTACAGCGAGATGTAAAAACCACGTTATGTAAAATTAACTTTTTATTTAATGTCGAATTTAGATGATTGAGGTTAAGTGTGTTTGGGGTTAAATTAATATTTTGTGGTGCAAAGGTTACCAGCTTGGGGGGCGGAGTCTCTGAGTTGATGTTAGTCATGGCGATCTCCTTGCCCGCCTGCGCCAGCGCCACCAACTTCAGGGCCACAAACAATCCTCCCTGGAAAATAAAGCAACAAAACATTTACTGACAATGTTTGAAAATATCGACTGTCGGTAGGGAGAAAAATATAAGGAAAACCGTTACCTCCAATGCTGGACTGACAATAGAACAATAAGAATAGAAACCCATGCAGAAGACCAAGTACAGCTGGGGAATGATGTTGTTAATAAATTAATAATTATTAAATTACTATAAGCATCCTTCATTTGACTGTTATAGTTGTAACAGTGACAAGGGTTTATTTTATAATGGTAAAGTTAAAGATGCAATCAAACTGATGTTTCTGACTCGATAAAACATAATACGCTACTATAGTTGATTAGTAAAACACGAGGAAAGGTATAATATATCCTCATAAATTCCTGTTTAGTACCATAAAAGATGATGTATTTGTTGCTTCAAGAATTAGTTAGTTAGAATCTCATGTATTCAAATAAATGTTACGGATAACAATAAATTACATAAATAAATAGTGCAATATCAAATCACACAGATTAATATTTAATAATAATTTAAACCATGTAAAATATCTAAATAATCAATAAAACAATATAAAACATTAGTCATACAATATAATAACCTTGTATTGATTCTATGGATTAAATTCAGTTTAGTGTAAAATACATTTCAACTATTGATATTGAAAATAATACAAAATTTAAACATTAATAATTAATTATTAAAATGTAGTGTTTACATTTATATTACCTGACAGATTAAACCAGCGGTCGGGGAACTTTTTTAACAATTACCCCAAAATATTTTTGCGTAAGTCGATATTACTCCTTCCCCCCATTTTGAAAAGAAGACAATCAATGTATATTTAAATAAACATTATTTATTGAATTAATTTACACGGAAAATAACAAAAAAGTTACATGAAAATAGTAAGTTTTATGAAATAGCAAACTAGAAAAATTTCCTTATTACCCCAAAAAACACATTTTTAGCCCATTTGGGATAATTTACCCCGGTTCCCCGACCGCTGGATTAAACCATTACTGTAACTTCCTCGAAAGCTAAGCTTCCTTGAAAGATCATCCCATTAGTGTTGTCCTTATTGGTCTATGAAACCTTTGAATTGTGTAAATTTGTGCTGACACGCTATCAGAAATTAAATGATTTACTAAATAAATAATGTCCAATACACGCCATCTGTCTCATCATGACTTTCATCTTAACTTGAGAGCAGCGAAGTGGTTTATACGTTATAGAGATAGAGCATAAAAATCTCTATCATAGGCTCAACAGATTTGGAAACAGAAGATATATTTCCTGACCTAATGTACGAGCAAACCTGCCTATGGTGTTGAATTTAATTTGTGTCAAGTATAGTTGTTGATACCTTGTCCAAGTAGCCGCGGCCAGCCGGATCGGAGAGATCCCACACTTTGCTGAGCACCACATCGCTGAGTTTAGACTTCTTGAGGAAGCGCGCCGCGTCCAGTGCCTGCACGGTCCCGCCTCCGCTCGGGTCAACCTGGAACAACACGAGTCACCTTAACCGACTGACTTTTCCATCGATGTTAAGCCATTAGAGAAAACAAGCAGGCTGCCTTGTGATCAAATCTCTTGATATGAAGGTTATAAAATATACTAGTAAACTTCTCCTCACATCAAATTATGATAAAAATTTGACATTCCCATTTTTTTTAACATGGCCGAATAACTCATTAAAAAATCCTCAAAATGAATTAAACAAAAAATCTATTTTAATGCTTTTCTGATTATTCATATAAATTATGAGATAACAATTATTTTCACTTAGCGTTGATGATAATAAACAAATAACACCGATTTTAAGTTGTAACTATATGTCCTTTTTTATATGAAAATCAATTAATGACATTATTACATATCCACACCCATTAAAAGAAGGTAAAAAAACATAAATTAATTGACAGCTTACTAAGCTTTTTTGTTTAAGTACAGATATTTATAAAATAAAAACTAGTGGATTTTCCCAAAGCCACATTGCGGTCTGAAAACAATTGATTAAAAATAATTATCAATTAAACATTAAAAAAATCTTATGATTAATGTTTTCTTTGCTTCTACATTTCCCATTGCATGGTTTAAATATGTTTACCCTGCTGCTAGCATATCCAGAGAATTAATACACAAAAATTATTTTAGCATGTGTGTGGTAATGATATTTCATAGTGTATCTCATAAAAAAACTTTATAAAATCAAAACTATATAAAAAGTGACGGAAAGTGGTAATTAGAAGCATCGTTATTGGTCAGATTAACCACATTGCTAATTGAAATATGTTTTCCATTCTTACTGCCTATTCTGACAGTTCAACATTACACAATACAAATATTTCAAAAAAGCTTTTGTGGTTTGATTTTTTTTTATCATACTAGAAATTTCAATAAAGAAAAACATTCATGTGTCAACAACACATGTTTCTGGATGAAATTACATTAAATGCCCTGGATATCTGTAAGTTGTGTGTCTTTGAAAGACAGAAAATTGTAACTGGAGGATGTAATAGAGAATTGAACTCACCTGGTTATAGTATGCTTCATAAATCGCACAGTGGTTGCCGGCCACCTGGAAAAATTAAACACTGCAGTAACAATTCACTGCAACACAAGACTTTCAGTCAGAACACTAAGACAATTTTACAGCTACAAGGACACTATTCTTCTGATTATTATTAATAAATTGAGCCTGCACATATACATTACTCTGAGATGCATATGTGCAGGCGTGGAACTTTTTCCGAGCATATATCGATTCAGGACAAACAGTTTCTTCAGCCCTTTTTATTACACTAAGGGTATCCAAAAGCTCTTCCTGCATTTGTGCTTCCTCCCTCCCACTACCTGAATCTCTTCAAGGAGCAATTTGCTTAAAATTAGTAATATTCACAATTCATATACGTACATAAATAATACACATTCTTCTTTGACTCAAAAAACTCAGCTGGTGCCCCCTTACATATTTGCACAAAAAATTGCAAATGAGGCATCACTCAAGAACAGGCTATAATAATGAAACATTTAGGGAGATTTTAAATCAAATGTTCCTTCTATTTCTGGGAGTGACGATTCAAACCAAACGTTCCTTCTACTTTTAAAAGCGATAATTCAAAGCAAACGGTTTTTCTGCTTCTGGGAACGATAATTCAAACCAACCATTCCTTTCACTTCTTGGGGTGATAATTCAAAGTAAATGTAGCATCCGCTTTTGGGAGTGATAATTCAAACCAAACGATCCTTCCGTTTCTGGGAGTGACATTTCAAAAACCCTTCTGACATTTTGCAGCCGACCGCCGCGCAACATCACCGCATTGCAGACAACCCTAGGTGACCGAGCCCAACATCCACGTTTATCAACACACGATCTTTCACTCAAGAACTGCACCGATATCAAAAAACAGGGAACCGCTCACGATTCATTAAAAATTCGATAATACACCCGAATCTTTTGAGGGTCATTCGGCTATCGCTGCCGGGAGGCGCCTCGCGGGCTAAAGCTCTCTCGCGCGCGTCGCGTCAACGCAAACATTCATTTTCTGCGCTCCGTACAATTTTGAGGGCCCCCGGCGCCGGTGAAACCATTTAAAACGCTCTAACTACCTGCGTAGGAGAAGGCAGAGCAGCCATTTTTTACATCTCCTCTTGACCAATCAATAGACGTCACAAAAATTACATTCGAACTGGGTGGGGCTGCCATGTGCAAGGAGAAGGGTGACTATACTTGAAAATAAAAAGGGTTGATTCATAATAGGTATTACCTATTATCAATTCGTGGACCTTTTACATGATGGACTAGAATTGTGAACCTAATTTATAATAAACCCGAAATAGGCCCAGCTTTGTATAAAAATTATCGCTCTCTAATCTCGAAAACTACAAAAGCCATCACCGTAATTTAAACCATAGCTATAGGTTCTTTTAATGCTCATATTACTTTTTGTTTTGATTATATTTTATTTTATTTTAATGAGATTTTGAGCACCTAGATATAAATAAAGGAAGAAAAAATTAAAGCATTAATCGCAACCCAATTTATTGTACATTTAAAAAAACGAATTACCCGTATAACGCTGAATTGATTTCACAATAATATGAAGTCAAAATGTAAAAAATTACAAAATTGATTTTCAAAAAAAAAAGATTTCAAAATACTTATAAAATAAATAAAAATATCTCATAACAAACCATTTTGATAAGCAAACACAAATATAATATATTAATCATAATTATTGATATTTACATTTTAAATTCAACAGTTTATATCAAATTAAATTAATGATTTATCATTAACCCTTTCATTAAGGCTTGGTTTGAATACAAATTATACTGTCAATTATAAAACTAGTGTTTGAAACATAAATGTACTTATCCGGTTTATTTTCATATATCACAAGAGTTCTTGTATCCTTTAGCTATCAGATGATGCATAAAAAACTATTCTAAGAAAGTAGCAAAACGATATATCACGTCAACCGATGTCAACGGTTGGGGAATCTTATGGCGGCATATGCCGATAACCGATGTGAAAGGGTTAAATTTCTTCACGTAAAAATATTTGGCGAAATAATTCGTAAGTTTTATTTTTTTAAAGGTTTCTATTAAGAAACCTTATTCCCATTATTAAAGTTAGCACTATTTAAATTTATAAAGTATTACAAAACTTCTTTGTAAGATATAAATTCATGATGTATTTTTTTAAACCACATTTTGAGATATTGTAGCTTGATGTGTCCACATTATCTTGACTAGTTAAAACATTCAATTGCAGACCAGAGATGGTACTGCGCGTAGCACTGTGCAATAATTTTAAAACATGTTTTTTTAAATATTATTGAATAAAGGGCGAAATAAGTTTAGTTGAGGTGGGTTATGGTAAAAATGTACATTATCCAATTTTTTAATGATATTTTAAGTACAATACACTATTATATGATTTTATTATTAAAAGTAATTTAGTTACCTACACAATTGTGGCAAATTTGAAAACAATAGTAGAGCTAATATAATGATATAGTTATAACGAAATTGTGTAACTTCAGAAATATCAGCACTTGCCTTGTTACATTTGACCCCAATAACATGCATATAAAGGAGATGAGTGGAGATCGAGATGCAAGATTTTGTTGCTGCAAACCAATCCACCGGATTGATACTACGAAGAAGAAAGGCGTTCCGTTATTTTATTTATTTTATGATTTTTTGAATTATTATATATTAAATTTTATTAAGTTATAAATTGCATATATTATTATAAATATTAAGGTGTTCATCTATATAAGCTGTGGTATAATGACGTTGGATAAATAGTTCATATAAAATTCCTAACCATACTTAAAATGACAGGAGTCCTACAATATACATATGAGATTCCTCTACTCTACATCACTGTGTCAGTATTTTTAATGTACTTACATAAATAAATACAAGCGTTGTTAATTACTTAATAATCGCTGCCAGGCATCGGAAGGACAGTATGCAAGCTCCCCTTAGAGAATCAGGATTCTTTGGATATTTTCAGTAAGTTTTTTTTAAGAATTCGTAAAATTGAAATACGTACGAGTTTGCACACAAAGTACGGAAGGGTAGAAACAGTTTAATTTATGCAATAAATTATACAAAATACTTAAACATATCTATAATACTCGGGAAATTTGAACGTCCGATGGTAATACTGTTTTCATAATATTTTTTCCCACATTCGTTCCATATCTGCTAGTTATAAAAATATTATTTATGATGAAAAATATTAAATTAGTGACAGTTCGTTAGGTCTTAATTTTTTATTACAATATAATAAATACAATTTAATGACCATTTTTTGTAGCTCAAGTGAAGTTGTATTTTTTTATTAGCATGAGAAAAAAATAGCTTCAATTTTGTGTGTTTTTTTTAAAATTGGATCTGGTTGTTTGGAGACCCTATGTTACATATAATATATTCAATGGGATGAAATAATACATATGTAGTAGGTATTAAAATCGACAATTTTATTTCGAGTCGACACGCATTGACCTCTCAAAAAGATCATTATCAAGTTCAACATAATATCTTAGAGTTCTCCGAGAGGGTTGTTCAGCCAGGGGTAGGACTTGGGACAGTTGCCAATGCAGGAGGTCATCCATCTTTCGAACTGAAATAGAAAAAATATACAATTCAATTTATTTTAGTATTACAGTTGCGACATTTTTCGCGATTAACGTGGATTCAAGGCTGGATGGTAGATATTTTGATTACACTTTTAAAAGTATTAAGGAGTCCATATTTGATAAGTCAATTTTAATCCAGAAAAAAAGCAAATGTAGGATCGATATTAACGTCTGCTGTCAAGTAGCATTTAAGATTGTTAACTGTGTGTAAATAAGTACAGGGACATTGTATGAAGATGGATCATGTGTAGTTTATACTGATACCAGTGGTCGCCATCAAGGTTAATGATTGGCATCATAGTTATGTCGTTGGCAAAAGATAACTAGTGGCGCCTTTGTCAACGAGAGAACCGGTTAGTTCCCAGCGTGACCGCGGGTGACAGGACGAGCGAGGTACCACCATCCACATGGCCCTGCCAGTCTGCTACCTACCGGGTCAAGGTTGAGTCGATCCTGCTTCTGGATCGTACTACTGGCCGTAACGCAAACTCAAGGCATTAGCATTAACGCGTGTCATATTTTTAAGTTCAATTTTATATTTTTTTGTTTAAATTTTAAATAAACGACAGTAATCTCAAGGTCGTGCTTGTAGGCTTTTTCTCGTGTCAGCGACGTCAAATTGATTCAATCAACATATGCGACCGGTATGTTGCCCAACATAAGATCCTGGGAGAAGCAGCTAGTCAAAGTTAACACACGGGGCAGGATCTAAGATGTGATGCGGTCTGTAGGTCCCCACAGTTCCATAGCAGTGCCTCCCCCTGTTGTAGCAGCACTCCCCATTAAAGTGTCTCTCAATCTTCTGATTACGGCCCTCAGCCTGTCTAGCAATTTCCATGTCCACTAGTCAAGGTTTCTGCAAGTAGCAAGAGCGACCCGCTGCCAGAGTTAGAGTTGCACTGCTGGATATGGGTGCTTCTGGCGATTAATGTACTTCTCTTATGTTCATCAAGGTCCTTGACTGTGATAAGAATGTGTTACTCACGTTTCCCTCCTTGATGAGCTGGCAGGCGCGGGGCGAGCAGGCAGGGGCGGGCTTCGCCTTGCAGGTCGAGTTCTTCATCTGAGCCACGGGGATGGGCTTCTTCACCCAGTCGATGACTTCTGAGGCGGAGGACTGAAATCACAAAAACAACATCTACAGGACCCGTGAGGTAATCTGCGGGCACTGTAATCTAACAGCAGACCTTACTCTTAGTCAATAGTCTAAGAGGCAGTCCAACCAAAAAAAACAGTATACTCGTAGAAGGAACTGTTAGAAAAGAAATCTCCGGTACAAATAATAAAGCGTGTGTAATAGTAGGGTTGACTGTAGTTATAAGTCTGCTTGTCGAAACCATGAAAAAAATTAAACCAAACTTGATGCGCAAATTTACGCTCGACCATTTTTTTAAATACATTATGTTGTATTTAAAAAATATTAGAATAAGTTACAATTTTAAATGAATATTAATGCTTATTTAATATTAATTATAAAGGGATTCTGGAACGAGTGACTAACAAAACTTAAAATATAGATAATGCTGTGCATCTAATAACTTTATAGGAACACTTTATTTAACTATAGCAATGTTGATCTTAATAATAAATAACTACCTATTATTGGATATAAGATTGCATAGTTATTTGTTGTTTTAAGTCATTTCAACTATTAAGGCAACAACTTGAATAAAGAATTACGTAATTTGAACAAGCTATATTTTAGAGACACGTGTTGCTTACCACAAAAACGTCGGGGAGGGTCCTCAAGTAGTCCAAGAACAGGTTGTAAGCCACGAAGTGCTCCTCAGAGACATTGAACCAGGCGGAATGAGTGAAGACACCGAAGGGGGCTCGGTTGCCGTTGTACTGCTTCAGGAATTCACGCTTCATCCAGTCAGCCAGCTGAGTGGAGTTGTCGGGGCTGCAGGCACACACACATTATGTACAAGACGATGATAAACTGAATAACAAGCCCACATAACTCTAGGCAAAAAGACCGACTATTTGTTGAGCAATTCAAAAATCTTTATTTATTCATCTAAATTCATTTCATCCCCTTCAAAGTAGCCTCCCCGGATGCAATACACTTGTGCCAACGTTTTTTCCATTTTCAAAACACGCTGCTACGCCCTCTTTTGGTAAAGCCTTCAATTATTTCTTCGTTTCGGTTTCTATCTCTACTATCGATTCAAAACGGTGTTCACGAAGCAGTTTCTTGAGTTTAGCGAATAGCCAAAAGTCACGTGGTGCTAAATCAGGTGAATACGTTGGTTGCGGAATGATATTAGTCGAGTTTTTGATGAAATGATCACGAATTACGAGTGCAGTGTGACGTATTGTCATTGATAACATTTTTTTTACGTGCATAATCATTGTTATAACGTGATTGTGAGAAAGTCATAGTATTGTTATACCTACTACGGACTAGAGACCAAAAACGAACTAAGAACCAAGGGTGAACACATGACTCAAGTGTACCAACATTAGATAAATGACTTTTCCAATCGAACAAAATGATAAAACACTATGTGGATATAAAACAGGGTCGGTTCTACTTTGCAACACAAAAGATCTGCAGCAGGAAGCTTTGGTAATTTATGCTGATATTTGATAGAAAAATAAGACTAGTAAGTCGTAAATATAATTAACTTTAGCGTTTATATTAGATAAGGTGAGTATACAATAAAAGCTATTTATATATTCATATTGTACCCAGTGATCAAGGTTATAATGCAAAACATCACAAAAACCCTTTACCAGAGAAACTAGTCAATGAAAACTAACAAATGAAATAACAAGGGATTGTACAGTCGAGCTGAAGGGCTCTTGTTATCATTGAGATACACATCTCGGTCAAACATATTTTCTTACGAGTACATAATTAAGTGCGTTTTGAGATATCCTGTGATGAATAGTTTGACTTGCACACAGTTGTGTCAACTCACATGTCGATGCAGGCATCCAGCATGGAGCAGGCTCGTCCGCTCAGGTCGAACCAGTTGATCATGGGGATGACCCAGGTGCCGGGGAGGCTCTCGTCGGGGCAGGGACCGATGAGGCAGTCCTGCGTGCTGTGGTAGTCCATGCTGTAGGGCCACATGCCGGGCACCACGAAGCTCTGGGTGGTCCACGACAGGTCGTACAGGAAGTTGTTGGCCTTCAGCATCTGGAACTGGTTGTTGCCGGCCATTTGGAGGAAAGGCATGCGGATACCTGCAAGATAATCAGATTAATTCATTTCATATTTGATGTACTTGTGACGTGCTTTTTTTGTTACAATTTTGACTCTCGGCGGTCAGTATTGTGTCACCTGTGCCGGACGTGAATTCAATAAATTAAACAAAATTCAATTAAATTTTTGTGTTTACCTTTCAACTCATCGACTGGGATCTTGGCGAACTTCTGCATGATCAGCCTCTGGTCTGCGAACTCCTTGCGCAAGGTCTCGGCAGAGGCGTTCTTCCAGTACAGCGTCTGCGCCTCGTGGCTGATGGAGTGCAGCGCGATCTCATGCCCGTTGGCGTGCAGCTCGTGCACGAGCGAGTAGTCGGTGTACTCGTGCGACACGAAGAAGGTCGCGGCGGAGGAGCAGTTGTTGGGGTTCCTGCGCGCGTACAGCGCCTGGCGGTAGAAGTCGATGTTGGAGATGGTCACGCCGTCGTCGAAAGTCAGCATGACAAACTGAAATGTACAAAATATAATGATTATTTAATTATTTTCCAAAAAATTCCGCCACACTGTTTTGTCACCTATCCAAGCTTTGTCTCAAAACACCCAGGAGTCCACCGAGCAGTATCTATAATCCCCAGCGGTCACCGGTTTGTCTGCTTGAGTGTTGTTATTCACGCGGAGTAACAGACAATGACCCATACACGTGTTGGTCGGTGACTTATAAAGCTTAGTTTCGGTGACCCGCGGGAATGTGCTATTGTCGTGGGTCAATATAGAATAAACATTTTTAAAATCAAGGAACAAAGTGATCAAAGCGGGGCGGAGAATATAGAACTAGCATTTATTAAGATTCGAATAATACTTATACTTGATAAGTTATCATTATCCTTATGACGGTTGCATTCTTGTAAGTAAACATGTTTGAGGAAAAGTCTTGCCTTCTTCTTCAAGTTACTTCAAAATATTACGCAAGACATGTGCAAGACACATATAAGTGTATTTTAGTAAGTAGTTTAAAAGGGCGTATATATCGAAATATTTTAAGCAAACATTATTTATACATATTAAAATAGAATGATAAAATGAAACTCTTCATTATCTACTCGTACACTTAATCTCTGGCAACAATCGACCGAATTGACCTTCGATGTGCGCCGATAAACATGATTTGTTTTAAGTAACTTCTTAGGTTTTCACGGCCAGATTTGATATTGTGGCTTTTGGGTTTAGCCGTGTGTGGCGAGCTTCCTTCAACCAATGTTTCGACCGCCATTGCAGGGGTTTTCTTTAGGATTGATGATTTATTTAGATTTGAGTTGGTTTATTCAGATTATCTTTTTTTTTATACGGGCGTTCGAAGTCCATCTTACGGTGAATCTGCATTTGAACATTTACACGAAACATCAAAATTTCATCATAAGAAACCGTACTCATTTCTTTAAAATTTTATATTAAATTACTCGATTAGATTTAAAGTATTCGTAAAAAATTGGTAACGAATCAATTCAACAGTTTTAATCTGCACTTGTTCAAAACCCGTAAACATTCTAATGTGCAACCAGCAAAACACGCATCTATCATATTTATGGACACGTGTAAGTGAAATACGTTGTATCCATTTGAGTCAAATTTTGTACTTATTTTTTGTATTTTTTCCAATATTGCATAATCATTTTGAATAAATGCAGGAAGCGACATGCAGGTGGTTGGCTGTTGAGACTCACATTGGAGGCTGCACGTAAACTGCGTACAGATGACGCGTTTTGCGGGCTTGCGGAAAAACGTGCGCATTTTAGAAGACTCTTAAGCATTAAGCTGAGTCGAGAGCGCATCTTAAACATTATAAAGCAGAATGGCTATTATAGGCTGGTGAAGGCCTTAGTGGCCTTAACCTCTTCTCCACTGGATCATCCCCAAATCCCGGTACAAACTGGTTGGGGTATTGTTTTTTTGGAAGCGAATATATTCGTATTACTCATTACATTACGCGGCGACAATTAATACTGCCGACGCATAACAAGAATAGTTAATGTTAAATTCAAATATGGTCATTCAATTAAAACAAATTAATATTTAAAAAATATATTATTAAAACGTTTTGGCGAATATATTCGTCAAACGCATTCAAGCTACCCTCACGGCTTGCGTATATATACGTAATGACCAGTTAAGAGGTTAATGAATATCTCTACATACGAGTGTTAAGTTGGTTGCCTTAAGGAATGCCTCTGCATAACCGGGTTAATGTCATGTACAATATCACTCGTGTCATGTCACTTACCTGTGGAGTCTGTGCGGGCACAAGGGCCCCGGGGATGTCTGTGGCCGAGCAGCGGCACGCGGGCAGCTTACAGGCCGTCACGTTGCACGTGGGCGCGGGCACGCGGGGCTCCAGCTCGAGCTGCGCCTCCAGCGCGGGGCTGGGCAGCGCAAGGCACAGCGCGACCAGCACGCAGAGCGCGGACAGTGCGGCGATCACCTTCATGGTCACTTGGGGGACGGAGCACCTTTGCGGCCGCTCGGCCCCGGACACTTTTTTATATTATCTGTATTATCTCGGAGCATCTACGCCGATCGAGATAAGTAGTAATCTAAGGATAAGAAGAACGAGCTGGCGGATAATTGATTTCAAGGCTGCGACAGTTTCCTGCCGATATGAAAGTTCCAAATGGTGGACCACTTTCATCGTCTGCTGCACACTTGACCATTCCACAAGAAAAATACCATTTCATTCTTATGTGCAGTAAAAAAAAAAATTCGTATCGAAAAAACATATTTTATTGTTTTTTTTTCATACGGTTATTTTTACCACATCTGCTGCATATGTGGAGCATATGGACACCACAAATTGTCATTTCAAGGTTCTGTAAGCTCAGGCTGTCTATGCCTTGTCCCAAAACACCTACACCCGAAGGTCTACATGGGAACATAAATGGTTCTCGGGAGCCTCCAGGGCAAGAGCCCGTGAACTTGCATAGACTGTGGCTGTAGTACCAGAGAAATATTTGTGTGTTCACTGATCAGCGTTTTTAAGAAGATCGGAAGATCAGCCTGATGCTCCCGAGGCCTGGATAAGCTTTGTTTTGTCCTTAAGAGGTGGCTCAACCGTACCGAGGGCGTGTATAGAGGCTTAGATTTGAATAATTAAATTTAAAAAAAGCTTAAGCTTCGTCGTGATTTGAACCGACAGTGTCTGAATGACAAACAAACACTTTAATCACTGGACTATGCCACCCGGAACTATTGGGTTTGTAAAAGGTTAGGTATCCCAAATATTTGTCACTATTATTTTGAACTATCAACACAGGTTTAATCTGTCCGAACATAGAATAGAGGCAATGCAATGAATTTATTTTATCGATACATTTTCCCGTCGTTTGCCCACTATTATTTCCATTAGATGACTCAGATTGGAATTTATTATTCATTGGGGATGGACTGCATAGTGGCTGGATTACATGAATTAATATATATGTTCTGTAATAATTCTTTCAAGCCTCTGTATCAATACAACATAATCAAAAAACACTGTCGTTACCCAAAAGCATATTTAATTACGTCACCCAGTTGCATTGAATAATAATTATGATTAATTATAAGATGTATTAATTTTTAGTGTGTTGTCATATTTTTTTTTATTATAAATGAAAAATGCATATTTATTATAAAAATATAAATAATCTACAATCAAAACACGATTTGGCATTTCCTTTTACGAGTCAATCGAACAAAATCTCCAAGAAATTATCATTTGAATTTGTTCTAAATTTGAATCGTTTTTTAAAAGATTCCAATTTTGTTTTGAACTCGGTAGGTACAATAAATATAATTGTTCATAAACATTCATAAAAAAGCCAAAATTCTTGATTCAAAGAATATTTCTTTAGGGCTCCGCAAGCAACTTGCCAAAACACTTGTTTGGAGCATCTTAATGTACGGCTGTGAGACATCGTGCTTATCTGAAAGTGATAAAAAAAGACTGGAGGCCTTTGAGATGTGGTCGTACAGAAGAATTCTCGGAATTTCCTGGAGAGACCACGTCACGAACAATGAGGTTCTCAGAATAATCAAGCAAGATAGGCAACTAATAAGAACCATCTCAGAGAGGCGAGCCCGATGGATTGGTCACATCATGCGCCACGATGGACTTCTTCACGATATTGTGGAAGGGATGGTTGAGGGTAGAAACTGTAGAGGTCGCCCTAGACGGGAGTATTTGCAGCAAGTATTCGAGGACATGAACTGTAGCGCTTATGCTGAGCTGAAAAGGGTTGCGGAGGACCGAGAGGAATGGAGATCGGGATGCAAGATTCTGTTGCTGCAAACCAATCCACCGAATTGATACTACGAAGAAGAAACATTTTGAATAATATATTAATTTATTTTACAGATCATCAATCAGGTTTTTTTCAACGCCATATTCTCCGTCACCATTCAAGGGCAACTTATTTAAAATCCGATTTATAATGTAACGAATGAATTGATGTATTGCTTGATAATGAAAATTCGTACAACTTTTCGTGTTTTCATTATCCCAACGCCACGGTCGCTGTGTGGGCGGATAGGTGGGACTTCCGGTTGGAGGGGCACTGGATGCGCCTTCACGTAGCCATCCAGCGGTGATCCGGTGCTCCACTCACTGAGAGTCAGCATTTTTTTTTAAATGATATTGATTTGTATTTTCTTTCTTTTATGTATCTGGTTTCAATGTGTCAATTTAAAATTTTAATTATTGCTCTGGTGGCTTAATAAACAATATTATTATTACATCATGCCTACCTTTATGATTTATGACGTGGTTACACATAGTATAGTAAAAATAAAGAGAAGAGAGTGGGACCTGTGTCATAATAATGCATTGACATAAAACGAGTATTTGTTATCATTATTTAAGGACCTCTGCTGGTGAGTAATGAGAATTGTTTGGTTATCAGCCCGAGTGATTTGTTAAGATTTATCGGATTGTTTGCTGGTGATAAGAGCTGCAAATATGATAAGCCGAGAGATTTGCAAAACCAATCAATTAAACAACGTTTTACAATGTCAATTATGTATTTACGATTTTAATTAAAAAACTAAACATGTATTAAAACAAATCACGAAATTAAAATAGAACGATGAATGAATTTGTAAAGTTTACAGATAAAACGCGTACACAATATATATCGTTATACAGTGAGCCCTCGAACAACACGAAAGTCAGGACCGTGTTGTTTGGGGTGAGAATCTCATACAAAAACATGGGTTTGGTTCTTTTTCACGGAAAATCTAAAATGTAGGCAATTCGAGGTCGTGTTATTAGAGGTTTGACTGTCCATACTCATAAATTGATTCAATTCAATTTTATTATTGCTTTCAGAAACATTACAAAGTTTAGTTTATTACGATCCTGAAACAAAAGAAAAAACAACAAGAAACAATATATTAATACAATCCATATTGAGCGATGTCAACAGCACGGTTGCTCAATTTATGGAAAGAGACACAGCCATACAAAATGTTTTACAGTCAACTCTCCTATAAGGCACTTTTTTTTATTTGTACAGTTGATTATGATTTAAAATAACGGTCCCTTCGATTTTGTTTTGGGTTGAACCGCCTCTTGGGACCAAATGGTCCAGGCCTCGGGAGTATAGGATAAATCCTCCGATATTTTAAAAGCGTTATATGAGGGTGTTGACTTTATACATATCATCGTGTAGCTATAGGTTTTTTTTTCAAAGATGAGCGCAATTCGTGTCGTTCGTGAGTACAGCTCTTTAAATACATCAGTTATTATTTCATTATATCTTAAAAATTAATGAATTCATTTTCGTATTATTAGAATGTTTTTTTTATCAATATAATACGAGTATTTTTTTTTTAAACATTGCTCGATATTTTTTTTACTGTGAATTCGTTTGACGACTCCATCCAATATTTGAGATGTTTATTTCATTTCCGCAATTAAGTAAAAAATAAATATTATATTTTCAAGGCGAGGAAAATTTTAGTAAACACGGCTTATATTATATCAGAAAATGGCACGTGTTTTTCCGGTGAGAATAAAATAAATAATATTGTGCATTATGTAATATGTTCTACGTTGTTATATTAACGCAAATTATCTTAACCTAACATTATTAAACCTGCCTTGAATTTAAAAATATACATTCTGACCAGAATTTATTAAAATTATTACCATTTATTTTATTGTCAATTTAATACAGGAATTTACTATGAGTGGGTGGTGTTCACGGGAGACATTTTTATTGAGCAATTTTAATAGTAGTATCAATACAATTTCTCTCACTGTCATAATCAGGAAGGATAATCTTGTAATCCATTCCTGGATGAAGGCTTTTGGAATGAAGTGGATGACAGCGCGACATTTGAATGAGTGGGATTAGCGCATAAAAAATTGCCATAAGTTAATTATAACTAACTAAAAACTTGGGTTGAGCCGCTCCTCAGGACCAAATGGTTCAGTCTTCAGGAGCGTTGCGTAAAACATTCGATTTCCTTAAAAAAAAACAAATCACCCAAATATATGTCTCGAATGCTACAGATGAAGTCTGTTCAAGAACTCGAGCTTCTGACATGGAGTTTGTCAGGAACCATGTTTATATGTCGGCCGTCTAGTTCAGAGATGTCTTGGGTTGAGGCTTGGATAATGGCATATGATAAAAGTGAGTAGCAACAATTTATGTGCAACATATTTTATAATTATGAAACGGATATGGAGCGACAGTGAACGAATAGTTACATTTAAAATACGCTTCAACTACCAAAGCGCGCCACACGCCAAACCACTGCGACATTGTGCCTGACTAATCCGCACAAATGTCGCGCTAAGCTGTCACTCTTCTTTGGTCCTTTGAACAATTGTTGGAAAAATATTTTGATTTAAAATTCTGAATACGCTACGGGACACCCTATAATAGTTTGATGAGGCGGGAAGTCCAGAGTCTTCAGGAGGTGGTTTGAGAGTTGGTGGCATTAGGATTTGGCAGCTCGCCATGAGACCATGGTCTCTCGTAAGCGTTCCACACCGGGACTGTTGGCCACGGCTGCTGGTAACTTGGAGGCTCGATCTGCCCAGGACCTTGCAGCGGGGAAGCGAACTCCCTCCAAGGGCACCAGCAGTTCAGTGGATCCCAAAGTAGCCAGACAGCAAAAGTCTGCCAATGTCACCTGCGGAACACACAATAACATTTTTAGCTGTTTACAAATGGACGGGGGTCTCAAAAAATAATAAATCTTTTGACGTGTAATTCGGTGCAGATGTCAGTACCCGGCTCACACCGCCTTTCTTGTGACCAGCTACCTGACCAAAGCAGGCATCCCAACGCTTCCGCAGCCGGCCTACAACCCAGATGTGAACAAACAGAAGTCGGGGGGGGCGACTTCTGTTTGTTTCCTCGCCTGAAAAGGTCGATGAAAGGCAAGCATTTTGAGACGACAAAGGGGATCCAAACAGCATGCACCGCGGCTCTAAAGGCTATTCCGGAGAATGCCTTCCGCGACGCCTTCAATGCTTGGAAATCGCGCTGGCAGCGCTGCATCGACGCAGAAGGAGCCTACTTTGAAAGTTTTTAAAGAATTTAACGATTGGCTCAATATTTTTTTTTAAATCGACTCAGTCCTATTACTTTCCGGACAAACCCCGTATAATACAAATTGTACATTTTAAAAATAAATTTTATGTTCAGTAATTTAAGCCAACATTTAGTTGCCACGCATGGCTTTAATTTTTTCGCGGAAATTTGCGCACACTTTTTTTTTATAGTGGGCGATTTATAAAAACACGAATTTTATAATGTTAAATCTTTGGTTAAAATACAATTTTATACTTACTAAAGCAATACATAATTAATTATTCAGGTAATATTGTTACAAGTTATTTTTAAAATTATAATGGAATCCTTGCAACACTCATCCTTATAATTTTATATCTAAAGAATATTTAAAATTCGAATTTAAAATTAGTAAATACATGGAATAAAGAATGTAAGTATTTAAACTAAGGGAATATAATATTTAATTATAATGAAAGCAAACCTATTATTAGTTATTTGATGTTCATTTACGCAGTTTATACAGGTTGAGTTATGGGCTATGTTTAAATATCATACATTTCTAAACGCAACACTATTTGCTTTACTTTACGTTGGAATTTCTGAACAGGAAAAGTAAATATAATCAAATTTTCGCACAATTCGATTTGTTCAATGTTTTATTTACATTTATTTCATCCAAGTTAACGTGGAATACACAATGGGTGTATACCGAGAATGATAGTAAAACATAAAATTAAAATTTATTTTCACCTGTATAAAAATAACATATTTTATTGTTTTTTTTGATCGAATCAATAAGAGATAGGAAAAGTAATATATTTTGTAGTCAACTATAAAAAAATCTAATAGAATAAGTATTAAGTCACAGCGAATCTAAGTACTCGTATATTCAAACATACCCGTACAGTACACAAAAAATATAGTCAAAAAGATTATATTTGATAAAAAAATATCGACATTCAATTCATCTATTCGATGTTAGTAAGCTTAGATGAAATTTCAAAATTCTTTCAAAAAGAAAAACATGAAACTATTTCTTCTATCCATACTTCGATGTTAGTAAAAGATAAATATTTGTTTATTTGCGTTGTTTTTACATGGATTTTTTGTTTCGACGAACTCGTAGCCTTCCTCAATCCGTCGCTGTCAAGAGATACCTTTGCCACTTTTAAGAGACCAAAGTTGTCTCTTGACAGTGACGGATTGAGAAAGGCTACGATTTAGTCGAAACTGCAGTCTCCTAAACTGAGGCCATACTTAACGTGATCCATGTAAAAACAAGGTAAATAAATAAATATTTATTATTTATAATGAATCTCAAAGTGAATGCTGAAAACATTGAAGACATCTCACATATGGTTATGTAGGAGAATGGTCTACTAGTGACTAGTGAGTCAAATTATGTCATCAAAAATGAAATTATGATATTAATACTAAAATATTTTTTTTTATCATTAACATCATCTATTAAACTTAAGCCTCCCGCATGAGTCTTCATCCTTCTTGATCCTCCGACCTCCGCATCGAGGCTACTCCCGCTATTCTTCTGATTAGTCTCCGTTTGCCAGTTCTTAGACACCATGCAGTACTTTTCTTCCCAATTAACCGTCGTCTCTTCGACAAAAATGTCCCGCCTATTGCCATTTAAATGTACCTATTTTTCGATAGCATACTAAACTATATTTATACCACTGAAATCATGGAATTCTGGCAAAATTATCTATTATAAAAATCGAACATTCATGCTATTGTGGCAACACCATACGGATACGCCACTAAGCACGAGGGCTAACGCCAGTCAGTCTCCAGAACCCGGCACGTCAGGATACGCTACAGTCCTTGACACCAAAAGGCCCCACGAACCGCCGACGAATCTCGACGTTAATTCTTCGTAGTATTATCAATCCAGTGGATTGGTTTGCAGGAAACAAAATCTTGTATCTCGATCTTCACTCCTCTCGGTCCTACGCAACCCTCTCCAGCTCAGCATAAGAGCTACAACTCATGTCCTCGAACACTTGCTGCAAATACTCCCGTCTAGGGTGCCCTCTACAGTTTCTACCCTCAACCATCCCCTCCACAATGTCATGAAGAAGACCATCGTGGCGCATGATGTGATCGATCCATCGGGCTCGCCTCTCTGAGATGGTTCTTACTAGGTGCCTATCTTCCTTGATTATCCTAAAAACCTCATTGTTCGTGACGTGGTAATTCCGAGAATTCTTCTGTATGACCACATCTTAAAGACCTAAAGTCTTTTTTTATCACTTTCAGATAAGCACCATGTCTCACAGCCGTATATCAAGATGCTTCAAACAAATGTTTTGGCAAGTTGCTTGCGGAGCTTTAAATTAATATTTTTTGACTCGTTTTTGAACGTTTTTTTATTGAAAGCTAGCCTTGCTTGATGTATGCGTCTGTTGTTCTGCCATCCCAGGTGATCGTACTTCCAAGGTATACAAACTCTTTTGCATCTTTTAGGGTTACTCCTAGCATTGATATACTAATGTTCTGCTGCTCCTTGCGGCTTACTCTCATTACTTTGGTTTTGGTGCTGTTTATCTTCATATTAAAGTTAACTAACACTATAATTTTTCAAATATAATCAAATAAAAAATATATAAATGTAACCACCAACCTTATCACCTGCCAGCCACTCGGACTTCTCACAATACATGTCTAGTAATCGGTAGCAATTCAAAATTTTGTCGTTCAAATATGTTGATTCTTTACCCCCATCAACATTAGAAAATGGTGCACCGAAATACGCGCCCTGAAAATAATATAACATACAAGTCTGCTGATCAAATTTTCAATAACTTAATCTCAAACGTAATCCCTGCGAGGACAAAACCAATTATGAATATTGTTTTCATTTGACATAATGATATTTTTCGAGTAATACAAAGTTGATAATAACATAATGGCAATTTATTAATGTAAGATTTAGGTACAATTGTAACGTTTCAAGGAGCTGAAGATTTTGACGGAAACAAACGATAAGATTATTGTATTAATAAGCAAATTGCTCTTACATAAATGAAAGATAAATCCTTTGCAAAACAAAGATAAGGAAACACGCAATTAAATTGACTAATCAAATTATGATTTTATGAGACGTCGTCTACCCGGATTATAATGTTTTAAAAACATTTTCTTCAAATAAACTATTCATTAAAAATATATTTTTTAAATGAAGGTGAGCATAGTTTTACAATCGGACTTTTTAAATGAAAAATATGATACCAGTAAATATCCTGAAGATGTTCTTAAAATCGACGGAATTTATATCATATTCAGACTAAAATCGCCTCTTTATTAGTATGAAGCTACAAACATTGCATGCTGGTACTAGTGTTTTTTATGTTCAATTTATTCTATGAAGTTTAGGCAGGAAGACTGGACGCTGCATACGGTAAGCATATGTTGTATTTATGTGTGGTTTGGGAAGATTGCAAGTGTATATTGATAGGTTTCTTGAAGACATCCAGATAGTATGAAGGAGGAAACACTGAAAGATACTGGAAGTGTATTTCAGAGCTTACCGGTAGCATTTAGGAATGAATTTTGGAAACTGCCAGTTCTCGACCAATATAAATTAACCGTGCATGGATTTTAGGCAAGTATGAGACGTTTGTCGTATATCTAGATCGTATGAAGAAAGAAACAGGTGCTGGAAGACCATTCTAGGGCTTACCTGTGGAATTGAGTAATGAATTTTGGAAGCTGCCAGTTCTTGACCAATATACATTAACCGTGTACTGTTATTCGGCAAATTTAAGACTACGTTGTCGGATATCCGATTGTATGAAGAAAGAAACAAATGCTGGAAGAGCGTCGTAAGGCTAACCGGTGGAATTAAGGAACGAATTTCGAAAACTGCCCTTTCTTGGCCTGACAAACATTAAGTATGTATGGATATTTAGCAAGTGTAAGAGTTTTGTCGGTTGTAGGTTATATGATGAACTGAAAAGTTAATCAAACACTTACCATAGCTTCTCGGTCGGCTGGGAAGAAATGCGCCAGATCGAAGCAGAGTATCTGGTGGACCTTGGCTCTGAGAATCGCTTCCTCGGGGTAAAGCGAAGACTCGGGGGCCAGCAGCTGCACCAAGTAAGGGCTGATGCTGTGACTATCGTGGAGCTCCAGCGAGCCGTGCCGCAACGCAGGGACGGTACCAAAAGGATTGATCTAAACATAAACAACGATGGTTAGATGAGAAAAAAAAATAGCGCTGTTCATAAGAGTATTATTTTATATAAAAACCTACCAAATATTCGTAACTCCCTGCTGCTAGGGAATCTCTGGTGGAGAAAATTAACATGTCCCTCAAAAACATTTCAAGATGGAGTTGACTTCAACCTCGTCATATTTCACGTTGCCACAACCCAATCATGTATTTTCTCCATCAAGAAGACTGCAATAGATTATATTTACTTCAATATTTGTACTCTCCAGTAAGCTGCTCTTTATGCAAGAACCATTTGGTCTAAAGGAGTAAACAGAAGTATGTGTGGAAAGTAGGGGAGGATAGGAAAACACTGATTCGAAGATATATAGGATATTAAGGAGCATTCGACTTAGATACCTCGAGTTAACCAAGATTGTGAGTTACTAGTTCAATAACCTCCAAGAGGTATAAATTAAACTAAAAATATACAATTCTAACCAACTTTGCTATTCACTTATATATTTAAATTGACTTAATACGTTAGTTGGAAGGCTGATAATTTTTTTTAATCATGTAAAACAAATTATTTCAGTATGTACACAATGTTCTACAATTTACCAAAACACAAATTAAGTGCGAAAATTAAAAAAACTTTAAAAAAATTACATAATTTCTGAACAATTATTTTATTTTCTTATTAAAAATAAATATTGAAGCATTCCAAACCTTATACTCATCATACTGGCGTGCGCCGCTGAAAATGTTGGATTGAAAATGTGTACAGTCATTAAATGTCTATTACGTTTTTTGGAAAAAAAAAAACGAATGACTGAAATTCAGAAAACCAAATTCCTTAGATCTGTGATAAGGCCAATTAACCACTCGACAAATATGACAGACATTAATCTTATCGAATCACAATGTGATATACAGTTTCCGGCATCTACTATTGATGCCCAATCGAATATTTTTTCTATTCTCTGAATCGGAGTTATTATCTCAAATAGAAACTCCTTAAGCCATTAAGATTGTCATAATTTATATCATCGATGGAGTTTATAAAAGGAACTTATCGCCATGAAAAGTTACATCGAGATAAACTTTTAACCATCCCTAACCATTTCTATGTAAGAGCATTTACTCTTGTAACTCCTGCAATAAAATGTTTAAAATATGTATACAATCTAATATTTCACAGAAGTGTAGTCTTACATAGCTCCATGTTATATTTTCTTGAGCATATATCCCAATTCGTGAACGAAAACTAATCTACATACTCAGAACAAAACGTGAACGAAAACGTTGTCTTAAAGGTGAACTAGATTGGCACGTAAATTGTTGCAACAGATAAAATATTGATTTACTTTGATAAAAATAAATACGTTTCATCCAACAGTGCACGTATCACGTATCACCCATATTCTATACCAGTGGTCTTCAAGCATTCATCGTCCGCGGACCGGTAAAAATGGGAAATATATGTAACGTACATTATACAATATTTTACCGGCGGGTATAGCTTAGTGGATAAAGCGTTTGCTTTCCAAACTCCTAACCGATGTCTGCTGTCTGCAGAATCCATTTCCCAACCTCACCATTTCTTTATCCATTCCCACGTATTTTGTGGTAAGCAACGTGTTACCAAAGAAGGCAATTCGAGACTCGCTGTAGTATACTCTTCTTCTTCGTGTCAGCGACGTCAAATTATTTTTTCCCAATATCTGGCAACATCGATAGCTCGTGTGTTGCCCAGCATTAGGTCCTGAGATGTGCAACTTGTTGGGCACATGGAGCAGCATTGTAGTATACTAACTGCGCAGCCTTAGACTAAAGTCTATTTGACATCTAACTGATGCACCTAGAATCACGGGAAGGCCTTCAGCCACTCTCTAACAAGTAGCTTTTTGCGTGCGTCCAGTAAAGGGTCCCCATCTGGGTCTCCAAAAACAGGACGGGACAGGGAGGGTTTTAACCAAGCGGGTTTCCAAACTGCAGGTCATGGGTTCGATCCACGATGGAGATAAAAAAAAACTATTTCTGAGCTTTAAAATACTCTGGTTGTTGTATATTTGATCCCTCACCTGTAATATGCCAGTCATAGTCTATTAATCAAAATTAGTGGCAGACAAAAGTCGTCACGTGAACACTACCCATTCATAGTAAATTCCTGTAATAATTGGAAGAATCGTGAATGTCGGGTTGTAGTCTATGACGTTGGCCGATCAACACTCCACATCAGCGCTTAGCCATATGCAGCATGGAAAGCATCATAGAATTCCAGAGATGAGACTTAAGCATCAATATCACGATCTGTCGGTTTACTCCTGTATTTGTGTACATAAAAAAATATCGTAACAGTATTTCTTAAATAATATTTTCTACGCACTGGATTTAACACATTCTGAAACCGATACGTATTTCAGCAAAGGTCATACATACACGGAAATGTTGTTTCGGCAAGTACATCCAATACACGGTAAATGTTTATCAGTATAAAAATTCGTCCCTAAATGCCACCGGTAAGCTTTGAAAAGCTCTTCTAGTTCTTATTCCTCTTTCATACTCGTACAATCTGAATATCTTCAAGAAACAGATAAATAGACACTTCCATCTCCAAGGCCCACACACAAAAACATCACACATTTCCTGCTCGCAGCGTCCAGCTGTCCTGGCTGAGTGTCATAGAGTACACAGGTCTCGACCGGTTGTGCTTTCCTGGCTGCGATTGCATCTTCCACGGAGTCAAATCGTGCAGTTCGGTGTCGGTCCACGGTTCCGCAGCATTTCGTTCCCAGACAATTCGTTCAACGACTCATCTGTAATGGCGCGGGGCGCACTGGACGTCTGGTGCACAGTACATTTTTCGCACGGGACAACTGGTGCGCTGGATGGCTCGCTAACCTAACCTCACTTAAGTTATTTCGTTAACAAGACCTAATAATCTATGAGCTCTACGATCACTGGACAATTTCTTAGGTCAGGTTAGGTTAGGTAAGCGAGTCAGCCAGGTGCACCAGTTGTTCCGTGCGCCCCACCGTGTTACAGACGAGTCATTGCAAGTCGACTCCCGGTCCACAGTTTAAGGACCGCTTCTCTATATAATTATATTGTATTTCTTCGCTGCATATTATGGCGGCATATTTATTTTAGTTTAATCTCGATAGCCATACAATGACGTGAGTTGTGAACGTTGACTTGGAGATTGTAACAATGCATTACATATCAAAATAAGATCATTCATTTTATTAGATAACGCATATTAGCTTTGATTATCACATTCACTATTCGCCGGCGGGCATAGTTCAGTGGTTAAAGCGTTTGCTTGACAAGCCGAAGGTCGTAGATTCGATCCCCGACGCAGATTGAAAAAAAAAAAGGTTTTTTTAAGCGATTTTTGAGCTTTAAAAATACACCTGGCTGGTGTGAATTTGATCCCTTACCCGTAAAATGCCAGTCATAGCCTATTAATCAAAATTGGTGGTAGACGAAAGTTGTCCCTTAAAGACCACCCACTCATAGTTAATTCCTGTAATAATAATGATGATGCGTGAATGTCGGGCTGAAGTCTATGACGTTAGCGGATCAACACTACACATGCAGCCCTTAACCATATGTAACACGGCTAGCGTCATAGAATCCACAGATGTGACTTCAGCATCACTATAACCGTCTGTCGGTATTCTACTATATGTGCTGACATAAAAAAAACTATCGAAGGGTTGTCGGTGTGTCTAAAGAAATGTTTTTTTTCCAATCTATGAGTACATATATCACAATGCAATAATTACGAGTATGTAACTGGGTATGTATATATATTACAAGTAATAAATATCATATGTTGCTTTCCTGGGGTATAGTTTACTCTAGAAATAGAGCATCTGCCTCATATGCGAGGGGCACCGGTTTCATAATGTTCAAATATATCAATACGACCCCGTTTTGTGGGAAATCGTTTCTTCACGCTTAGAGATGCTTGTCTTAACCTTTCAATCAAAAAGTTCTGAATGCGAAAGTCACACCGAAAATTCCACTCACAGTGAGTCCCAGCAAAAAAAGACAGTGCAGGAATGCCAGCCTTTCAAATATAGTGCTTAGCTTTACCAAAAAATATCATTGGTATTCAATCAACAAATGAGTTTTCTCCATTGCCGGTATGTGCGGAGCGTTGCCCCCTGAGATGGACCGACGATATCAGAAGAGAGAGTAACCTGAATACGAAGGGTGGAGGATTGGGAAGGATGGAGACTCATGAGAGAGGTGTACGTTCTACAGTGGACACACATAGGCTGATGATGTACTAATGTTTGATATTTTTTTCTATCACTCTAAAAGGTGATCTCAGTGAATACCTTCAGGTAGTTTTCCCCTCGCTGTTCTCCACCCATGATGTCCACAGTCACATGCTCCACAACTCGTCCTGCAGCTCCAATGGCTTCCAAGGTCATGAGAGCGAACCTCGCACCTGGACTCAGGTCCGAATAATACAGCACGGGATTACAACTGGAACTGATCACAGACATGCATTTTACATTCATACCATTGTGGCAACACCATGCTGACATGCGACTAGCCATGAAAATGTGTGCAAACACAGGTTGCCAACAGGAAGTTATTCTCTAAATAAGTGGTTCTCAACCTTTTTGAAGTCACGGTGCACTTTTGATCATGGAAAAAAATGGCGGTGCACAAGAATTAAGAGGTCAAAAAAATATGTAGACATAATTTTTGTTACTTATTTAATTAAAAAAAAAAAGTTATATACTAAATTAAATACAATTTTTTTGACATATTTTCTTTGTACGTTAAGTTATATAAAAAAATGTTTAATATTGAATATAAATTTAGTTCGTGAATTTTTCCTTAGAAACAATTTAATATTTATACGCCTTCATGTGAAGAGCGGATATTGATTAATCTTGGACAGAAGTCCAAAAGTCCTCCATGGCTATTTCGGAAAATTACATTTTTGAGTGTGGTTAGTCGACAATGACTGATTCTTCTTCTTCGGCGTATGAAAATCCACAATACGGGGTATCAATTGTAGCAAATGGATTTCGTATCCAGTAATAATTTTCTATATTTAAAGAAGGAAAATAATAAGCAATATTTTCTTCTAATAAAGTTAAATGATCTATTATCGCGGAAATAATTTCGTTGAGAATGTTTTCGTTGAGTGAGGGAAACATATCTATTTTTTTTCTATTATTCGATTTTTCCAAAGAGTTATTTTTTTCCTACAATTTGTCAATGGATGACAAATATTTTTCTTTTTTTTCTTGAATGCTTGTGTTAACGTTATTTAAGTAATTAAAAATATCTGCGAAATATGCTACTTTCGTATACTAATCATTATTCTGAAGACATTTAACAAAATCATCCATACCTTCATTTCGAAAAAAGATAAATAACTCATTCTTAAGTGCCATGAATCTAGATAAAACATTCCCCCTAGATAACCACCTGACTTCAGTGTGAAAAAGTAAATACTTATATTAAGCTTCCATAGAAATGTAAAGTTTTCTTAAATATGCGTGTTTTTAAAGGTCTTGATTTTATGAAATTCACCATATTTACAATTTGATCTAGTACAGGTTTTAGTGCCGCTGGTAGTGTTTTCGACACTTAAGATGCTCTATGTAAAAAACAGTGCGTAGATATAATATTAGGGTTTCTTTTCTTTGCAAGGGTAACAAACCCTTTCATTGAGCCTTCCATTGAAGGAGCACCATCTGTACAAATTCCTACAAATGACTCCCATGATATTTTAAAATGTTCTAAATATGAAAAAATATAATCAAAAACATCTTGTCCAGTCATATGCTCGGTAAGTTCTTTGCGGCATAGATATTGATTCACTATTTTGTTTTCATTTATGAAACGAACGAACCCTAGTAATTATGCCTTGCTGCTAATGTCAGTCGATTCGTCGACTTTTAAAGCAAAATGTCGTTTGGAAAGGTTATCGGTAACTGATTTCTCAATATCATCCCACATATTTAAAAATCTTCTTTTTATTGTATCGTTTGAGAGAAAGGAATTATCATAGTTTTCTTTTTTGTTTCATCACCAAACATAATTGTTCCTACTTCAAAACATTTAGGTAAAATTAGAGACTCTGCTATAGTGTATGGTTTGTACAGTAATCAATTTAGCAATCACGTATGACACCAGTAGTGCCTTATCGGAAATTTTAGCAGTTTTTTCAAAATATTTCGCTTCTTTTTTTTGCATGCTTAACAATTTTTCAAAGTAATCTTCACTTTTGGATGCAAGATTGGCGTGCTTCGTAGTGAAGTGGCAATTTAACTTGTCGGAATACATCGGGATACATCGGGATACATCGGGATACAACTACTTTTTCGTTTTTCACTATTGTACGGATTTTTTCGTTTTCATCCATTTTTTTCGCGGTACACCTGCGACTAGCTCGCGGTGCACCAGTGCACCGCGGTGCACCGGTTGAGAACCACTGCTCTAAATCCTGGCACGTCAGGTCACGCTATAGTCTTCAACACCAAAAGGCCCAACGAACGGCTGTCGAATCACGACGCTAGATCTTCTCCATCAACAAGTAGTTCGTAACACTTACAATATATTTGAGAAAATCTAAACTCTAAAGCATCCCATGTTTTATTTATCATGTCAAACCAAATTATTTTTTTAGTAAGATTCTGTCAAAATATTGTAGTTCGTCAGTAGTAGTGGAGTAGGTGAGGCGTTGTTCGCACAAGTCTTACCGCGCGCGGCGCCATCTGTGGTCGTGACGAGCAAAATGTGTTTGAAGTTTGTATTTCTTAGTGGACATTTGAACCATTTATATATATTTATATCTATAAACTCAATATAATTATAATTATTAAAATAATGTGTGGAACGAACGAAAACAAATAATATATCTACTTAAGACACCAATAATTTATTTAATTACATTACAAGGTATAATATCATTATTAAAGAGGAGTAAGCCGGCCAGGGAGGCCGAAACATGTAATCAGTTAAAAGAAATGTGAATCAAAACTAAATGTTTTTAATTTATTATTTTTTTAATTATAATTAATTAAAAATTATAATTATGCAGTTTCACCAAGTATTGGCAGTTGATAACCTTAATTTTATCATATTTCATCAAAAATTATTCATGCTTAGAACGCTTTACGTCTAGGGCGGAGTTCTAGTACTTTCGAATGCATATTTTCATTATTTAAAAACCACTGAAGTTTTGTAGAAATAAAAATTTATAACAAATAACAATCTCAAAAAATGGCGCAAAGGCACATCAATTACTAATGATCTACTCAATTTATCAGTATAAGTACAATAAACAATATATTAAATATAAGTATTTATGAGGTATTTATGATAAAGTACTAAAGAAATAGAAACGAAGAAAGATAAACAACAGAAAGTCCCAATGCCCATTAACGACTCCAGAAAATTACTCCTTCAAACAAATTCGTGAAGCTCGTGTTTGAACTGGGTCTTCTTTGCATGGAATATATAAACTTCCGAGACGATGTGGTTGTAATATGATTTTGCTATAGATTAATAATGTATCAATTGTAAAATATAAATTGTTTACTTTCGGTTCATTGTTGATGATTGTCTGACGCTGTTTCGAAGACTTGATGTTGCATCCAACTTCAAATCCATGCCTCGTATCACTGCACTAAATATTCTGAGCGTCGAAACCATGGAGGCAATTTTATATACCGATAATTCCACAGGGGTTGACGACCGTCAGAATTCAAATTTTTGAATTATAGAATCCCTCGAATCAGAGAACAAACATCTGAGCTGTATCGTGCTGTGAACGCAACTGATTACAATTCGAAACCACTCCGGTCTGTCAGCTTAAATTACCATACCAGCATAAAAAACAAAGCTAGACTGCAGGGATCATAGGCAGACCATGGTAAGCTCGAAAAGTGTTAATTTCAAAAAATAATTTGAAAAATTTGCACAATTTTTTTCAAATATATCTTTTGCTTCAAATTTTTGGAGTAAAAATAAATGTTTCATAATATTTTTAATGATTTATAAACGCAAAAAAAAAAATTCAAATATTCGACAGCAATTTTTTGTGTGTCTCAGTTGAGTATTTTTATATTGTTTGTTTGTAAAATGAGAGAACTACAGCTAAATAAATATAATGATATACAGCATAAAGCTTATTGTCATTTCTAATACATAGTCTTGGGTTGAAACTTTATTCAGACCTCGGGGTCATCGGCCTAATACCTTTAAAAATTCTATGAACAAATCATCCAAAATATGCCTCGAATACTACAGCAGCCTTCTCTGCAAGTTCTCGGTCTTCTACCCTGGAAGTGGTTGTGAATTATATGGGAGGAACTAATGCACTAAATAAATATCATCATCGAAATTTATTGTAATATTTTTTCATATTTCGAGACTCTGTTTTGACAATACAAATATCGGAGAAATAAATGCCAATCTTTTAATTAATATTATAATAACAAATAATCAATGCTAATGCAGTTTCATCATTGGTGAAACTGCATAATTAAAAAAGTCATTTGAATTATACCACAATTCAATTAAAATTAAAATTAAAATTAAAATGATAATAAACGGATTTACTTTAATTTACCATTTCAGGAAATTCAAATATATATTGACGTTTTATTTAAAATTGAATTCCAAGTATACTTGGACGGCGGTCATAGCTCAATGGTCAAAGCGTTTGTTTGCAAGCCAAAGGTCGTGGGTTCGATCCCCGACGGAGATTAAAAAAAGAGATTTTTAATCGAATTCTGAGCTCTAAAATATCCCCGGTTGGTGTGAATTTTGTCCATCACCCGTAAAATGTCAGTCATAGCCTATTAATTAAAATTGGTGGTAGAGGAAAGTCGTCCCGTGAAGACAACCCATTCATAGTAAATTACTGTAATAATAAAGGATGATGCGTGATTCTTGGGCTGTAGTCTATGACTGATATTCAGCGTTTAGCCATATACACCATGGTAAGCGTCATAGAATTCCACAGATGAGACTTCAGAATTACTATCACCATGTGTCGGTATTCTCCTGTATGTGCTTACATAAAAAACAATACGACATGTTTCCTCTGAATTGCATAATGCATAACATGTTGAGAAGCTACGAATAGTGTTGTTATGCATTTATGGCTTATCAGCTAAATAACCATACCTACCGGCACCCACTGAGTGCATGTTATGTTTACGGGTATTATGATTCCTCGTTTAATTTAAATATTTAGTGTTTATTTAAAAATATATACTAATTCCTAACGGGAATGACTTAGTGGTAAAGCTTTAGTTACCATATCGAAGGTCGTGGAATCGATCCCCGCCATAGATTAAACTAAAAATGTTTTGAAAACGATTTGTAAGCTACTCGTATATAAAGACCCCTAGTTGGTGTGATTGTGATCGCTCGTCTATGCAGCCCCTTGAGACTTACTATCTAGGAATTATAAAATATGCTCTGTAAAATATGAAAAATGACAATAAACATAATAAAGTTAACAATTCAAAATATATATTTACGATGTAATCAATGATTTGTAAGCATTAAACGAGTTAATGTCGATATCAATAATATAACATACGAAATATGTTGTATGAAGGTAATAGGCATTAAATACATTTATTTGCAAATGGTTAGAAGTACATATTTAAATTATTCTTTGAGCGTGACAAGTTGTTTTTTTTTTGATCGAAAAACAATTTATTTTCCCTTATGTGTCGTTTACAGAGTTGTGGCTAAGAATTAAACGCAATTGTTTTATTTCCATCGAACAGAGTTTTTTAATAATTAAATTGTAATGTAGAAAGAGGATACAAAATAAAGAAATATTTTGTTCAATGTTTTCATCATTCACTTTGAGATCCATTATAAATAATAAATATTAATTTATTTACTTTGTTTTTACATGGATCCATCACTTTGTGGGCATCTGGTCAATCTTTTTTAGATTTAGATTGACCATTTAAAAAAAAGTGGTTGTAGTGTCATTTGAATAACATAACTTTAAAATAAAAAAATAAATAAATAAGAAAATTTTACTTGAGATGCAATAATTTTTTTGCTGATACGTGGGATGTCTTTAAGACCTTTAATGTGAAATTAAATAACATATATTTACCATTATAATCGTCATGACCCTGTCTTCTTCTTCTTCGTAGTATCAATCCGGTGGATTGGTTTGCAGCAACAGAATCTTGCATCTCGATCTCCATTCCTCTCGGTCCTCCGCAACCCTTTTCAGCTCAGCATAAGCGCTACAATTCATGTCCTCGAATACTTGCTGCAAATACCCCCGTCTAGGGCGCCCTCTACAGTTTCTACCCTCAATCATCCCCTCCACAATATCGTAAAGAAGACCATCGTGGCGCATGATGTGACCAATCCATCGGGCTCGCCTCTCTGAGATGGTTCTTATTAGGTGCCTATCTTCCTTGATTATCCTGAGAACCTCATTGTTCGTGACGTGGTCTCTCCAGGAAATTCCAAGAATTCTTCTGTACGACCACATCTCAAAGGCCTCTAGTCTTTTTTTATCACTTTCAGATAAGCACCATGTCTCACAGCCGTACATTAAGATGCTCCAAACAAGTGTTTTGGCAAGTTGCTTGCGGAGCCCTAAAGTAATATTCTTTGACTCAAGTATTTTTGCTTTTTTATTGAAAGCTAGCCGTGCTTGATGTATTCGACTGTTGACTTCTCTTTTTGTTCTGCCATCCCAGGTGATCGTACTTCCACCCTGTCTTATCTGGAGTATATGGTCGCTACAAACTGCCGCTACAAAGCTCTGTCAGCCGGTCGCCGCCGAGTACATTCTATGCATAATTCTCGACGTTCTTCCAGGACGGTGCAAGCAATATTCTAGCATGGGGTGTTGTTGCTTGAACTCGAATGTAAGAATGGTCTTCTAGAATGTTCTTTTTAAAACAGCTTTATTGACAGATAAGTTGTTGTGTTCAAAGAAGGAGTCTTGTTTAACCATTCATTTTGTAAACAAATAGAATGTACAAATAAACAGTGCGAATAAATAGTTGTGCAAATTGCGAGTAGATTTTTAATGAAATATTACGAAAATAGATAAAATCTCTCTCCAGTAAACAGAGACCCAGACTCTGGTAGTTTGTCCGTCTAATTATTATTCGGGACTTGTTTATTTTGGAATAATTTAAATTGCGATATTGAGGAGTAATCGACGGCGGGGGCGGAACATTAGACCAGGGACGGTAAACTGAGACTCGCAAGCCAATTAATGACCACGGCTTCTGTTTGTGCGGCCCGCGAGCCAATCGGTACTTAGAACCGACCTGTCACTTCATAGACTAAGCACTTTGCATTTTTGATTTGTTAGGTTGTCAAACTAATGTAGCCGTAAATTTGATTTTTTCGCCGGGCGGCATAGTCCAGTGGTTAAAGCGTTTGCTTCTCAGACAGAGGCCGTCGGTTCGCATCCCGACAAAGCTAGATTTTCTTAAATCGATTTAATTAAAACTCAGCTCTTTATATGCCCCCGGTAGGGTCGAGCCACCCTTAAGGACGAATTAAAAATTGTTCAATCCTCGGGAGCATCGGGCTGATCATCAAATCTCCTTAAAGACGCTGATCATTGAACACCAAAAAAAAATCTGATACTACAGCCGCAGTGTATGCAACTTTGCGGACTCGAGGCTTTTGTGAACTATCTATGTTCCCATGTGATACAGGTGTTCTGGGACAAGGCATAGACAACCTGTGAGCTTACAAAACTCTGAAACGGAAATTTGCGTTGTCTTTATGCTCTGAATACGGAACGGATATGCTAAATTAAATTATTTGACCGTAATTAATTATGCAGTCCTCTCAGGAAAAATTATCTACCCCTGCGTGATGATCAGATGTGACGTCGTATCTTGGGAACATTAGCAGTCGCCCTCAAACAAGGAACCTTCCTCACAGCCTGTGATGGGTGAGGCCAGGGTGAGTAAACCGCAGGTCTGGAAGGTCACCCTCGTGAATATCAATCAGCATCGCAGATTTAATTTATTTAGCACGTTGACTGCCAACTACGAGATAGCTCGTAGATTGCGTTATTTCTAGGACGCCAACTACGAGTTATCTCATCCTCGTTTACTTGCCTTTTTTTTGTGTAGCTACGATTTAACTCGGAATATATCAGTGCTAATATCGATAGAAGGCTTCTGGGAAAAGAAGAAAAAATCAATGCAGGCTTGCATGAACAGAAAAATTGTTAAAAAATTAACCAAAAATATAATTATAATAATTACTTCGAATTCGAGAAATAAATTAATATTTTATTGTTTGTGGAACTTCTTTAAACAATATTCTAAGCAAAGGGCTGGCTTCTCTTTACAGGCTGGACAGAAATAACACATTTTTCGGTGTTTTTTGCTTGGGTATATATTGGACATAGCTTTGTCGGACGCAGTTTTTTTGGTAGTAAGACCTTTTTTTATGATAACTAAGACCTAGAATTTGAGTTTTTAATAATACTAGCATAATATCATTAAATCGAATTGTCATTTTTGGCCAGATTTCTGTAAATTTCCATGGCAGTCAAGTTTTAAAAAAAAGTCGATCCAGGTTATCTGATTAATATTCATTAAAAGCACCACAACAAATTCCGTGCTATAGAGATTCTAATTAATTAAAGGTTTTTTATGTTTCATTAATTATACATTTTAATGTTGGGTCCTCGAGTAAAAAGAAGAAAGAACACAAATATCAACAATTTTTTCACATTTTCTTTCGAATCGAGATAAAAAATCAGCGGTTTTTAAACGGTGGTTTACGGAACTTGCTCCACGAGGATTTTTCCGATGCTTCAGCGAAGCTCATCTCATGTGGCGCTGGATGTGGAGTGTTGATTCGCCAACGTCATCAACTACAGTCCGACATTCACGCATCATCCTTATTATTACAGGAATTCACTGTGAATGGGTGGTCTTCCCGAACACACGACCTTCGGTTTGGCAAGCAAACGTTTTAACCACTAAGCTATGCTTGCCGGCGCGTATTGTATAATATTACATTGGTTTGAGCCGTCCAAAGTTGGCGTTAGGATAAAAAAGTATACCGCGGAAGCGTTGGGTTAATCATTCGATTTCCTTAATTCGGTTAAAAATAACCCAAAAATATGCCTCAGATACTACAGCTACACCTTCCTCGAGCATTTGGACTTCTACTCTGGAGTTTGTCAGAAACCATATACGAGCATGTTCTCAAGTAGACCTTCAGGTGCAGATGGCCAGTAGCAGCTAACAGAACTAAGAGGCAGGAAAATGATAGAAAGAAAAAAATACAAATTCTTTATACGCTCGAATATGGCATGTGACATTGAAAGGAGTGACATCACAAAACATCTCGAGAGCCACTGAAATGAAAACTCTCCGACTCTCATTGTGACACTGAAAATCTGTGACAAACAAAGAATTTCTAAAGAAAGTATTGCTGCGTCGAAAATGTCGTGTGATAGGAAAAATGAAGAAGACTTTATTGAAGAGATAAGTTGGAAGATTGTGTCCTGATAGCATGAACATTATAACAACTGATGACATACCTCCAGGAAGATCACATAAAAGATGGCGTGACATCTGGGGATACGTGCCACAGAAACAAGCTATGAGAAATAAGGCACGCAGTCCTAAAAAAAAAAAGAATTTACATGATTGATTATTTCGATTTTTTCGATCGATATTTCTTGGTGGAATTCCATTATATCAGATATAAAATAAAATATTCTTTAGAATTCAACTTGAAAATGGACATCCGACCTGGCTGAAACATGTCGTCAAAAAAAATAATATATGTGGAATAAATTCTAAAGAATCTTTTATTTTATATCTGAGATTACATGATTAGATACTAAATTTGAGATCCTCGTACTTTATATTTCTTCTTACAGAGTAATCAATAAATTACAATTTGTGTTTTTATTCAATGTTTTCAGCATTCACTTTGTGATCCATTATAAATAGTAAATATTTATTTATTTACCTTGTTTTTACACGGATCACGTTGAGTATGGCCTAAGCAGAGGCCCATACTCAAGGTGATCTATGTAAAAACTAGTCAAATAAATAAGTATTTATTATAAAAAAAACGTATATATTTCTAGTAAAACAGGATATATGTATTGTTAAAAATTAACGTTGTCTCGTACATAATTTACTTGTCGTCATATACGCTTTATCCTCTTTTTTTTCGAAACGTTGGTTCCAGAAAGTGGTGCCTTAAAAAACTCAATCTATAATTCAATGAATCGTTTCCATATATCAAAATACCCCTTAAAAAAGTACCAAGTGACAACGAAGTATTACGACTGGGTGTGCACGAATATTTCAATGAAAATGTTTTTGTGTTTTCGTATTGTCATGCTTTGTTATTTGCGAAAAGAATGACAGCCGGCCGCAGGAATCCGTGAAAAATAAACTTCAGGTGGCGTTTGAAAGAAGTTGAGATGTTGAAAGTAAAAGGAAAAGCCACGGAAGTTGGGAAAGGATCGTGGAGGATGAGGAAAGAGAAAAGTAGTAGAGTTGTCTGGAAAAATTTCCATGAATTCTTAAAGTTTGCCTCTTTTAAAGTAAATCGCAGAATAATGATGGAATTCATTTCAGAGCAGATTTGTTTGAAATATAAATTCTTTTATCCTACTAGCAATTTGAAGTTTTCCTAACACAAAAATCTTTTCTAGATTTAGTCGACTTAGATAAAATAAGAGCAGTTCGTCTCATAAATAATGGCACACTAACGCTTAACCTACAATCCTTGGAACATAGACATAAGATTGGTTTACAAAGTCTTTTCTACCGTTATTACGACAGCCGCTTCTTATTTGTACTTTAAATACTTAATTCCTCCTGCATTCACCCATAACCGACAAACTCGTCTTACAATTGACCATATGTCATCATTCATAATGAATATATGTAATAAAGGATGATGCGTGAATGTCGGACTGTAGTCTATGACGTTGGCAGATCAACACTCCACATGCAGCGCTTAGCCGTAATCATAATATAATTCCAGATATGAGACATCAGAATCACTATCACCATCTGTCGGTATTTTCTTGTATGTGCTTACATAAGAAATAAATAAATTACAACCGCAATATCAGTCTCTATGGAAAGAAAATTTCGTCACAGAAATGAAATTCTTTCCCGGTCTAGCATGAATCTAAAAATATATAATTTTAATAGAATACGAGTATCAAAAATCCGATAACACATCAAAATAAATAACTTCGGAGAAAGCCAAGGGCAAGTGAAGGTCAGACAAAATTGCAATTTCATTTTTAAAGTAAATGCCTAATAAAATGTTTATAAAATACGAGTATTTGCACTTAGGTGTATATTATATATTATAGAACTTGGTAATCGAATTAGTGAATGATGTGAAATGAAGGAGGCTTTTTTTTAATGATTTCTGAGATTCATCATTATCATCATCATCACCGCATCCGTTCCCCTAACTATAACAAATATATATTTATATTTTTTATGTGAGCACATCGACAGATAGTGACAGTCATTCTGAAGTTTTATATAAGGATAATATGACGCTTACCATTTTACATATGGCAAAGCGCTGCATGTGGAGTGTTGAATCGCCAGCGTCATTAAATACAGCCCGACATTCACGCATCATCCTTATTGTTACATATATTTATTATGAATGGGTGGTCTTCACGGGATGACTTTCGTATACCACCAATTTTGATTAATAGGCTATGACTGGAATTTTACAGACGAGGGATCAAATTCACTTGGGGGTATTTAAAGGGCTTAGAAATCGATTAAAAATTTTTTTTTTCAATCTCCGTCGGGAATCGAACCTACGACCTTCGGTTTGGTAGGTAGACGGTGTAACCATTAAGCTATGCCTGTCGGCAGTATATGGTTGTAACGACCTGCTGCCACAAAGCTCTGTTAGCTGCCATGATCCTTGCCTAGTCCCACGTGAGCATCGCCTTTCGCAGCCGTGTAAAGATTATGTATAGTTCGACGGCCTTCTAGGACGGCGAAGCTTAAAGAAAAGCCAGCTGTAGGTTATACTCTTTTGCAGTATTTGAAGTTTATGTACCAACCAGGTCCATACTTGCCTCTTGACCGACTATAGTATGCAAAGCTGCTTTATTCGCTTTCTCACCTCGTCATTCACCATAAAGTCAAACCATTGTACCCCCTGAATTCCACCATCTGCTTTCGAAACCCATTATAAGAATGCATTGGTTTTTGGCGAGATGTCAAGATTGACAACCGTAAGAGAGAATGGGGACGATCAAGCGCTATATAGACTATTGGATTATATATATATATACTTTATATACTGAGATTATAATTACATAATATGTAATGATTACTGATTATGTATATGTACTTATAATAAATATGTATTAATTAGTCATATGAACGTCATTAACATTACATACTTTGCTTGGTCACGTTTAGTTGATATTGAATATAAATAAATATTATTATTTTTATTAATAGTATTTTGTAAAAACAGTTTTGTGATCCTTAGAATAAAAAAACAATAAGTATTAATATAATAACAATTGAATCCAATAAACAATTTCTATTTAAGCATTTGATTTTATTATTAAATCTTATATTATAGTAAAAAAAGTAAAATTTAAATAAAAAACTGAAGTGTATTGAAAGACATTATATCAAATTACAGTAGTTTTTTTTTATCTTTTTTCCTTTTATGCGTAGGTAGCAAGTAGTGAGTAGGTAAACACAAGAAGTGGGCGACTACTTTTAAGCATTTTGTTTATTACCTGTAATGATTTGAATTTTTTTCAATTCATTATTAATTTCTGTGAGATTAATGAAGGACAGTTTTATTAATATTATATGTAAAGGAAAATTTGGAATACTTACAAGATATCTGCACAAGAGCTAGAATAGTGCCGTCTAAGGTTTTGGAATTAATCGACTACAAGTATAAAAAACTCTTAAATTTGTAGATACTTTTTAAACGGTAATGGAGCGGGGGAAAGAGTGCTGGCTTAGGATGCGTATTAAAGTAAGCTCGATTCCGGAGCCTGCCATCGTCAACATTATTTCATCTTTTTTCTTCACCAATAATGTCACTTTTTGTGGACCGCGCTTCAATAATTGTATAAATTATATATTCATTACATAATTGCCGTTTTTTGTAGTTAATTGAGTAATTTACGCGATCACTTTTTTTCCTTCATATGCGCTTCATAAATGGAATAAATAGTCGTCATAATTAAAAAAAAATACTAAAATGTGCGTCAATAAACACTGTTACGATTGGTTGACTTGTGAAGGTTTTTCGTTCTTCCTAAATCGGTTCCATATCTGGAACATATAGTCGCCTCAAATTGCTGCGACTTAGTTTTGTCACTTGCCACTATCCATGCCTTATCCTGCATCCGTCCACCTGTGCAACATCCAAAAAACTACTGTCGTTAAGTAGTGACGCGATCAAACATTAATGGTAGTTCTAACACAAGTCATTAACAAAGATCTTACGATTATATTTCCGCAATAATGAGTACTTACAATGAGTTATAACAATGAGTTAGGTCCCTACTGTAACAATAGGTAGGTAGGTAACGATACTTAGCCGACCTCGTCACGGCATACATCTGGATGTGAAACATGTCCACCGCAGACACGCACATCTCCGGAGATGTCATTAAAGATCTGCCAGATCGATTATGTATCATGTCCGCATCAATCCTTAAAAGGGTTGCCGTGTTTCCAGTCACGTGTTCAAAAAAAAAAAAGTTTTGCTTTTCATATTCTAATATTACATATTGACACAAATCTATTCAGGTACAGTTGAAAGGCTCTATTACAGATCGAAAAATTCAACAATACTAATACAACAATATAAGCATATTTATTAGAAAATTCTTGCACAAAGCATTTTACAGGAAATATTTTATTTAGCCACTAACTGCAATATATATTTTTTCAATTTCACATATTGCTTAAGTAATTTATATAATACAAAATTTACACTGAAATACCTACCTATAAGAAAATTAATTTAAGAGTTTGTAACGCTGGCGATTTAGTCCTAAACTTACCATATCCATCATTATAGAATTAGGTGAATCATAATGGTTAATGATGTAAAGTGAATTAAAAAAAACCTTAAATTTTCTCAAGCCGCTTTTTTTAAATGTAAACACATACAGAAGAATACCCACAGATGGTGACAGTAATTCTGAAGTTTCATCTGTGGAATTCTATGACGCTTACCACGGTGTATTTGGCTAAACGCTGCATATGGAGTGTTGATCCGCCAACGTCATAGACTACAGCCCGAGATTCACGCATCATACTTTATTATTACAGGAATTTACAATGAATGGGTGGTCTTAACGGGACGAATTTCGTCCACCACCAATTTTAATTAATAGGCTATGACTGGCATTTTACGGGTGATCGATCAAATTCACACCAACCGGGGGTATTTTAGAGCTCATAAATCGATTCAAAATCCTTTTTATTTTAATCTCCGTCGGGGATCGAAGCCACGACCTTTGGCTTGCAAAGCAAACGCTTTGACCACTGAGCTATGACCGCCGGCAAAGGGAACGTATGTAAATTCATCAAGACATACTTTAAATATATTTTAATAATAAAGAAAATGAATTGAAATTTAATTAACGACCTATATTATAAGTTTATAGTGACACCTTTGATTAGTCAAAAAATGAATTCACATTAGTGAGCAATATGATAGAATCGATGAAATTAATTAAATTTGTGGCAAGTGGAAACATTTAATAAAACTATGCTTTGTTTTATTTTGTTGATACAGAGCTCGAGTGCAGAGTTTTAAATTAATAAAGTAATTAAATATTATTTACAATTGTCGAATGACCAGCAAAACACCTCGTCTATGATAAAAATGCGGCTCGTAATTAACGTCAGATACTAGAACTAGACATATCTAATCATCACGGCAGTCACGTCACCATCACTCTGTGTGTGGTGGGCTCTGCGATTGGCCGTTAGTGCCTCGATAACAATATTATTTACTGGCAAAGTGAGTTTTCTATTTATCAGTTATGAAAATTCATTTTTTCTTCTTTCTTGTCTGTCACAATTTTCAAATAATTATTTGAAACGCTTTTGTTTTTGTTCGATTGTTTCGAACGCGTTGTTCGAAATTTTGATTTTTTTCAATCACACCGAATAGAAGTTATATTCCCCATTAACTATTCCCAGTATAATATTATCGTTAAATGTGTTTCTTTCAGTCAGGATTGAAAATCATAACGTTCATTATATAATATTCGTGAATTTTGGATCACGATTTTCATCTATGACTGCATTGACAATTATCTACGGTTTATTACATTACAAACATTTTTGTACAAGTCCTGTTTTAACATTTCAATTTAGTTACAAGGTTAGGTTTTTTCTTACCGTTTCAACAAATTTGATCAAGGTGGGATGGAAAAACCTAATCAACCTAACCTAGCTTTATCTTACCTCACCTAACCTAATCCTTACATAAAGTATAAATATTGTCTCGACTTTTTTTTCGTAACGATGCGGTAATTATAGAAACAAAATTAATACATAATATAGAAAATATTTAAAATATTTGTATACTTTTGAGTTTATTTATGAAATGAAAATATAAATTTAATATAAGTTGATGATTAATTAAAAAAAAATGATAAATACGACAATATCGGAGTAGCAAAAATAAGATTTAAAAAAATGTGATAAGATAAAAATAAAGATATGTAATGTTTGTTATTTTCGATAGATAATTCATGGAGAAGTTTTATAATGTTCAATAATGTAAATGAAATTCTTGATATAAAGTAAAATACTGAAATTTCAGTAGTTTAATATTAAATTACAAGCAAACATCATACACCGCTGAAACATGAATATTAAAAATACGAAGGAAATCAAAATCATATGCCAAAAAGTATTTTAAAAATATATTGTTAACACATATAGGATGCAAATATTTTGTAAACGAATTCTAGTCAAATATTATGGCAACTATTTTTTTGGCAGTATTTAATTCAATTGATAGTATTTATTTAGCAAACGGTCAGTAATAAAATAATTCATTGGCAGGAAATAATTACTGAATGGTAATTAATAATAGGTTAGGTTTCCATTTTATGGGTTAATTATTCATTTAATTTTACATTATTTTTTATCAATAATGAATATATTAGTGCACACTGACACTGTGAATAATGTCAATTAACTGAGTCTTCTGCCAATTTATTTATTTACTGCCAATTTATTTAAATTACTGCTTAAACCTTGAATTAGTTACTGAACAAAGAAATACGGGCCGAATATTATTACTTCACTTTTTCCATTGTGAGTTGAGATAAATAATAAGCTGCCAATCTATTAACTATGAAACAATCCCTTATAATTGTTATTAAAGCGTCCTGACAACAAAGGAAATGTAAATATGTGATATTTTATTGAAATTAATAAAGTCAACAACGTATTAGTTTCGGGCAACTCTGTGAACTAAAGGATTGATAGACTACTGGGAAAGTAGCTGAAGGCTGTCAGCTAAGTTTTGTTTACATAGACATCTATCATTGCTTAGATTTTTTTTTTTTAATTTGATTTATAGTTTATCTAATCCAGAGGAAGAAGGAAACTATTTTTCCAGATACGCAGTAATACCCTACGATCTTGATATTTGATCGTTTCACATTTAAAATCGCATTATTATGTACATTATTTTTTCAAACGTCTTACTTACTAGAAAAATATCTTTAGTTGCCTTAACTTCCTGCTTTACTGTGTTAATTGGTATATATATAACAAAAAACAATACAAATAGTGCTTAGAAAGACGCATCTGACAAATAATTTCCTACGCAGGGCATCATGAAAAAATATTGACAAAATTTAGAGGGCAAACAAAAATGTTGGGCTTAAAGTTCAATACATGAAAATGATGAAAACTTTTTAGGTTTTCCTACATTCTGTTTTTTTTAATCATGATTTTAAAATACGATTTTTCGGTAATCTTTGCCTGTACAATCATCACGTGTAAAATGTATCATCTGTACTCGAGGTATTCTACTCATTAACATCCCTGTTGCTAAAAGAACGACTTCCCGTCGCTAGGATTGTCATCGGAACGCGTGGGGAGGGATGCGAGTCACAAAAAACTTTTTTTAGAAGGACATCGCAGTTTATTTAAGACGAAAGATTGAAAAACTTCGGTATTCGACCCGGGCCACAAGCAATGAACGATATTTTTACACTTTCGGTCCGTGTCTATACCTCCGTATAGACCCGGACCGAGAGTGAAGGGAGCGCGCTGTCACACATGCAGCGCCCTGCGATCGCCTGTCGGCCCTTTGACGAATCATGTTCTACCATAACAAGCAAAATGGCGACGCTACGCATTTTATTATATTACTAAAATCTATATATATATGCGTGTCCGAAGAGCGAACAAAAATAATAGACAAAAGATCGCATATCGAGGCTTTTTCGGCACCAGCCTGCAAGGGCTATATCGAGCTGATGTCAACATGAGAAAATAAATAATTGTCAAATAATTGTCAAATGATTTCACTAGTATTTATAGTAATCGTGGGACTCGAAATACAAGGCAAGCACTGAGTTTACATGCAGTCGCGTGGTTATTTGACAAGTCGCGTGGAAAATCCCACATTTACCACGGCCCAAGCCGCCCACTACAACTTTGTTCGGTTCAGTGATCATCTAAACATTATTTAGCATGTTCATAACTTCAGATCGGTATTTGCTAATACGGATATCAAATAATACCGCCACGAGCTCGCGGAAACCTCCAATGGAAAGTTGGGCGACGAACGAACGAAATTGATTGAAATCAGACGCCGGCTCCGATTATATTAAATTTCCCCGAGCGAGCGAGAAACGAAGGTGGGATATTTCCAATTATGTTTTGTGATAAGTTTTAGCTCCGGGACTATAGGATATTGTTGAGCAGGTGTCGGTGAGTGTTTTTTTTGTGGCTTTAGAATACATTTCAATATTACAATATTTATACACCACTGACGAATGTTTTATTTTTATGTTAACACATAGAGGAGAATACCGACAGATGGTGATAGTGATCCTGAAGTCTCATCTGTGGATTCCATGACGCTAACCATGTTACATAAGGTTAAGTGTTGATCCGCTAACGTCATAGACTACAGCCCGACATTCACACATCATCCTTATTAATACAGGAATTCGCTATGAATGGGTGGTGTTTACAGTACGACTTTCGTCTACCGCCAATTTTGATTAATAGGCTATGACTGTTATTTTACGGATGACTAAATTCATACCAACGGACGGTATTTATAGAGCTCAGAAATCTTTTTTTTTTAAGTTTGTCGGAGATTGAACTTACGACTTTAGGCTTGCCAAGCAAACGCTTAAACCACTGAGCTATACCCGCCGGCAAATATATGCCACTAGCAAATAAAATATTACGAATCAATAATAACTACGTGTATATTTCTCGACTCGAATTTCAAATTGCTGAGCAGCCAGCGACAGGTAATGAAATGAACATGTTTGCGAAGGTTCGTGGTTCGAATCACAGCGCCTGCCATTTATGTTTCTGCAATTTGTTGGGCCTTTGCATTAGGGGTAGCTGGGAAGTATATTTGTTCCCAGCAGTGGCAAATGACAGAGCTGAGTGGCGGCAATTCGTGGTGACCATATGTTCCAAATATGGAACGCCTACACGAAGAATATAATGTTACAAAATGATTCTCATAATGTCGAAACCTTCTACTGGTGCACTCCTCTGTGCTACTTCAAATAAATATGAATCTCTACATCAAAACATTTAGTTGTATTGTATTGTATAATTTCTGGTAGTTAATTAATGAAGGCAAAGGTTACCTTATTGTCTGTAGATAAATTAATAATTATGTAACTTTTGTTCTCTCTCTGTGAGGATAATTTTGCTTTCTTGGAAATCCTCTTCAAATACAATACGTGTCAAATTATTGACAAGTAAAAGTTCCGAGCAACGCTGAAGCAAAACTTTTCGCTTTATGGTTCGCCTGCTGGCAAAAAGGATCTATTACATGCTAACGATGTACATATTTAAGATAAAGTTTATGAATCTGTTTATTCTGTATATTATTTCATAGAAAATTGTGCTTTAACAATTATAAGTAACTTAAAAACCATGATTGAAGCTTGGGATGTGAATATATAAATCTTTTTTTTTTTCGTAATAAATATTTATTTTTACTTAAATATACATATACTATACATAAAATTCTTTTTTCAACGCGTCAATCCAAGCACAAAAATAACGGCAGAAGCGGGATGCGAACCGCGGACCTTGGAAACCAACTATGCCCAGGTATTCATACCGCTCGGCGAACTGCGCCATTGCCCTGCCTAGACTGACTTGCGTTGAAACTAGTATTTATATCATTGCTATCATCGTACGATAGATGTCGCCACAGTATATATTCAAAGTATGTATATTTTTATTATTATTCTATCAGTCTTCATTTATTCACAAGCTTAATATTATTACTTTCCGGCAGTCTATTTATTTTTGTAAGTACCACTCGGGTCTCGAACCAAACTATAGACTGAATGGATGAGAAACGACTATTTATAGTTCCGACTCGGACTTTATAACCAATCATTTACCTGTGTTACTGATGGATAATTTTTACCTTCTTGATATTGTCTCAAGGAGACATTATTATATGAATTTTTTAATTTTTATTAGAATATTATTTTATTATTTCAATATTCTAATCTACTTTTATAGATCATTGACTATATTACAATATTATTATTACTTAAATATACATATACTATACATAAAATTCTTTTTTCAACGCGAGCGGTATCAATACCTGGGCATAGTTGGTTTCCAAGGTCCGCGGTTCGCATCCCGCTTCTGCCGTTATTTTTGTGCCTGGATTGACGCGTTGAAAAATGAATTTTATGTATAGTATATGTATATTTAAGTAATAATAATATTGTAATATAGTCAATGATCTATAAAAGTAGATTAGAATATTGAAATATTTATTTATTTACCTTGTTTTTACATAGATTACGTCGGATATAGCCTCCGTTTAGGAGACTGCAGCTTAGACTAACTCGAAGCCTTCCTCAATCCATCACTGTCAATAGACATTCAGCTGCATAATCCTTCTAAGTGGTCGAATCTATTTATGTAGGAGAGGGGGAAACGGGTGTGTCTATCAGGGAATGATAAGAGAGGGAGACAGATAGGATAGATAATTCTTTATTTCAGCCTTGCAACCCTTTATTGGCAGATATGTCTATTTGATTTGCATGCTACAGAAAATATTGTCGCGAACTAGCGGTAGCTCCAGAGCTCTGTATTAATCGGTCCAATTTAGATTTTCAATTATTCTAAGATCTTTGATTTTTGGTTTGAGTTTTCAGGCTTGATCTTTCATGATGATGAAGCTGTACGTGACAGAAGCGAGTCCTCCAGCACGTGCTGCGAGAATGGCTGTGCGCGCCCTTGGACTGGACGACAAGATTACGCAGGTGGAGGTGCATCTAGTACGTGGAGATCAGTTCGCAGAAGATTATGTGAAGGTATGATGGTCACGGACGTTACAGAGGACACTCGGCAGTGAAGATGTTTGAATTTGGACTAGACGAAAAGATCACTAAGGTTGGAGTGTGTCTAATAAGTGGAGGACAGGTCGCAGAAGAATGTGTCAAGGTGAGATGGTCAAGGGCGTGGTAAAAGATCACTCAGTACTTAGCATTTAAGATGACATGCGTGATCTTGCGTCAAAAGTGTTGATTTCCTAAATTACACGTTTTTTTACATAAATACATACAAGAGAATACCGACAAAAAGCGGTGGAGAAACCTCATCTGTGGATTCTACGACGCATACCATTTTGCATATAGGCATACTCTGCATGTGGAATTTGATCCAATCATTTCATAGACTAGAGCCTGACATTCACGCGTCTTCCAATTAATCAGGAATTCACTGTGACTGGTGGTGTTTACGTAACGGCTTTTGCCTGTAACTAATTTAAATTAAAAGGATATTAGTGGCATTTTACGGGTGAGGGATTAAATTCACACCAACCTTTAAGTAATTATAGAGCATAGAAACCGATTATTTTTTATTTTCGATCGAATCTATGACCTTCGGTATGGTAAGCAAACGCTTTACCAATAAGCAATACCCGCCGCTAGACATTGATGCTATAATGCATATTGTTTTTCAATGTCATTGATTGTTATTCTACGAAGAGGGGGTTTTCATTGATTGCATAATTCAAAGCTTATAAATGTATCATAATGTTTATTTCTTCTTCGGGATTTGAACTCGCGTGATAGAGAAACGCCTTAACGTCTCTCAGAAATATTTACCATTCGATTCCTTATTTTTTTCACCTTTTTTCATGAATAAATTTTTTAAAGTAATTTCTCCTTTTCAGAAAAACCCTCAGCACACGGTGCCGATGCTCGAGGAAGGCGACTTCATCGTATGTGACAGGTGAGCACTAACGGTAACAAGATCAAACAGAAAATGATAGATAATAATATCACATTATTACAAAACATAGCAACAACATGCGACAAAATATGCCAATACAGATCGTGTCAAAACATAATTTATGTAACGCAGATCTTTTGAAATCTTGGAATCTGAACAAATCCAATGCAGCCGTAGTGATTTTCGAAATCTAATGTCTAAGTAGAATACTGAAGGTACGATGACTTTGCGAGGAATGACGAGATGTCTACGCAGGCATCTGCTCTCTTATCACGTTATACGGCTGCATTGGTTCTTGGTGAGATGCCAAATTAGAAATTACAATGTATAAATAGCAAGTATATTATTATTCATGGATATATGTATTAGATAAGGGAATTTTCTTAAATTACTCAAATGCATGTTGTGTTTCAGTCATGCTATAGCCGTGTACCTTGCTACGCAGCACGGAGTTACAGTGAATGAACGTCTACAGCTGTTGCCATCGGAGCCTCAGGCACGAGCTTTGATGGATCAGAGAATGTATTTTGACGCCACCATCTTCACCAAACTCAGAACAATCGTGGTAATTCACTCTTATGGATTTTCACAACAATCTTCTTTGATACATTTGGTGATGAGGTCTGCAGTGTATCCTGATGTGCCGGGTTCTGGAGACTGACTGCCCTTGGCCCTTGTGGTTGGTCGCATGTCCGAATGGTATTGCAACAGGTGTGATATTGTTTTGGATTCAGTGTTGGTTTTGACGGGTACGGAGTGTTATATATTTGATTTTGTGACAGTAATACTTTGTGTCATTTGGGTACCAAAATTGATGTACTTATAGCGTGATTTTTATTTTTACATTTTTTTATCTTCAGCGCTCGGTAAAATAATGCCAATGTACTGGACATGAGTTCGTTTGCATAAAATATGTCAATACGTAAGCATACTTCTGTTTTACCATTTCATTTATTGTATTTTCTATTTTAAAACCGTATGTATTGGCCTAGGCCGTTAATAAAATAAATAAATACTTGATAGTATGAGTGCATAGAAGCATTAATACTTGATGGGATCTTTCGCCATATTCAGTAATGAAAACAATCTGATAAGCGTTAGTGACATTTTTTAAATTGTGTCCATGTATTTATAAACGTATTAAAACAACATTTATAATGTTTATAAAGATAAAAATTAAAATATAAAAATTAAAAAAATATATAATCAGAGTGTCTACATAATAATCACTTGTCGTAAAAACGCAGGTAACGCAGGATCTCATGGGAGCACGTTTCTTGAAGCGCAGCAGGAGTGATAGAGCCAGACGTAACGTTCCGCTCTCATTTGCAGGTGTCGGTGCTTAGCGGTGCTCTCGTTAGATCACCGAAATTAAGCAACAGTGTACGCCAGTGGTTCTCAACCTTTTTGAAGTCACGGTGCCCTTTTGATCATGGAAAAAAATGGCGGTGCACCAGAATTAAGAGGTCAAAACAATTTGTGGACATAATTTTTGTGAAATATTCATTTTAAAAAAAAATTAGGTACACACTAAATTACATACAATTTTTTTGACATATTTTCGTTTTAAGTTAAGTTATATAAAAAAAATGTTCAATATTGAATATAATTTTAGTTCGTAAATTTTTCCTTAGATTTTTTTTTATATTTATACGCGTTATTAAAAATATTTGTATTAATATTTGAAGGTGAAGAAAATCTAGAAAGGGTGTAATTTCCCTCCCGCCTCTAATCCACCCTAAATGACGTCCCTGCTTAATAAAATGTAATAAATCAAATATTATCAATCAGAAATCAATCAATGGAATACCTGAGCTTGTTGGTTTTTGCAAATCAGATATATTCGGTCGGAATATTTGTTATAGCTACCTTCAATTCATCGTCTATATTTGTAAGTCTTTCTCGTTTTTTAGTTTTCATATTAGTTATTATTGAGAAACCAAGCTCACATAAATATGATCCTGAAAACTGTAAAAAAAAATCAGTGCCTTCATGTGAAGAACTGGATATTCATCTTGGACAGATTTCCAAAAGTCCTTCCTCCATGGTCATTTCTGAAAATGTAAATTTTAGAGTGTGGTCATTCGACAATGAGACTAATTCTTCTTCTTCGGCGTATGAAAATTCACAATACAGTGTATCAATTGTAGCAAATGGATTTCGTATCCAGGCATAATTTTCTATATTTAAAGAAGGAAAATAATGTGCAATATTTTCTTCTAATAAATTGAAATAATTTCCTCGGGAATGTTTTCGTTGAGTAAAGGAAACATTTTTTTTTCTATTATTCGATTTTCCCTTTTTTCTCCATCACTAAACATAATTTTTCCTGCTTCACAACATGCAGGGAAAGTTAGAGACTGCTATAGTATGTGGTTTTAATTGTACAGCGATCAATTCAGCAATCACGTATGACACCAGTAGTGCCTTATCGGAAATTTTAACAGTTTTTTCAAAATATTTCGCTTGTATTTTTTTTTTCATGCTTAACAATCTTTCAAAGTAATCTATACTTTTGGATGCAAGATCGGCATGCTTCGTAGTGAAGTGGCGATTTAACTTGTCGAAATACATCGCGCTATTGGACAGTTTTTCTCCACATACGATACTTAGTGAAATGTGATATCCATCCTCATTGATGCTAGTAAAACCGAAACGTAAATATTCTTTAGAATACTGTCGATTAATTTTTCTGATTTTACTGGATACACCTGTATTCTCTTTTGTATGAGACGTATGATGTCTAGTAACATCGTCACTACTTCTTCCACTTGTACTCTCTGAGTCTCTGGTTTTCACTATTCTGCTGATTTTTTAGTATTTACCCATTTTTTTCGCGGTGCACCTACAACAAGCTCGCGGTGCACCAGTGCATCGCGGTGCACCGGTTACGCGAACCAAAACTTGGATGAGTCACCGCCTATTACTAATCGCGCGAAAATCGACTAATAGACCGTGGAAATTGACATGAATGAGTAGCGGCAATACGTGGCAAGCAAATATTTCAGACATGCAACGATATGGGAAACCTACGCAAAACGCACACAAAATAGTCGTCCTATGCGTCCATTTTCCACCCAGATTATATAAAAGAGCAACATAAATGGATAAATAATCACCCTCCGACGGTACTCGAAAGAGGAAAGAGGTCCTTTTCGACACTCTCTAACTCCAGTTCTTCCAAGAAAACTCGTTCGAACCTGAATAGTTTAGTTTGTAAATAATAACTGTTGAAGATAGTCGTATTTCATAAGGATCAGAGTTCATGACCGAACTTGAGCTGCTTTCTTCTGCTTTCAGGTAAAGGTACTCCGCGAGGGCGCCAGAGAGGTGGACGGGGGCCTCGTGTCTGAAGTGGTGGAGAACTACGCCTTCGCTGAAGCCTTCCTGCTCGGAGGACCCTGGATGACTGGCGCGCGCCTCACGCTGGCGGATCTCTGCTTGGCTGCCACCATCTCCACGCTGGATGTTTTCGTGCCCATCACACCAGACACGTAATCTTCACCATATTTCACCATATCCTTGAATACGGCAGTCACCTTTGGGTCGGAGTCCCAACATACCCACTAAATCTCACCATTCTCTTCATTATATTATATACAATAGATAAGTATGTCATACCTTGTTTTAACATAGATCACATTAAGCACTGTTTCACTTGCTGAATGACTGCAATTTCACGTACCTTGTACGTTTGTACAGGTTATAACTGATGATCGCGTGATTTTCATTGATAGCGAAACTGCAGTCTTCTAGCAAGTGAAATAGTGCTCAGTGTAATTCATATAAAAAAGCTATGAAATTCTCTCTCTATTAATAATAAATAAAAATAACATTGAAATCGGAAGTCATCTTTGGATTAAAACTCCTATATACCTTCTATAACTAATCAATACGGTTTAAAAAAGAGCAAATCGTCCGATAAATAATGGCACACGTTTAACCTGCATTTAATAGAATGCAAACGTAAAATTCCTTCACTTAGTCTTTTCTACCATTATTACCACGACCATTGCTCATGCATACACCCACAACCGAAAAACTCTTACACTTGCCGAACATACAAACAAGGTTAACGTGTGTCAACCAAAAACTGGCAGTTCCATCATTAATGCCATCAGTCAGCTCTACAATGATCTCCCAGTATCTGTGTTTTCTCTTTCATAAAATCTGGATCTCTTCAAAAAAGATTAATAGACACTTGCAATCTCCCCAACCCACATACAAACACAAACATAACACACGTTGGGAGCATGCAGCGTCGATCCGTCTTTGCTGAAAGTCATGAGTACTTATTTGAAAGTAATTCATTGCTTGTGTTTTCTGCAGGTTTCCTCTGCTGTGTGGCTGGTTGAAGCGCTGTGGCGAGCTTCCCTACTTCCAGGAAATTAATACCAGCGGAGTAAATGTTTTCAAACAAATCGTCCTGGGGAAGATGAACTCCAATTGAATTGATTTCAATTACATAACAGCAATTCAACATTTAATTACTTGTTTCTTTGAAATACTTTTCAAAAATTCTCACGCTCCATTACATTATGTTTTATAGACATTTCGATAAATTTTTAATGTATTTTATTATTAATTTGTATTGATCTTTAAATGAGACATAAATTGTGTGAAAGAACCAAACAGTCTCTATATTTGACTAAAAAATAAAATAATTATTTTACACCAGCATATTACTTTTCTTTTTTGATTAATATAAACACAGGTTGGAGAAAAAGGTATGCCAAGACTAACAGCTTTACCCACGCTGTTCCAATTAAAATTTGAATCATAATTATTTTTAAAGAGTATGTATTATTATTATTTTTACGGAAACACATATAGAATATTGTATAACATTAGTTGATTAAATCAATTTGAATAAATATAATTGAATTATAAGACAAGTAAAGCTTTCTATGAAACTACTGAGTAATAATAATAAATAATTACTTTACCGGCTTTAGTGCCACCGCAACTTCGTCAGAAGCTACTAAATACAAAACAGTTAATCAAGGTTACAAAGATAAGTGGCGGGGAGAGGAGAAGTGTTAGAGACATCTGTTGACAGAACAGTTGAAGAGAGCGAACTTGTAAGAAACCTATAAAATTCCTATAAACTCTCTTAAATATTCTTTGTTCAACCGTTTCGTTAAAAGGTAAAGTGATTATTTTTTTAAGCTCAGTGGTTTCATACAAATATTGAATTGTTTTTATTTTTTCAATATGACAAATTACAAAGTTACTGCGTTCGACGAGTGTGAAATATAATCGAATTAAAATATTAATAAAACGAAATCTAACACTAGCACAATGATATTTTTTCCTTTATGTTTCCTGTAATATGAATAATCTTTAGGCAGGCTTACTTTATTAATGTTTCATTTTATAATTGCGAAGTTTACTATAATTCAATGCTTTACTAAAATTTAAACGAAAGGCAGTTGTCATCAACCAGAGCTTAAAAGTATTAGTTTAAAAGTAAATGTTTATTGAGCATAATAATGTCGAATAAACAAAAATGAATTATTCGTTCACTAAACTGATTTTTCTATTTGATTCATAACGATTCATTTCAAGGCGATCTTGTCGTAGTTGCCAAAAAAGACCTCGCTCCCAATAGTTAGTAAATGCTGTTCGGCAGGTAGGCTATGTGGACCACTAGTATGTGTTATGAACTAGGTAGGTACTATAGGTAAGCCCGGGTGTCGCTGCTAGGTGAAGTAACAGTGATAGTTCAGCAGTCACAGTTGCCATCACTAGTAAGCTCGCGATCGCGTTCTCAACAACAATATTTAAATTCATTCAATTTTAACGCCAAAAGTGAGATATACGAGTTCATTAAATTGTTTTTGGTAGGTGTAGATTTACATATTTTAATTTTCTAATACATATTTAGTAATGTACATCACTAGTCAATGATTTGTTGTGTAATGTCAGTGTTTGGGTTAATTAAAAGTTAAATAAATAAGAATTTCATAGCTTGTTTTGATATGGATCACATTGAGCACCGTTTCACTTGATGAAAGACTGCTTCTATGTTTCACAATCTATGAAATCTTCCTTAGTTCCAATGTGCACAAATGTACTTTGGAACCGAAGAAGCTTTCATATATAGCGAAACTGCAGTCTTCCATCACGTGAAACAGTGCTCAGTGTGATCCATATAAAAACAAGGTATGAAATTCTTATCTATATAATATTAAAATGTACCTCAAAGTGAAAGATAATAATATAATAAAAAGTTCTTTCCATACAGTTTATAGTTTAGATCTGACGCAGAATGTATATAATGTAAATAAAGAATACTAGTGAATAAATTTATTGATTGAATCTTAATAAATGTACATACTGCTTACAACAAGCGACATCTATTAATAATACGTATCAATAATACAATACGTTTCAATTTCTCGACTCGGTAGGAGACGCAAATAGCCGAGCGGCCAGTAAAGGGTAATGAAGTGAACATGGTTGATGCGTCTGTCGTTTATTTTTCTCTGATTTGTAAATGAAAAAAAATGATGTTTGCTGTGAATTTGTACGTGTATCAATTGTTGAGATCATTATATTTTTGTGTGCGCCACACTGAGTTTAACAGATTGTTATTGTTTTCATTCAAATTGTTCGATTCCTGTCAATGATTTGAAATCATATTATTTTTATTCGCTAGTGGGCGTTTAATTGTTTTCAAATCTCCCTTTACAATATTCTACGCCTTATATTTCCTTTTTGTAATAGGTATTTTTAATTTATTCAATTCAGTGAATACTCATCATTATCTGTAATCATTTTATTGCTTTCTCTATTGTTTTTGAATCGTCGATTATTTTATTCTACGAATTATATATTTTTTGAATTATTTTTGTTTAAATTCAAAGCGTTTTTTTATGTTAACATATACAGCAGCATACCGGCAGACGGTTAATGTGATATCTTCATCTGTGGATTCTATGAAGCCAATGCCATTTTTAAGTATGGTTATGTGCTGCATGTGGAGTGTTGATCAGCCAACGTCATAGACTGCAACTCAGTATTTACGCATTTAACATGTTTTAACATTTATGGGGACTCTATAAATGGGTAGTATTCACGGGACTACTTTCGTCTACAAATTATCGTCTATAACAAATCAACTTAACTTTAACTGGCATTTTAATGGACGAGGAATCATATTTTATGTAAATTGCGTATAATTTCAAAACATTTTTATTTTAATCTCCTTCGGGGATCGAACCCACGACTTTCGATATGCTAAGCAAACGCTTTACCACTAAGGCATTGAAACTGGCCTATCAATTATGTAAATAATATTATTACTCTCTCTTTGGCTAATTGATGCTTGTGAATCGTCAATAATTTTATTCCATGTATTCTATATTATTTTGTTGTTGTTTAATTTAAACGATTTCAATCGAAAAATGTAAGCATTGTCTTGATATTTATATTATTAGCAGTCAATTTGATATCCATTTTATTATCAAATAGATACAAGTTTAATACCTTGTTTTAATATGGATCACATTAGGCACTGTTTCACGTAACGTACTCGCACAAATGTACGCAAAAGTAAGTTTGTCGAGTACGTTACGTAAAAGTACACATTGGAATTGAAGAAACTTTCATAGATAGCGAAACTGCAGTCTTCCATCAAGTGAAACAATGCTCAATGTGATCCATATTAAAGCAAGGTATGAAACTCTTATCTATTGAATAATATCTTCTTTAAAAATAATCTAGTGCCAACACAGCATAACGTATTTACGGCAGGACTAAGTGGAGAGAATTTTATGTATTATAATATTTTATTTGTATAAATTATAATTAATTATCATTTGTAAATTGATAATTAAATTATCATATTATTTCATACCCCAATACTTTTCATCCCCTTCGACCGTCGTCTCTTCGACAAAGGAAAGTATTGGAGTGACGCCCGAGAATTGGTAAACGAAACGTTGGTTGACCTCCTGCAAGATGGACTGATGGCATAAGAAGAATAGCGGGAGTGGCCTGGATGCAGAAGGCAGAGGATCGAAGAGGATGGAGACTAATGCGGGAGGCTTACGTTGACGGATACAGGCTGATGATGATGATTATAAATTGTATTTTACAAATTTGTAATTTTAAATTAAAATTTATATTGTTATACAAATAATATTAATAAATAATTGGGAATTTCAATCAGCAATGTGTCCGTCTATTGTTAAACGAGGGCCTTCCTTTCGTATGAACCTCCATCATTTTCAATTCTCCGCACCATACATTTAAGCTACTCCATCTATTCTTGTGATATCTTCAGTACACCTTACAGTTTGCTTATATACGAGTAATTATTATTTGAGACACGTTTAAAAATAACAATCTCACCAGATCAAGTTTCAGTGAAATTACAGACACTTGTTGGGGTGATCATAGCAAAGTTTTTCATAGTTGTACTAATCATTCCAGAGTTGATCGATCATGATGATGAAGCTCTACGTAGCAGAAGCAAGTCCTCCATCCCGGGCCGTGAGAATGGCTGTGCGCGCCCTTGGATTAGACGATAAAGTTACGCAGGTGGAGATCGATCTGGTGCTTGGGGAGCAGTGCATAGAGGAATACGTCAAGGTTAGAAGGTCAAGCATATTGCAGATGACCATGATGACCAGCAGTGAGGCTGAATGATGATAGAGTGTGCCCTTAGGCTGTATAACAGTTCCACAGCAATCGGAGTATACTCAGTGACCTAAGTAGATGCTTTGATACCTGAAACGATTTTCGAATTCGCCTACTTCTTGCGTCTGATATATTTTAATAAATAATATTTTTTTTACCATATCCGCTCCTTATGTGGAGAATATGGACAACACATTATGTCGTTTCACAGTTCTGTAAGCTCAGGTTGTCTATGCCTTGTCCCTGAACAACTGCACCCGAAGGTTCATATAGGAACATGTTCCCGGAAGCCTCCAGGGCAAGAATCCATGAACTTGCATAGACTGCGGCTGTAGTACCAGATAAATATTTGGGTATTCAGTAATCATCGCTTTTAAGAAGGTCGGATGATCAGCCCGACGCTCTCAAGGCCTGGACGAAGTTTGTTTTGTCCTTAAGGGGTGCCTCAACGCTATCGGGGACATTTACGAATACAAAGCTTAGATTTCATTAAATTATTTTTTAAAAATCAAGCTTGGTCGGGATTTGAACCGACAGCGTCTGAATGACAAAGAAACACTTTAACCACTGTACAGTTTCACACAATATATATTTTTTATTCCTTTTTAGAAAAATCCCCAGCACACTGTGCCGATGTTGGAGGACGGTGACTTCATTATTTGGGATAGGTAAGCTCTTAACTTATAGTTTTACAGTTGCCTAAATCTTCAATCCCTATTTACACTCCGCCCAATACCCCTATAATAGATAACATCCTTCCTAGTATTTGTTTTTTCTCTTCTAGTTGCTCCCCCATTTACTCCCTCAAGAATTCTACCCTCCTACTTCCCAATTATATCCAATACGTACACTCTTTCTCCCATTTTAAAATATACGTAATTGAAAATAGTTTGCTAGTCTATTAGGAATATACCAATTAAGTTGTGTAAGTGTTCATAGTTTCATTGTTATTGTTGGTATTGCATTGTTCAATGCGGTATATGCTGTGTTTCAGTCATGCCATTATGGTGTACTTAGCTACGCATCACGGAGTTGCAGCGAATGAACGTCTTCAGCTGTTGCCCTCGGATCATCGAGCGCTCGCTCTGCAGACCCAGAGGATGCACTTCGATACTACAATCTTCAACAAGCTTAGAGATATCGAGGTAAAACACCATTATAGATTACTTTATATACTTATAAAGGAGATTTGGGGAGGGGGGGAGGAGTAAAAAGCCAAAAACCATCACGTATATGGCACCAGAGAAGATTTTGTTCATGTTTTTCATCTCTTGTGCAGAAGCTCTCTATATTAAAGATACTTAGGTACTTAAAACATTTAAAAAATATGCTTAACAGTCTCTTTTATTGTTCGCACGTTGGACACGCATATATATATAAAATGTAAGTAATATAAAAAAGGCGTTGCCTCGTCATTTTGTTTAGAAGAATAGAAGATATTTCGTCAAAGGGCCGACAAGTGATAGAAGGGCGCTGCGGTTTTACAAAGCGCTTCGATTCACTTCGGCTCGGCTCTCAACGGAGGTATATCGTTTTTTGTCCATGGCCTGAAAGCATAAGCTCCGCCTTGCGCCGAAAGTTTGCCAATATATTGTCTAAAATATATGTCAATGTGCTACTGAAAAAGTCTTTGTGTTGCTCATCTTCTCTTCACACATCCACCACACGTACTGACAACTATCCCGGCAACGTGAAGTCGTTTTCTAAAAGTAACGGAGATGTTATAATTTTTTCGTTGATGTTATTACCATCAATTTTCAAAGCTTTAATGTTCAAAATGTTTATCTTAGATGAAGATTCTTTGCGAGGGTGCCAAGGAGGCGCACGTGGGCCTGGCCTCGGAGGTGGTGGAGAACTACGGTTTTGCTGAAGTATTCCTACTCGGAGGTCCTTGGATGACTGGGGCACGCCTCACACTGGCGGACCTCAGCTTGGCTGCCACCATCTCCACACTGGAACTGCTCGTGCCCATCGCATCAGACAGGTAGCCACAGCATCTAAATCCCTTCTTCTTCCTTACCTACTTCTTCCTTCCTTACTCCTTTCTTCTATCCTTTGTCCCCTGTCCCCTAACCCTGTCCCTTGTCCCCTATCCCCTGTCACCTGTCACCTAAGTCCTTTCTTCTTCGCTACAACTCTCAGCGGCCTGTACGTTTGTAACATATCTGACTATCGACCTTTTTAATAGTCTGATCCACGCTGGTAAGCATTCACATACTCAGCTCTAATTGTCATGAGTACATATTTGTAGTTAACCCTTTGCTTGTGTTTTGCAGGTTCCCCCTTCTGTGTGGCTGGTTGAAGCGCTGTGGCGACCTTCCTTACTTCCAGGAAATCAACACCAGCGGAGTTAATGCCTTCAAGGACATCGTCCTGGGGAAGATGAACTCCAATTGAATTGATTTCTACATTATTGAGCGGCTTGCTGCTATGAAAAACTCTTTAATCTTAAGTTCCACACTCCTCGACTTATTTATTATCCACAACATTTAATTATAATTTCAAGAAATACACTTTACACAGAAAACGTCTTTTCATTTTTATAAATATTTATTTTTAAGCCTCGAAGGCCTGTCGATGCTTTTTCAGTCTTAATTTTGTTTGCTTACGACATCGCAAGACCGATTTATCTAAACTTATTGAATAATTTAACTGAAGAAATCACGAACTGCTACCACAAAGCTCTGTCAGCCGCTTCGATTACCCCGTGTCAGCTCTAAATCTCGTAACTCCGCCTAATCCACTTCATGTAATCGTATGATTCCCGAAGGCAGTGTAGGACACACACACACAATTCTTTTCGAGCTGCCTTGTTCATGACTTAAACCTTCTTATACCAAGCACCCCTCAACCCGGATGTCTATCAATGAACGTACATGACTCCCGACGACCTACGAAACAAGAACCATGGGATCTGTAGAAACAGCAGCTGTAATCAGGATTTATAAGGTAATTGGATGATTAACCCGATGCTTCCGAAGATTGAATCGTTTAGTTCTCAGGAGCGGCTTTACTTGAAGTCTGTGTAATATTCATTTTAAATAATCAAATATTTAAGTGTTGATAATAAACCTACGGGATGTAACACAACAGGAATGAAAAATAATAAAATACACAATGAAATGAGAAAAAACATAACAAAAAATATATATTTAATTCTAAGAAACTAATTTCCTCGCGATACAAAATATAACAAAATAATATGTTAACAAAACACATCAATAAGAAACGAATCCGTATAAAAATATTTACAAATCTATAAAACCAATACCAAATGTTTTTGGAGGTAGAATAATGAGATGTGTTAGAAGTTATAAAGGATATCAATTGTATTGAAGTGAAACCTCGTGATTCCGTATTCCAAGAGACCGTACTAATGATGATGAAAGTGTGGGAAACAAAAAATGCGAGAACCCTTCAAATACTCAAATTATATTTAATATCGTATATGAAAATATTTTTTAAAAATACCGTAATGCGTAGTTGCTTCTTTGCAGTTAGGCACTTCAATTAAAACAAATCCTCATCACACTCGTATATTACACACAACACACTCGGACGCTGACATCATACGGGGATCCCCACAATGACACAGACAATATAGGTATAACACGTGTGCATCATGCTTAGAGAATAGCCTAACAAAATAGCATGACATTTTATACGCATCAATTCGTTCAGAAAAAATATCGGCAGACGCGGGATTTGGAACCTCAAGCCTTGCAACCTTTGTTCCGTTCTACACACCCGAGTATTGAAAAATATTCTAATAAAAATTTGAAAATTTTGGATGATTTAATAATGTCCCTTTGAGAAAATATCAAGAAGGTAATAAGGTTCATCAGTCACATAGGTAAATGACTGGTTGCAATGTCCGAGTAGGATTTACAAGAAGTTGTTTTCATCCATTCAGTCTATAGTTCGGTTTGAGACCCGAGTGGTACTTACTAAAATAAATATACTGTCGGTTACTAATAATAAAATTTAAAAAAAGCTTGTGAATAAATGTTGACTGATTGAATCATAAAAATAATAATATACATACTCTGAATATTGTACTACAGAGGCATCTGTCATTATATGATGGTAATAATGGTATATATATGCATCAGGTTTCGCGTATCTGCTCAGGCAGAGAACAGTCGAGTGGATAGCGCGGTGTGTAGAACGGAGCAAAGGCTGCAAGGCTCGTGGTTCGAATCCCGCGTCTGCCGATATTTTTTCAGAATGAATTGATGCGTATAAAATTTGAAGTATAATTGTATGTGTGTAATTAATTACTAATAATTTTTAAATATAGTCAATGATCTATAAAATAAGATTAGAGAATTAAAAATATTCTAATGAAAATTAAAAAAATCATTATTTAGCATGAGTCATCACCGTGTTGCGTGTCATGTTTTATTATTTGATTTTATAATATTTATTGAGAATTTTGAAAAAAACGGTTATTCTGGATATTATTTGTGAGGCGCTTATAATATTTAGACGATACATCGATAAAAATGATAAATCGGTGAACAGTTTATGCGGTATTACTTCTTATGGATGTTGGCTGGGACAATATAAAATGAAAAAATTACGTGTAAAAACGTAAAAGGGAATAACGAAAAAACAACGTTCCAACGTAGTTGTAGAATCAACAAACTGTAGTTTTCCCTTTCCATATCTAGAAAATATGATCACATATTGCCTCGATTCAGCTTTAACCATGCCTCATCCCAAGCCGGTCCCGCATCGAAATAACTAGGTGTATTATATAGATCACGTCGGTATTTCACCGACAAACAACTTCTTCTATATAAAGGACAAATCCTCCCAATCCTTAAATACGGCAGTCACCTTTGGGTCGGAGCCCCAAAATATCTTCAAAATTTGATTGACTCGGTTCAAAGAAGAGCAATTTCTTTGATAAACAATAACACGTCTAACCCACAATCAATGAAACACATGCGTAAGATTAGGATCACTTAGTCTTTTCTACCGTTTTTACCATGGTCACTGCTCTTCAGAACTTAAAGAAATAATTCCTCCTGCACCCACCCACAACCGACAAACTCGTCCTACACTTGCCGAACATCCATACACGGTTAATCTGTGTCGAACAATAACTGTCAGTCTTCAAAAGTTCCTTCCTAAATGCCACCGGTAAGCTTTGGAGTGCTCTTCCAGAATCTGTGTTTCCTCCTTCCTACAATCTGGATCACTTCAAGAAATAGATAAATATACACTGGCAATCAATGAACGTCATAGAGTGCACTGGTCATGACCGGTTCTGCTCTACTGCATGCGATTACATAAAAAAAGATATCTCGGTGCCAGCACAGGTCTACCTGAGAACATATTATATATGTCATGTAGTTATAAAGAAGATAACTTAGTGAAGTTGTTTCTTCAGCGTTGGAAAGCCTCGTCTCTCGTCTTTTCTGCGAGAAACTAAACTTAGTTACTTTTGAAGACATTCCCGGCAAATAAATTTGACAAAGTTTCCGCACCTTTTATAATGTTCCCTACCTGCTGAATTTGTCAAAGGAATCTGTGAATTTAATTTGCGTACAAAACCGCAGCTCTATCAGCATTCAAGCACAAGCCTCCCTAACTTCACATCAATGGTTCTTACTGGTGCTCAGCGAGCGTGTCTTAGGTGCTCCGCGAAGCGTTTGCCGAAATACGTTTCCCTATCAAAATGTTTTAAGTCCACAATGCGTAGTAAATGTTATTTACGATATATCGTTAAGATTTTTTATGTAAGCACATACAGGAGAATGGCGACAGATGGTGATACGGATCCTGAAGTCTCATCTTTGAAATTCTATGACGCTTAACATGCAGCATATGGCTAAGCGCTGAATATGTGTGATGACTGGTGATCCGCCAATGTCATAGACTGCAACCCGACATTCACGCATCATCCTTATTATTATAGGAACTCATTATGAATGGGTGGTCTTCACAGGACGACTCGTCTATCACCAATTTTGATTAATACGCTATGACTGGCATTTTACAGGTGAGGGATCAAATTCCCACCAACCGGGGGTATTTTAAAGCTCAGAAATAGTTTATTTTTACTTTAATCTCCGTCGGGTATCGAACCCACGAACCTCTTGGCTTGGCAAGCAAACGATTTAACAACTGAACTATACCCGTCGGCAAATATTAATCAGCTCTGTATAAACGATCGATCAAAGTTGTTAATTTACTTGATAATGTTCATCTTGGTAACCAAGCAAGTACATACTCGTAGTACGTATATACATATAGTATGCAGTAATGAAATATAGACATAGCGAAATATAATTGAGCAATAACTTCTCAGGTTTATAATTGAGCATTCAATACATAATCCTTATTGATTTAATTTCACCTTAAATTTCCATTTCGCTACACGGTAAGCGATTAATCGCTGCCATTCCTGGATATACCCCTAATAACCTTAAAATCATGTAAATATGAATTTAATGTGTTTTATTATCAGAAGCTGTAGTAACCTTCTACAATATACCCTTAATAATATAGAAGCATCTTCTGAGTTTGTTATGTCAATGTTATCGTCACTAGAGCACATAATTGAAATTCAGATTCAGATTCAGGTTAAATTCTCACCTAGAGCAGTGGTATTTAACCTTTGTTCTGTTGAACTTTGGGGTTCCGCGAACCATTACCAAAAACGTATCAGAATTTGATAGCAAATTTAAATATGTTAGATATTTCTTAATTCATAAGAAGTAGCGTCAGGCATAATAATCTGATGTCTTTAAAAAAAACGTTTAACATATCGCCTAAAACTTGCCTCTAATACTACAGCGGCCGTCTGTTTAAGTTGTCGGGCTTCTGCTCTCGAAGCCGTCGGAAACCATGTATCATGGCAACTGACAGAACTGAATGACGGCAATATATGGTGACTAAATGTTTCAGATATGAAACGGATTTTCCATGAACATTTTTTTATTAAAAATATTTAAAGCATCGTCATGGAATTAATGTTTTCAAGTATGTAAAGTGAATTAACTGAAAAGTAAGTAATTAAACTAGGTTTTCTTAGTCGCACCGGTTTTACGAGAGTTTAGGAAGTCATTTAAAAGTTTGCTGTGAAAAAAGTGACACTAAAAACAAAAGGATCTAATTTTACATTTTCCTTGCTTATTAATAGTGTTATTTTCGATAACTTCGTAGTTTTTTTACGCTCGGATCTTAGGTTGAGTCGTGTGTAGCGATAAAATTGTAAGCATGAAGATGTTCCCTGCAATTTTCCTGAAATTTTTGTCAGAAGAAATTCGCCACATATAACTCAACCCAGAAGCCACAATGCAGTGTAAATTTCATTAGTTGTCACGTCAAAAAAACATATTGAATAAGAAGCAGTGGTATTTTTCAGGCACGAATAAAGAGCGTAAAAATCACAAACGTATCACTTTGTCCCGTTAATTGTATTTGAACATTGTTTGTTTTGTTGGTCCGCGAACTTTCATACTGTTAAGTTAAGAACTACTATCCTACTAGTATAATTTACGTCAAGAATTACGTGACTCCCACACACGCCACCCTCCCGTTTCTAGGTCATGGGTAGGGTTGTGAAGTGTTTATATTGTACCTAAATCTACAACTTTAAAGTGTTTGTTTTCAAAACTTTATGGCGAACATAGATGAGTACCGGCACATGGCGTTGCTGAGATACTTGTCTATCACATGTGGATTATATGTCACTTTTGGGAATGGATAAGCGCTGTATGTAATGTGAAGTAGCGATCCACCGCCTTAACCCTTTGACTGCTACAACGACGATGTATCGTTGTTTTGAAATCCGCGAAGACTGCTAACGACGATCGTCGTTTTATATAACTACAAATGAAGCATTTTCCCCTTGTATTTTGAAAAACCACTATAGCAGCTAAAGCAGCGGTCGGGGAACTTTTTTAACCATTACCCCAAAATATTTTTGCGTAAGTCGATATTACCCCTTCCCCGCATTTTGAAAATAAGACAATCAATGTTTATTTAAGTAAATAATATTTATTGAATTAATTTACACGGAAAATAACAAAAAAGTTATATGAAAATAGTAAGTTTTATGAAATAGCAAACTAGAAAAATTTCATTATTACCCCAAGTAACATATTTTTACCCCAATTGGGGTAATTTACCCCAGTTCCCCGACCGCTGAGCTAAAGGGTTAAGCGGTATATCACCATTAAAACGTTTTTTCGGATAATTCTTACACGAAATAATAAAATCAACAATGTTATCCTGTGTACACTACTCATTAATAATGAGTACCTTATTTAATAACTCACTGTCACTTATGGTCACTTACCATAAAATAAAGGTTACCCAGCGTGTCATGGAGAGTTCAATGCTCGTGGTGTAAAACATAAAATCCGAACCGATGATATCCGAAGAAGAACTCAAGTAGTGGAGGCTACCCAACGAATAGACACACTCAAGTAGCAATGGGCAGGATATATCTGTCGAAGAGACAATGGTCGATGGGAAAGAAAAGTGTTAGAGTGATGTCCATGAAGTGCAAGACGTACTGACGATATAAGGAGAATAGTGGGAGTGGCCTAGATGCGGAAGGCGGAGAATCGAAGAGGGTGGAGACTCATGCGGGAGGCTTACGTTCAACAGTGGACGGATAGAGACTGACGATAATCAAAGTTTTGTATTTATGTTCCTAGTTTGACGTTGTGCATTAGTAAGTCGTGTAGTATAGGCATTGAGAAAAAAGGATTCTAATTTTGATTGATTTAGCATAAAAATATTTTTTTTGAGGATCAGACAATCACTAACCGCGTGGATTTATAAAAAATCTTTATAAACTTTGCTGAGCTTTTTAATTGATTTTATATCAATTTTATTTTTAGCCAACATAAATTTTAAATCTTTGAAAAGTTTGTGAAGCAACTTCTAAGAATCCGCTAAGTCTTTCAATAATGAATTACCACAAATATGACAAGTTAAATAATCCACATTATGAATTATTGATCAAAATAATCTGTTCGAGCAGAATGCCGTTAAAATGGCTTATGTTTTTATGAATTCATTTGCAATAAACTAGTTAACCTTTTTTAAGCTTTGATGGAGATTAAGCCCAGAAATGCTCGCGTGTCAACCGGGTCCTTTAATTTATTGCCAAACCTTCAGGTAAAAGGCTTTTTAATTGAAAATACGTCCTCGCGGAGCATCAAAGACATACTTAACCTAAATAATATCCATCTCCCTGTTTATTCCTTAATCCTCTACGCCCCTGAACATGTGGAAATGTAATTTCGTAAACAAGCTTTTCGTGTATTTGCTTCCTTGTCTAATAGAATTTTGCACTAATCGGAATTGACTTGAAATATCGGACAGAAGATGAAATTCCTCACACGCGGCACAATCCAAAAGCCACAATTCCAAATCTGGCCGTGAAAACCTACCAACTTATTGTTTTTATCCGTTTATTGGTGATAAATGTAACCCTCTCTATTTTGTCATCACATTCTTCTCCACTTATTTAAGACATTTAAACATTTCTGTCATTAATGGTGACACTACATTTGTAATCATTAAATATTTTTTGAGATACTTTAACTACAAAGCTATTTTTCCTTCAAAGTGATCATACCCCAGTATTTTATGAGGACCATCTGGTCTTAAAGGGCACCTGGACCTAATCGACGACGTTCGATACTCCCCAAACACAATATTCTATTTATGTGGTCGTTAGTAGCTGCCAACACAAAGCTCTGTCAGCTACCACGGTCTTTGCCTCACACTATATCAGCACTGCCTTCCGCAGCTCTTCTTCTTCGTAGTATATATCTGGTGGATCGGTTTGCAGCAAAAAAATCTTTCATCTCGATCTCCACTCCTCTCGATCCTCTGTAGTGCTCTTCAGCTCAGCATAAGAGCTAAAACTCATGTCCTCGAACACTTACTGCAAATACTCCCATCTAGGGCGCCATCTAAGGTTTCTACCCTCAACCATCCCTTCCACAATGTCGTGAAGAAGACCGTCGTGGCGCATGATGTGACCGATCCATCGGGCTCGCCTCTCTGAGATGGTTCTTACTAGGTGCCTATCTTCCTTGATTATGCTGAAAACCTCATAGTTAGTGACGTGGTCTCTCCAGGAAATTCCGAAAATTCTTCTGCATGACCACATCTCAAAGGCCTCTATTCTTTTGTATCACTTTCAGATAAGCACCATGTTTCACAGCCGTGCATCAAGATACTCCAAGCAAATGTTTTGGCAATTTGCTCTACCGAGTACATTCTATGTATAGTTATTGACGGTCTTCCAGGACGGTGCGATTTCGGGGGCCTGAAGAAATTAATCTATGATATCATTTGTTCATGTATATGGATATTTGTATTTAAATGTTATTTATAATTTAGAAACCACAAGACATCGATTCTAATAAAATAAAAAATATCCGCTTGTCATGAATTGCTGTGTCAGATGCCTCGTTCCAAGTCATATTTGCGCCCGGGGTTCGGGTACAAAAAATGCAAAGTTACAGACGCTTATTAATCAACTTTATTTAAGAACCGATTGATTCGCCCGACGCCTGGAGAATTCGGTCTTAAAGGGCAGCTCAACTCAATCAATGACGCATGATGCTCTCAGACGGTTACCCATCCAATTACGATCTGCAACCTCAACATTGTGATGTCATTGGTTAGTCTCGCAGAAAACAGCCTTTTATTTATTCGCCAATTAGGAAACCCAACACTCCGTGAACTGTTCACAGTAATATATACTAAAGTATGTACGAAAGGTAGCTAGGCAGGTAGCTAACTTATCGCATCCATCAATTAAGTAAGTAAAGTACTTTCGAAGAAAAAAAGTTGGCCGTGCTTAATTAAGTAAGAGGGATGTTCACGATGTTCAAATCGACACTTAATACATATAATGCTTCTGTAAGGTAGCGTCTCTCTCGAACACTATCCAAGAGTTTAAGCATGATATAATAATATATATGCGGTCAAGTCTGGTCAGGTATATTCTCTACTACTTAACATCCCCGTTACTATAAGAAACAACTTCACGTCGCCGGGATAGTTATCAGAACGCGTGTTGGAGGGATGAGGAGCAGATGAGCAACACAATGAACTTTTTTAGAAGGACATTGAAATTTATTTAAGAAAAAGATTGACAAACTTTAGAGCATCTGTAATAGACGAAGCTTACTGCTTTGGCCCCAGACAGATCTCAACTGACGACTGGCCACTGAGCGTCCGTAGTGGGAAATAGCCTAGCACCGCAATTAATACAGTGGCGATCTACAGAACTATACCTGATAAACAAAGAATATGGCAACACATGCGTATGCGACGAGCGAACAAAAAAAGAGACGAAAAATTGAATAGCGAGGCATTTTGGCACTAGTCTGCAAGGGCTATATCGAGCTGATATCATACTATTAACAAGTTAAGTAATATTTCTATAAAATAATACAATAAGAGCTACAACAGTACTACTACATCATAGTCGATAATAAAATATTTTTATAACGATATTTTTTAAATATCATCGACGCAATTGCAAAAAATAAATAAATTAATAAATACTTTAAGATTATTAATTAATTTAATAATTAATTAAAAATCTTAAAATTTAAATTTATGTAAAGAAGCATTTTACGCCTTAAATTTAGGCAATTGTCCTATCATCACATTAGAAGAAAACGGCAACTGGTGTGTAAACTAGCTTCATATAAATGACATTATGTGTAACGACTAGCATGAATTAATATAAAACAATGATACATTATTATTTATTTATTGACGGAACAAATTTTCCAAAAAAAATGGATTCAAAATATACAGGAAAACACAACAGATAAAAATAATATATCAAAGAACACAGAAAAAAATATCTAACCAAAGTAAATAATATTTGTGCTGTCATTAATTAAATAATAAATTTATCAATAAAGGATTTGGGAAACCAATTCCATCGACAAAACAGGAAAATGATGTGAAAACATGAAATTGAGGTGTGCTGGTAGCCCATTTAGAAGCACCATCGCAGTTGAACTGAATTGAGTAATTGGAACTCAACATGTACTTACTGGAACAGATAATAATGGATGACTGCATGCACGGCCTAAGGCCCCCGGGCCGGTCGCCTTATACCTGCGCTCCTTGGGAGCACTTACCAAGGCATTGTTTTCAGAGTACTTTCTCGTTATACAAGTAACGAGTTTTGGTGAGCAACACCAAACGTGGGTGTTAAAGTTAGTTCAGACGTTAAAATTTGGACTTTTTTACTTTTTCGCCGAAGGTCGCCGCGAATACATAAAATGCATGGTAGTTGGGTTCCGTAGATATGAGGTCGATATATCCAACCGGTCCAAACTTCTGTTGGATTACGCTAAGGAGCCTTTACCTACCTAAATCTAATATTGGGGAGTGCCATAGAAATTGTTCAGCGTCCTGCAAGGAGCTGCCACATGGGCAGTCTAAACTATCAACGAGGCTAAACTTGAAGAGTTTAGCCTTAAAATTGCCGTGCCCAGTCATGAATTGACTAGTCCAGTGGCTTGGAATAAGCCACGGAATTTCTATTCTATCGAGTATGAAAGGAAAGAAGGAACATGTGTGTCTACCCTTGAGCGAGGTCGACCATCTGCTCTGCCATGCTGCGAGCGCTGCCAGTCTTACTTATTTTTCGGTTTCTTTCGTGATCTTACCCTGCGGAGGATTGAGACAAGTGCCCCCGACCTCCGCAGAGAAACCACGTCTAAGCATCGACATAGCGGCGCTCACCTGCACTTGCAGATCCAACGGCAGCACCCCCGCAAGGATAATCAATGACTCGGTGGTAGAGGATCGATAGGCTTTAGTAAGTGAGAGAAGTGGGGTTCTCTGACCGCTTAAGAGAGTGTGTCTAATGAAGAGTAGTCGAGTGCGCTCAACCCAGCACCGCGCCGCATATGTCACGGTGCTGAGAAAGATCGCATCATACACTGTTTTAAGGGCTCGACATTTGATTCCCCATGAATTTCCCGTAAGGCGAGAAATACAGAAGAAAGCCTTTCGTGCCTTATCTACAACATGGCGAGCGTGAGCGGTGAAACTTCTTTTACCATCCATGATAACGCCAAGGTATGTAACTTCTGTAGAAAATTTCAATTTAGCACCTTGGAAGTAAATAGCTGGTGGACGTAGTGGAGATAATTTTCCCTTTAAAAGAATGCCACCAATTCGGGATGTAAAAATGAAAGTATTTAATGATTCCATGGTTTCGAATGGAAGGAGAAGGAATGCATGTTTAAGAGCAACTATTTTCCTACGGAACTGTAACGAATAGAAAAAAATAATCCATAGAAGAAAGAGAGTGGGATAATGTTGGTTTTCTTGTTACAAATTTATATAAAAATAAATGTTTGTAATGTAATATTTCAGATAATTAAGAACGCCTCCGTAATTCAGAGACAAAGAAAACATTTATTTTATTTTTCCTGTCGATCTATTTATTTTATATTATTTAATGAGAGTTACCTCTTTCTATATAGATTATGTATGTGTTTAAATGGATGTGTTTGATCCACAAGGTTGCGTCTGAACTTACTGGGAACTGTCCCAAGGTTTCGTATTTACTTTTTTCTAACATTTCTTCGCCATTACTTCTGAAGAAGTTTATAAGTAATTAAGTAATCGGGAGGCGGAAAAAGTAATTGGCATTTGTTTTTGTAGCGCTTATATAAAATAAAATAAGTATTCCGATAAATAGTGTGTTATAAGGTTAAGGCGTGGTCTGTATGATTAATTATTCGAGTACGTAACAATAGTATGTTTTCCAGAGGCAATGGCACAACGTTAGCGCGGTTCTCGTTAGATCACCAAAGGTAAACAACTGCGTGTCACTGGTCTGTTTAAGCTGATCCTAAGCATCAAATGTTCCAGGCATCGGTAGCTTCAAACTAATCATCCGATCTCCTTAAAAAATCTAATTAACATATCATTGAAAAATATGCCTCGGATACTTCAGGTTTCAGGAGCATCGGGATAATTTTTTTATAGTAAAAAACAAAAATACTGTACATTTAGAACATCAATTCTGTCAATAAATAAATAGTAAAAATTTTACAAAATTGCGCTTTTCACTACTCAAATTTAAATTGTTATCAACAACAAAAAAATGTTTTTTATCAAACGATGTTTTTCCCAAGCTTAGCCGTTAAATTGTATAATAGTTGTGCGTTTAAAGTGTAGAACTGATTGTGAAAAAATGTAATTAACACTTCTCCTTGGTAAAAAGTGCAATTACTTTCAAAACAACCTGATGTTAAATAATTACAATACAAAATAAATAAACCGTTATTTTTTTGTAAAAGTGGAACCTAATTTAAAAGCTTAGTTAAACATTAGGTCATAGGCAAGTTACATGCAAGTTTCAGGCTTAAGAGCTTAACGCTTTAAGGTCGAAATAATGATCAGTTATGACAGTGGCCATTCAGGAGTTAAATTAAGTAAATAATCCTTAATCGGCTTGCCTAATGTACTTGCCAATCAACACACCAGCCTTTGAGATTATTCAACCTTATTGAAACGTCAATCGTGTTATAAAAACAAATGAAGTGTACAAAATCTAATAAAATATGTAATAAAAATATCAAACCTATTTTTACGTTCAATCTTTTTGAATGGCGGTGAAGGTCATGGGTTCGATCCCCGCGGAGATCGAAATCGATTTCTATGCTCCATAACAGCGGTCACTGAACAATTTAAGAAACTAAGTTTTTTAAAAACTTGGAGGGCCAGAGATTAAACATTTTTTATTGGAATCTAGTTAGATTATACATTTATATTTGTTAATATATATTCTTAGCAAATGTAGTAATCATATGAATATTGATAATATCTTCTAATTGAAATAAAATTAATTCCATATGAATTATTTATACATATTGATATCCTCCTCTTCCATTAAGGACATCGATTAACTGGATGAAGGATGCAGGATCAGGTTCACAATACAAACACTTGTTTCTGTTTTACATATTACTCGTTTATTGGTCACGAACGTCGCCCGTAAAGCGAACGCCTCTCGGCCCACGCTCTATCACGGTGGCGAGTCAAACTTCAACTGCCAACTCCCCGCTCGTTTTGACTGACAGCGCGCTCTGACATCTGGCGGCAGACATACGAAGTAATTATGACAGTGGCCGGCATGAAATGGACCAACTGTCATAACAAACAAGATGGCGCATGCAAACGCCGTGCAACATTATACGATTAAAAACATTATATGTGCATGTCAGGCGAGCGAATAAAATAAGTGACAAAAGATCGTTTGTCAAGTCTGTACGGCATCAGCCTAAATCAAGCTGATATCAATATTTATTTTTTTAGGGGGCAGGATATTAATTTTTGGGGGACCGTAGTTTGGTTACCACTGCTGTAGAAATACCCCACCAGTTGGTATGAATTTAATCCCTCACAATAAAATGTCAGTCATTAACAGCCTATTAATAAATATTGCTGGTAGATGAAAGTCGTCCCGTAAATACTGAGTATTCATATTGAATTCCTGTTATCCAAATGTAAAATGGTAAGCGTCAAAGAATCCACAGATGTGGTCTTACCACCACCATCCGTCGGCATTATCCTTTATGAATTTACGTAAAAAATAAAAAGTATGAATAATTCAAAATCCAATACCATGTACGTATAAATATATTTTTGTGACAATATCAAATGAATTTATAATTTAAATCTAAATACAGTTTACTCTATATATTTCCACTACTGTAAGTGACTTTTCTTGTAACGAGTTTTTTTTCGTATATTTGTATTACTTTTTTTTCAGTAATTCATAACTAATTATATTTATTATGGCAATATTGTTGACAATATTAGAAAGTATTTTTAAAAAGCAAAAGAGAGATAGCATCCTTAGAACTAAAGCTTGCTCGTTCGCTCACGCCATGAATTGTATAAATATACTAACATCCTCCTCTCTCAAAAAGAGGAGTCATTCCGTCGCGTGAGGGCAGGATGACGAGCAGGTAAGCAGACAAACACATTCTTTTAGAAGCACAGATTATATTTACGTTAAAAACATTACAAGCTTTCAGCCAAGCGGAAGCATACCGCTGGCCGAAACACCGACCTTGTCTCGCTAAAGGGTGGGGACCGACTGACGATCTCTGCGCCGTCCCGGCTTCTGATAGCGCCACGAGCGGTGGTATCCTTAACTAACACACCCGTTAGCGGAACCGTCAGCACGGCGCACCTATATGCACGACAAGCTACCCGAAATAAAGAGACGAAAGATCGTATATCGACGTTTTCGGTAACAATAAGCAAGGACTACATCATGCTGATGTCAATACATGTTTGTATTTTTACACTTTCAGATCAATTGATTCCACAGCGTTTTGCTTGCTGTTGTTCAAATAAAAATTCCGGCGAACGCGTAGCAATGCGCGCCGGGTAACGCTTACACCCGTGTAAATACTCGTTTATTATATGTTTAGGCTTTCACTGGAACACACACGATTTACCACCTGATTAGACTATGTAAGTAAACATCCCGTAGCAACGCGCGTCGTGAAACTGTACTACTCGTATATTGCAAATTGCTACAAAGAATAGTTAATTTGATATTTATATATTAAAAATACAATAAATTCTCTTTAATTTTTAGCAAGAAATATATTTTTTTAAGTGTAATATCCAGACGCTCATTATTTTCCCTTGCTTTGATATTTTTCAAGGACAGCAACATTATATTTCCATTTATTTTGTTTCCAGTTATACCGACAACTAGAGGACAGACATGATCTCACTTTTTATATAAAACATATTTCTATTTCATCCATATATATTTTTTTAAATTTTATTTATGATATATTAATATAACATCTGCGATTGCCAGGTTTTTTGAAGAAAAAAACGGTATTTTTATGTATTTCGTATGTAGGGTTTTCATCTTTTTTTAAAAACGCGCGGGGAACTTTGGTGATTTTAAAAAATGAGAAATTCGAAACTCTTTTCACCTCCGACAATTAATTATATAAAAAATAACGACCATTTTTCCTGCAATGATTTATCGACCAAAATACATTATTTTTTCTTGTCCACCAAAACTTTCCAGCAAATCGCTCAAAAATATGTCTCGGATACTACAACTGCCGTCTCTTCAAGACCTCAGGCTTCTGTCCTGGATGTAGTCGGTAACCATATATCTTCCCAGGTGCAGAGAAGTCTTAGGGTGAGGCTTGGAGCAACGTTAACTGATGAAAGTAACGACAATTTGAGGTAAACATATTGACATCAAAATGATGTAGTCCTTGCTGACTGTTACCGAAAACCTCGATATACAATCTTTCGTCTCTTATTCCTGGACGCTTGTCGTGCATTTATGTGCGCCATGTTGTCATTTTGGACAGGTCCGATGACGGGTGTGGTAGCTATAAGCACCACCGCTCGTGGCGCGAGCGAAAACTGAGACCGAGCGCGGAGATCGGTAGTCGGTCCCCACCCTTTAGCGATACAAGTTCGCATTACGGCCAGCGGTATGTTTCCGCTTGGCCAGAAGCTTGTAAAGTTTTAACGTAAATATAATCAATGTGCTTCTGAAATAAAGTCTTTGTTTGCTGACCTGCTTCTCATACTGACCTTACGCGACGGAATAAAACCCCTTTTTGAGACAGAGGAGGGTGTTAATATGTGTAAGAAATAGAACGGATATGGAAAGTTTTTTTTTTAAGATTGACTTGTTTTATATTACTATGTATTTGATGCTTACTCCGATAATTTGCCTTCCCTCATTTTTCGTTGCTTTCTGAGTCCCTTGACAAACGTAAAATTGAAGATTCACTGTATTTTCAGATCTGATTTTTTAATAAAACATCTACTATTATATAAGAATTTCAATTTCAATTAATTAGCACTAATAGATGGCTGTCTATTGGTTATGTACTCGTATTATGTAAAGATGGAATATTATGTTCTGCGGTAGAGGTGTCAAAGCGAATATTAATCAAAGCAGATTATCAAAGCCACTAACATGAAATTTTAGATTAATTAGATTAGTGGTGTTCAACTTGTGACCCGCGGACCGGCACCGGTCCGCAAGTATTTATTTATCTAAAAATTATTTATCTAAAAAATGTCAAGCTTACGCTGACCGGCAACTGTGTAAAGGCCGAGTAAAAGTTCATAATTCATTATCAAAAACATCGAACAAGCGTATCAATTTAAAGTCTAAAAAGAACAACCGGTCGAGACCAGTCAGTAGACTCTATGATTCAGGTAGTACATGCGAGAAACGCGTGTTGTTGATGCGTTGGAATCCAGATTGTATGAAGTAGGAAACACAGATACTGAATGATCATTTCAGAGCTTACTTAACTGATAGATCTTTGACATACATTAACCGTACATGGATTTTCAACAAGTATAAGATGACTCAGTTGTGGAAGGGCACAGGAGAAATTAATTCTTAGGGAGATGGCAAGTTTATATCTATTTGTATATTTATTTATTTACCTTGTTTTTATATGGATCACGTTGAGTATGACCTGTGTTTATGAGACTGCAGTTGCGACTAACTGGTAGCCTTTTTCAATCCTTCACTGTTAAGAGTCGAATACAACAAAAAATGACTCTTGACTATGTAATAACAAGGTAAATAAATATATATTTATTATTTAAAATTAAGTTCAAAATAAATTCTAAAAACATTAAAAAAGGTATATCTTTTTTTTTTCTTGATGATATTATATTATGATTCTATTAGGAAAAAAACACGTGTTGATTCAATCATTTTGATTAAAATACTATCCAACATTACACGTGCGTTTAATATTGATTAATGATTAAATGGTTATCTGTTTCGATTTTCGCCGCTGGACATGGAATATTTAAGTAAAAATTGATACCAGCCCCGAATGCGAAGTGCATTTGATACAAGCATCATACTTAAGAGACGAAGGACGAAAAAGGTAAATATATTTTTAAATTGTATTGATAGAAGATTGAAATTTCGAACGAAAATTAAAATTACTTTGTTTTAGAAGTATTTTTTAATTCAGTTGTGTTTAATTGTTCCCCAACGTTTGTTCTTGGGATATTTTGAAGTATGACGTCACGTCACTCGACAATGGTCGGTATTGAGAACGATCTTCTTGGACCGAGCTTCCTGTCCGTGGAAATGCATCAAGGCCATTTTACAAAAGCATTTCGTAATTATTTTAGTTGAATATTGTATTATATTTTATTTCAAATAAATAAGAATTAACTGAGAGACATATTTTTCTTTCAAATTTACCTATTAGTAACATGATAAAAGCATAACTTTTTGGCTACTCTTCCTTCTACACATGTCCACGTGATCCTAAAAAAGCTAAACTGTAAGAAATTCTGTTAGGCAGTTTTTAATCCATAATATTAAAAGAAGCATATTGTGTTGTCGTTCACAGGTTTGCTTGCTTGGAAAGGCCTCCCTGACTTGATGCTTGGTCGTGAATCTGATTTAATGTAAAGTTACATCAAGGACATCGTCTGGGTGACGCGCGTGGTTATGGAGTATATCGTGTGTTGCTTTTTTGTATCCCTTGTAAAGTCTAAATTAGTTTGTAATTTGGAGTTCGTAGCGCACACAATTTATTTAATTTTCTATATTTATTTGTCCATAAAGGAATTTGAAAAATCACTCTAAATATTGTTATACAATTTAGAAACGGTTGACGCAAGAGAGTAATATGCCAAGCACTATTTTGTTTTCAAATATGGCTTAAATACTATTGTTGCCATCTCTTCGAGGCTTTTTTTTTCGTCCTGGAAGATCATCGAGGATTATACGAGATTAATTGGGACGAGACAAGGATCATAAAAAAACAAAGCTGTAAAAATTGCAAGGTAGTTATTTGTGGAAATTATATGCTTCAGCTATATGCATCGCAGATATGGAAGACGAACAAACATTTCTACTTCCTAGTACTCGAACTGCAAGCCCACCGCTTAATACATGGCAACTAATTATTTTGTTAGTATTTAATTCAATTAATGGGCAGTCATTATTTAGCAAACAGTCAGTAGCAAATACATAAAAAAGGAAGTAAAAAATATTCATTGGGCAGTGGAAAAATAATAAACTGGCAGTAAGTAATTAATAAAAGGTTATGTTAGATTAGGTTAGATTAGGTTTCCATATTATGCGCTAATTATTCATTAATTTAACATTACTGGCAGTATTGAATATATTACTGCCATATTATAGCTGTACATTTAATAACTGACCACATTCATGTTGTCTACTACCGATTCATTTTATTAACTGCTGAATGATTTAACGTGCTGCCAAAACCTTGAGTTAGTTGCTGAACAAATAAATACAGGCCTTAGTACATTAATAATAAAAAATAATACTTTAATAACAAGTTAAGCATTGGAGTGAAATAAACTATAGTTGAAAATACAGTTAGACATAATACAATGCGGTAAATCTGTAGTATAAAAATACACGATATATGCACATACTTGTATATACAAGTATGTGTGTTCAAAAATAATTTAAACTATAAAATGTGTCCGATAGAAATTCAAAACGATCCTGTTGCCATATAAAGCGGCGACATTTTCCACCCTTTTTTTCAAGGAAACATTTTTTCGAAATTAAATTCTTTCGCCACATTCCCACATTCTCAAAAAGGCGGGAAGAACAAAAAGATCACTTTTTTTTAATTTCCCAGAATACACAGGGCAGTCCTTTGTGTAAAGAAAAATATTTACATTTAAAAGACACAATTTCGAATATTCGATTTATTCAAAATTTAAATATGCTTTCCTAGAGCTAATAAAAAAAAATACCACATAACAATTTTTAAATGTCCCATGTTTTATTTGGAGATGCTTACAGTACAGACATTTCAAGCTTAAACATTTTCTTGTTTATTTTAAAATTATAATAAAATAATAATAATGTATGCCCTTCTGCATCAAGGAAAACAACCAATGTATCCGTATAATGTGTTAGGAAAACATATATCTGCACGGAATACCGGGGGCACGAGAAAGCGGACAAGGCACTCTTCCATACTAAGATTGATAAAGAGGCGAAGGAGGACCTGGTTGGAGCACATACTTTTAATGCCGTGGGAGAGCATTAGCTACAACTGCATTTTCTACAACTCCTGGGTTTCCTAGAAGGCTGTCGGGTTCTATACATAGAATGCACTCGGCGGAGCTGCTGGAGGGAGAGCTGATATGGTATGAGGCAGGGACTTTGGCGGCTGAAAGATCTTAGTGTCGGAAGTACGTCATGTTCATATGCTTCATGGTAATGAAGATGATGATTAATACAGCGACTTGCAATAATTCTAGTAGTCTATTTTCTACCCTCTAAGGTTTTATTTAATACGATCCTGAAATAAGATAATACAAAAAGAGACAATATTTTAAATAAAGGTACTTATAATTAAATACTAAAGAAAACAAAAACAATGATGACAAGCAACAGAAAGTCCCAATTTTCATTAATTTAACAGACGACTCTAAACAATTACTTCTCCAAAAAAATTCGTGGAGTTCGTGTTTGAACTGGGCCTCCCTTGAGTGGAATATATCATATTCCGAGGCAATGTGATTTAACAGTTTGATCCCTCTCGTAAGATGGTTTGATCCATATCCATTATCTGGTAGGTGAAGGTATCTTTCATTGATTGCCAATTTTTATAGTTTTGAGCCTTTATCATCCATTCATTTCCGGCGCTGAATTGGTGATATCGTCTGTCCATCTCAACCTACGTGTCTGGTTCATGGACACTACACCAAAATGTATCTCTTCCGCCATTGTTTTGCCTGGGTACAAGAATTACTCACTCCTATTTCATCCGCGTAACTACACACGCAATGTCGCCAAGTCTATACTTCCGCCTGCGAATCTCCACATTCCTGATTTTGTCACCGATAGAGACGACAAAGATGGAGCGCTCCATCTCTGACTACGAAACTGGTACATGGATAATATTCTGCTTGGTGAGGGTCCATGTCTCTGCTCCATAGGTCATAGCTGATAGAGTACATGCATACTTGACCTATTAGGTCATTAACTAATACCGCTCAAATTATTTTAATTATTATACTTCTTTTAAAAATAAATATTATTCAAAACAGTAAATGTATTATCACACTTGTGTGGGAGATTGTAAGCTTAGTTTTTATTTCTTATGAAAACGATCATTCTAATTATAATACTCTATAAGTGACTATTCAGGTTGAGCTTCTTCTTATGTCCAAATGGCCAAGACTTTAGGAGCTTCGAGCTTATAATCCGAGTTAAAAAAACACCTCAAACACAATGATTAACACATCATCCAAAAGTACGTCTACGGCTGCTGTCTTTTCAAGTCATCGGGCTTCTGCCCTGGAGTTAATCGAGAACCATATACGTTCTCAGATGGACCTTTGGGTGCAGAGATGTCTATCTACGAGGCATTAACAATGGCAGCTGAAAAAAAACGAAAATACCATTTAATTGTGATATAAGCCCTTGCAGGCTGGTGCCGAAAGGCCTCGATATACAATCTGTCGTCTCTTATTTTTATTCACTCGTCTAATACGCATACACAAAAGGTGTTAGGCTGAGTCTATATTCAAGGAGTGAATAGATATAGTGCTGCGTATACTTCAATGTGCTTCTCAAAAAGTTTTTGTGTTTGTTCATCTGCTCCTCATCCCTCGACCACGCGTCCTGATGTATATCCCGGCGACATGGAGTCGTTCCTAAGAGTAACGGGGATTTCAGTTATTGTAATAATAAAATTTTGTGAACGATGGAAAAAAATAGTAATAAATGAAAATCAGAAGCCCTCATCGGGAGTCGCGACGAAGAAACATAAGGGTGCTAATGAACACCTTTCTTCTTCAGAAGAGTGCGAGCGGAACACTTTATTATAGAGATGTATGTATAAATATATATACCTATGAAATAAAATAAAGCACATACTCGTAATTGATCAGTTATAAGCAAACTCTGTAGTTTGTGCTCTCCTTCGGCATTCGTAAAGTATTTCACAACCATTTTCGCCTTCGCCTCTTGACCGACTATAAAAAGGAAGACATGTCATTCTTAAAAAAGTCAAACCATCATATCCACAGAATTCTAGGTAGACATCTGATTTAGAAACCCATAATACGGCTGCATTGGCTTTTAGTACAACGTCAAGAATTACAACTGTAATAAGAAATATATCGGAGAGTAGAGCTGTGGAAGGCAGAGCTGACATGCGATGTGACGAGGACAATGGCGGCTGATAGAGCTTTGTGACGGGACCTCGTGACGACCATATGCTCCAGTTAAGTGAGTGAGCATGGTGATGATGATGATGAAACAAAGCCTACTCTATATACATTTTGTGATCATCAATTATCTTAGGCATGGAATGCCAATTAGTCCACTCGTATGTACACTGAACAATAATTAATTAGGCCATTATTTCTCGATAATAGTTGCAGAGGAGTTAAAGGGTTAAAATGCTTGCTGGCACGCGAGCAGTCACGGTTCGAATACCAGTAGAGTTTGAGAATATTATAAACTTATTAAATTATCAGTACCGGTTTTAGGGGGTGACGCAGTGGGGCGGTGGCCCAAGGGCGTCCAACCTATATCATATATTTTGTGAAATACATACAATATGGGGCTTTAGAAAAAAAATGCACTAGGGCTCCGCAGGGTTTAGAGCCGGCACTAAAATTATACCACCGTTTGTTAGAAATACAGGTTATTTGTAGGACTGAACTTATTTTACATTCGAAAAAAAAAAATTGACAGAGTATATTACATGAAAGTAGTAGATAAAAGTCATATTTATGCAGTGAGGCTCTTATAAAAGGACGAAGCGTAAATGCCGCGCAGCAGTCTAATAAAGTTAAAGATCAATACTTTACTTGTAGATTTAAGCCGGCAGGTATGGCTAAGTTGTAAAACTTTGCTTACCATACCTTAGGTCGTGGGTTCAATCCCCGGACGGAGATTATAATCTTAAATCTATTTCTAATATCGATAAATATCCCCGGTTGGTGTGAATTTGGTTCCGAAAAATATCCTATCAATTAAAATGTGTCGTAAAAGAAATTCTTAGTGTATTTCTGTAAAAAATGGATGATGCCCTAATGCCGGGCTTTTGTAAATGATGTTGGCGATCAAAATTCCACATGCAACCTTTCGACGTATATAAAATCCATAAAAGAGATTTCTCCATTACCATCGGTTTTCTCCTGTATGTGTATACGTGGAAAAATAGCCATTCCCAAAGTGGTAAGCGACATATACTCGTATGTACAATTATCATCGTTGACAGTAAAAGAAAACTTTGATCCTTATGAAACCCGTGTACGTATACTATTCGATTGTAGGAGCTACCAGCGGGAAAAAAATAAATCAAAATGTTTAGGCTGACAGTAATTTATTCAGCTTAGAAATTAATATGGCTTACTATAATATAGGGTCCGCCAAATAACTTTTTTTTTTTAAACAGAGCGCAAAACATCGAGTGTAGCTTCGACTGTGTGGCATGTAGCGCCGTCTTGTTGAAACCAAATGTTGCCAATATCCTCTTCTTCAATTTTTGTGAACAAAAATGGCCCGATAACGATCGCCATTGACTGTAACGGCCAATTTTTTGCTCATTTTCGAAGAAAAATGACCTGATTTTCAAAGTAATGTCGTAATATTTCCCAACATTTACATTTTCAAGCGTATACACAACCATATTCGCTTAGCGGAAAGATAAAACTAATTATTTGTCAAATCAGACATGAGCTAAGTGTTACCATTCACGAAATAAGCACTAAATGAAAAAAAAACGTTAGATGGCGGACCCTATATAATCGATTACATAATAAAGTTACTGCAACAGGCATTGTTAATTATATTATAACACAAAAAGTTAATATTGAAATACCTACAATAAAATATTTACACATAGAACATATAAATGCTGTAAGGCCCCGCTTAACGCCGGGGATACGTTCCATCAAAATAGAACGTAATGCGAAACAGCGCTAAACGAGGCTATCTTAACATGTAAATAATGGGGTTAGGTATTCAATTTAATAGTAATGTATTTTATTTATTTCTTACAAAATAAAAACAATATAAACGAATATACTTATAAAAACAAATAAAATTCAAGTCAGTTAGATCATTCAGTCTATTCTGTGTTTCCAATTTTTTGCCTTTTTGTCAAGAAGCCATCTTATGTAGTTTGCGTTTTCGTTTTGTGTTCTGTTATATACGTTCCACCACACCCCGTCTTGCTTTTGAACTCCTGTCAAAATTTAGGTCATTTTCAACAAATTGGTTCATAATTTCAGTTACATTGGTCTCTTTTTTACAAACGCCATCGAAAGTTCTTTTTGCTCTTCGAAATCACCAATATCAATAATTTTGTTTTCTTCTTGCTCAGTTAATTCCTTGAACTCATTAGAAAGTCTAGCTGCTGTTTTTTGAACTGTATAAATATTTTAATACCAGTGTTAATATATTATACCAGTCTTTGAAGGGCTTAGCGTATTGTAATGAGAGACATCTCTTTAATATGAATAAGAGAAGATCTAACCCAGGGATCGTCAACCTTTTTATCCCTAGCGCCCACTTTTGCCTATTTTTCATGGTAAAATTTACCTACCGCCCACCAACTTCGCTATATTTCAATTCAGTATATGAGTGGAAAAAAATCTAGAAGGAATGTAGGAGATTTTAGAAAGACAAAAATCGCCCACCGCCCACCACGGAAGCCCGTGTCGCCCACTAGTGGGCGGTACGGACCAGGTTGACGACCCGTGATCTAACCTGTAATTTTCTGTTTGAAATATTCTTCTGAATTTATATTACTAAAATATCTATGGAAATATTTTTTTTCACAGAGCAAGAAAATATCCCAGTAAGCTGCTTAAGAGACGTTGCCATGGCTTCCCATGAACTCCCTTGTATCGGCACTCCTTAGATTCACTCTAACGACCCCTACGATGTGTACGCCATTATTAAGTCCTAGAAGCTTCGTTCCCGGCCGCCTCGTAGACCAAATATTAAATATTTCTTTTCAAATCCGTTTCGTATTTGGAACATGTAACATAATGATAGGATAATATAATGATGGTCAAATCGACAGGCGTATACAACCGGGACGGGCAGCATTTGGAAAACTAAAGTACATTTTTAAAGCGAAAATACCGCAATGTCTAAAAACTAAGACATATAACCAATGCATCCTTCCTGTATTAACTTATGACGCAGAGACGTGGAATCTGACAGCAAGTCTTATCCATAAAATAAAGGTCACCCAGCGTGCTATGGAGAGATCCATGCTCAGAGTGTCGCTAAAAGATAGAATCCGGAACGAAATACCCAGAAGAACTCAAGTAGTGGATGCTACCCAACGAATAGGCACACTCAAGTGGCAATGGGCAGGACTTATCTGTCGAAGACACGACGGTCAATGGGGAAGAAAAGTATTGGAATCGCACCCAAGAACTGGGAAACGAAGTATTGGCCGACCCCCTGCAAATGGACTGACGACATTAGAAGAATAGCGGGAGTGACCTGAATGCGGAAGGCGGAGGATTGAAGAGCGAACCATCACGCGGGAGGCTTACGTTCAACAGTGGACGGATACAGGCTGATGATGATAATGAAAATAATGATCACAAATTGTCAGCTCAGTCATTTTCCAGGCCTCGTCTAAAGACATCTCTGCACCCGAAGGTCCTCCTGGGAACATGCATGATTCCCGAAGACCCCAGAGGCCCGGGGACTTAAAAATGCAATTATTATGAAAGAAATGTGCATGTTTTTTTGTAACACGACTAACAATGGCATCGCAATAAAACCAATCAGAAAATGCGTAGTACTTTAATGATAGACCGCGTACATCATAATCCACTGTTAAACATAGGCTTGAGTTCTTATCTTTCTCGATAATCTGCCTTTAGCAGCGTTCTTCTGATGTCGTCAGTCCATCAACTCGCCAACAAGATCGCTTACCATTTGTTGAGCTCTTTAATCCAGGCCCCCTTTGTTTCTTCATACATTTTTAGAAATTTTAAACTGTTTCAATATAAGGATTCCTCCTACTTTCAAAATCTTAATTGAAATTGTATAAATAATAAATATTTATTTATGTACCTTGTTTTTACATGAATCACGTAAGAAAATTTCTCTGTTTAGGAGTCTGCAGTTTAGACTTACTCGTAGCCTTTCTTAACCCATTTCTTTTTAAGAGATAACTGAGCTGCGATAGTAATTTATTATTAATATACCCATTTTATATAAGAGAGGGGGTAGGGGTGTGTCTATCAAGGAATCGTAAAAGAGAGAGACAGATAGGGTTGCAAGGATCAAGAAAACTTCACTAATCATAAAAAAGTCCCAGGATAATTCCACATTATCAAAGGATTTGAATAATGAAAAACTTAACTTAATACAAGTTTCCATAAATCAAAACTATTTCCAGTTAATAAATTTTAGAAACTAACAGAAGGATTACCGCAGGGTAATCCTTCAAAAGCCCACTAATAGCGGATATTGTCATGAACGGCTTAGAGGATAAAATAATAAATTCAAATATCGGAGATTCTCTCGGAGATTATAATATATTGGAAAAGATATAAAGATGACATTCTTGTTATATGGAAGGGAACAACTAGACATTTAAAAAGCTTTTCAGTTACAATTAATAATATTCATAACAATATTAAATTTTACTTTAGAAGTAGAAAATAAAAATTACATTAACTTCTTAGATCTCACACTCACTAGGGTAAATGATAAGATTTCGTTTAAAATTTATAGGAAACTGACTTTAACAGATGTAACTATTCATAATTCTTCTAATCACCCTTAGTCCCCTCTGAACAATTGTGGCCACTGCACAGAAGTGCTAAAAGAAAGAACCCGTGAAAGAGATTTGGGTTAACCTAACATACGTGTCATCATAACCGTGACCGCTGTAGTATAAGACAATAGTAACAAACTGCCGCCACAAAACTCTGTCAGCCACCACGGTTCTTGCCTCATCCCATATTTATTCTGCTTTCTGTTGTATCCCTGAGTACATTCTACGTATAGCTCCAGAAGGCCTTTCAGGACGGCGAACGCCTGGGGGCTTGAAGAAAAGGCAGCTATAGTTTACGCTACAAGTAGTAAGTACCTATTATTAAACGTGAATAGACGTCTACATATTGTTTAAATAATTTTATTTTTTTGGAGATGGTCTTTTATCATTCACTAATCTCGTAGAAAAACGTTATACCAAAACACAGACATTTTTCTTTTTGACCCTATTTAGTCCTAGTATTCTTGATAGAATTTTATATGTAATAATCTTCGTTGCTTTATATTTACATAACGATATTAGTATATACAGTATTCGTATATATATGTATTTCCTTGATTTCTCTCTTTTATGTATTATATATTTGTGTATGTGTCGCAAGGAATTGATGAAAGAGGAGATTTTCTAAAATCCCAAAGGAAAATAATCATATCAGTGAATTAATCTTCCACTTCAGGGATTAAGTTACGTTTGATCAAGTCACTTACTTTCTTTAGGAAAATCACCCCACAGTTTTATAAATATAACATCTTCTGTGAACCGATCATTTCCCTTAAGGATTTGATCATATTCTCCTGTTTTATAATGTCCCTGCGACAAATATACAAAATGCGAGTACGTCTTAGACCAGGGCTCCTTAACTTTTTTCATTCTTGACCCCATTTATGATTGCGAGTTTCCAGGCAACCTCATATAAATATAAAAAAAAAATTGTTATTAGGTAACAATATACATATACAAATGAAAATATATAGTTTTAGAATTCGTCTAGAAACATACAAAAATATGAAATTAAAAATTGTACGAAAAGTTGTAAAATTGTATTTATTATATTTACAAAAATTATATTCCATATTTTTCATCAAAATTGCAATTTTTTTATTTTTCGCGACCCCAGAATTTTGCTACGCGATCCCATTTGGGGTCGCAACCCATAGCTTAAGAAGGCCTGTCTTAGACAAATATAGATTTGTTCTTTTTTCAACATTTTTAGCATTTACTTTGAGATTCATAATCGATAATAAATATATATTTTTTTAACTAAGTCAAGAGTCAGTTGAATCTTGACTCAATCCGTCACTATCAAGAGTCAGTTGATTCTTGACAGTGACGCATTGATGAAGGCTACAAGTTAGTCGAAACTGCAGTCTCATAAACAGAGGCCATACTCAACGTGATCCATGTAAAATAAAGGCAAATAAATAAATATTTATTTTATATAATTGTGTATATAATATGTTTCAAAATATTTTAATTAATATAATTGTCAAATAAAACGAAAATTTACTTTAGTGAAATAAATAAATAAGTAGGATTAAGTCTACATATTTTTTATCTTGAATAAAATACAAAAGCAGCAGCTATCAGCAAGCACGAGTTCAATATTAATAAAATAAATTGTGTTAAATAATATTATTTAAATGAATACATCGTTGGTAAGATAGAAAAGGGGGGTTTTGACTGTGAAAAGCTCTCGAGGAAAAATTCTACGCTCGCGGAAGCTTTTCAACCATTCAGGTGTTCAGGAGTCTCAGTTCAGAGCTCGGCCGAACCTCTCACTCCTCCGCCTTCACAAACTTCCACCTCCACTCCAAGTTTCAACCCGGGAGCCCGCGCACTCCATCACTCAGTTGGGCGACAACCTCTGCCGTGAGTGGACGTGCTTCAAAACGACAAGCTGATACTATTTACATCATCGCGAGTGTGAATATTCAAACATACGCGTTTGATAATTAATTTCAACGTGATTTTGTGGTCGTAACAATATTGTTTTATTTTCGTGTTGTGGCGGTGAATTTTAATTTGACACTTTGCAAAACAAAGTCGTTTTGATAGTTTGACACATTGTTTTATTGCAACACAAGTGGTGGGTAGTTTTAAACTTCACTTCGCCGTGGCAGCCGCAGGTGAGCTTATCAATCATAATTACGAGTATTATTATAAAATTTTAGTTTGCTCAAAGTAAAAATGTTTGTTTGGAATAATATTTTTTTACGCTCAAATATGACAAGTTTATTTTGAAATTTAAATCTAAACGAATAATGTGTGATTTAGTTACATTTTGACGTACTTTATAACAAAAAATCGATCGAACTTTTACGTACTCATACGAGTTTGTATAGTTTTTGGTAATTTGATTTTACAATTTCCAGTAATTGTTTACGAAGCGGAATGTTTTTTTTTCAAATTTACAGTTGTTTAACTATAAATCGTAGTCAAAACTCAGTACTTTGTTTAGTAATGACATGTATCCTGATATTGACAGCTAATTCTCCGGAATTACATTTTCATATCTTCTTATTCATGATAAAATAACTACAATTGTCACATATAGACGAACGACTTTAACTTTTCATCCATTAATTGGAATTGGAACGCTGTATATAAATGTTAAAACGGTTAATATTTAAAGACAAGATTGGACTCACCCCAGTCTTGAGTTTCGCTCGATAATCACTGTTATCACTTCACTTTTCACTTAGTTTGTTTGATTGAGGGAGTCCCTTGATTTAGACGGTAAGATATATTTTCTGTTAGTTTAATCCGTTAAAGGCACTCGATGAAGATTCGTTTATTTTTTCGCGGCAGTACCAATGTCAATTCGATAACAATAATGTTGCCAACCTGCAACCTGACGTTGGTGATGATTGATAGGTATGGATAATACCTATCATACCTATAACGATGACGCTGAAAGCAGAGTTGTTTTTGAACTTAAAGATTGTACACTACGATTATATTCAACTTAAATATATTATGTATTGTATATATTTTTGAGGTAATGTTACCATTAGAGAATTGAGTAAATGTTTCAAGTGTTTAGATTTAGTAGAAAAAAAACGCTAGGAGAGCATTCTAAAACTTACTTATTGATTGATTTAATTTTTTTTAACGGTTTTCATAGGCATTGCGTTGAGTAGCTTTCTTTTAAAAAGAATGGGATATCGTGTTCACTGCCTAATAAACAAATACATACTTATATTTGTCTATACATAAAAAATATCGATGCATATCGTACTTATAAATGAAAAAATAAACAGTAATGGCGTGTTGAACGAACAAAAAGTAATTAAAATCAAATAATAAGCAGTGGCTGAACTTTTTATCTGATCATAAAAATTATTTCTGATGATAACGGCCGCCAATCAAGTTTTATTATTGTTAACACATATATATGTTTATTTACCGACGTCATTGACTTTAGTACATCATACACGCATCGTCGAATTTTTAATGTTAGACACTGAACTTAACCCGTCTTACACCCGCATCTTACCGGTGAACAATGAAATCTCGTTGATCTATTTAATTATAATCTCGCCCATTCAGATTATAATTAAATAGAATAATGGATTTGGAAGAAAAGAAAACAAACTTAAAAAATACTCCAGAGGAGCAAATAACCGATATCATATTATTTAAATTATATTAAGAGAACTGTGATTATTAAAAATACACAAAAATATAATTGAAGTTAACAAATTATTTATTACCGTGCTTTATAGTGAGCATTATATATTTTAGTCTTTAATTATATGCATTTACGCCTATATTACAGCAGCATGCTCTTCTCGCGGACTTTCATCACGAAGGACGCCGAAAGCTATACAGTATGTTAATCAACGAAATTAGGGATGCAAACATAACTTGGGACGAGGAAAGCATAAAGACAGCTTATATAGCTGTTTGGCGACCATGTGATCTAGATATAAATCGGATAAATAAGATTCTCGTGTGAAAATCCTATTTTGACTAGTACACGGTCATTTCGATACCGCGATTCTAATATTTTTTACGGTTTTTTCTCTTTAGCACTTCTGCGCGGTGGCCACAATCAGTTGCTGTCTGATCATAATCTGTATCATTCTTCTTCGTAGTATCAATCCGGTGGATTGGTTTGCAGCAACAGAATCTTGCATCTCGATCTCCATTCCTCTCGGTCCTCCGCAACCCTTTTCAGCTCAGCATAAGCGCTACGGTTCATGTCCTCGAATACTTGCTGCAAATACTCCCGTCTAGGGCGCCGTTCTGCAGTAATGTTCGAACATTCCAGGTGGCATATCTTGTTGGCTGAAGGTTTTTCTTATTTGTCTTGGTTGTTTTGTCTCGAGCAGTCCCCACCCAGAGATCCGATTGGGGGACTATTTTATCTCCGGAAAATTTTACTTGAGATGCAATCATTTTTTGCTGATACGTGGGATGTCTTTAAGACCTTTAATGTGGTATTTTCCCCTTTATTTCCACATCCTAATGCCGTTGACCATAAAGGTTCATCCGCCTTAGGAGAGCATTTACTACCTCCAGGACAATAGAGTGCCCTAACCAGCTTGACCTGATGAGGTTAGCTGGGTGTTAGCTTATTCCGGCCAACATTCTGGACAACATTCCTGTATCATTAAGGATACTAAATGTTCCTCCCGTGCGATGCGGGTGTGAGGCGGGTAAAGTACAGTAGACGGTCATCGCTGATGATAATGATAAATTATTTATTACTTTGAATGTGTTCTATCGTGGATAACATTGTTACAACGTTTTGATATGAACCCCTTTAATTGTATTATATCCTTATGTATGATACTCGTAAATTTGTTTTGCGTACACTGTACGCTTCGTCAGCTCGCCATAAGACTGCTGAAGTTATAAGCAACAACAGACTAATGATAAACCACTTCATAAAGGATCTCAAAATTTCTAAGCTTTCAATTGTTGTTATTCCGGACTTCGTATCACGCATGAGTAACATCTGAGAATCACGACTAAATTTGAAATTATCTCTCTGTTCCCTATTCCCACTTAAATATATAGCCGGTGGGTAGTGGTTAAAGCGTTTGCTTGACAAGCCAAAGGTGGGTTCGATCCTAGACGGAGATTAAAAATTGGTGTGAATTTGAACTCCTCACCCGTAAAATGCCAGTCATCAAAACCGCCATTCAGAGTGAATTCCTGTAATAATAAGGATGATGGGTAAATGTCGGGCTGTAGTCAATGGCGTTAGCGGATCAACAATCTACATGCAGCGCTTATCAATTTGTAAAATGGACGTACGATCCTATTCCATGTAAGCCTCGTCAACCGAGCGCGTAGCCCTGACGATTTCCTTGATGAAGTTTAACAGCAAAGGACCGTCAGAACTAAACAGTATTTCATAAAAATCCTCCAAGAAATGGCAGAGACTCCCAGGCGACAACACAGAACGCTTTTCATATTCTCATGGTGATGCACTCCATCAGATAATGTCTCACTGTCTGTTGTATGCCTGGATCACATGGACATGCGACGCAAGAAGAGCGGACAAATCTTTTAGAAATTCTCTTATAATTCCGTGTCAGGTAAACGCGAGAGTGAGATGAAAGTCTACGGAGTTCGTCTTTTTTCACGTCAATAAATGTTTGAAAGGTGCTAGAGCACGTTAAATTTTGATAAAAGTCCTACTTATATCAAAGCAACGGAAGTGTGATATTACTAGTTAGCCTACGCCTGGATTGTATGATTATATTGCTAAGTTAGTAACTTCAATGCATGTTTGAAAGATTAATTAAAAGTGTATTCTCTATTTGCACAACTATTTATTTATGACAGTTATCAAATTAAAGGGTTTTCGTAAACTGCAATTGCTAATTACTTAAACTCAAACAAGAGAAGGTTATATGTTGAAGTTTCCTTCAATATGCAACTTACGGAGTTTGTACTTGTATGTTGAAGGATACTGGAAGGTTGCACTATATGGCGTAGTCCGCTTCTATAATTCACGTTACAATCATCATCAGCAGCAATCTGTATTCATCCACCGTTGAACGTAGGCCTCCCGCATGAGTCTCTACCACTTCGATCCTCCGCATTCCGCATCCAGTCCGCAACTCCCGTTATTCTTCTTAGGTCGTCAGTCCATCTTACAGTGGCGCCACAGCGACACTTTTCTTCTCCATCGACCGTCGTCTCTTCGACAGACAATGTCCTGCTCATTGCCACTTGAGTGTGCCTATTCGTTGGGTAGCGTCCACTATTTGAGTTCTTCTTCGGATATCCTCGTTCCGGATTCGATCTCTTCCATGGCACGCTGGTGACCACGTCTATGCGCCATAAGTTAATAGGGAGGATACATTGGTTAAATGCCTAAGTTTTAAGACTTAGAATACATAATAAAAATACCAGATATCACGTGTGTGACGTTGGCATCGAACCTCTTATCCAACGGGAACGAAAAGCTTAAGAAAAACACAAGTAATATTGAATAAATAATCTTCTTCGTGTCAGCGACGTCAAATTATTTTTTCCCAGTATCTGGCAACATCGATTGCTCGTGTGTTGCCCAGCATCAGGTCCTGAGATGTGTAGCTTGTTGGGCACATGGAGCAGCATCTTAGGTGTGAGGCGGTCTGCAGGTCTCCACAGTCACACAATAGTGGCTCTCCCTGCCGAAGCATTCCCCACTGCTCGAGGTTATCCTTTGTTCTACCAACTCCGGTTCTTAATCTGTTCAGGGATTTCCAGGTCCACCAGTGAAGGTACTTGCCAGTTGGGAGGCCTTCCATTGGAGCAGTGGTCGGGGAACCGGGGTAAATTACCCCAAATGGGGTTAAAATAGGTTCATTGGGGTAATAAGGAAATTTTTCTAGTTTGCTATTTCATAAAAGTAACTATTTTCATCTAAATTTTTGTTATTTTCCGTGTAAATTAATTAAATAAATAATTTTAATATACATTGATTGTCTTCTTTTTTAAAATGGGGAAAAGGGTAATATCGACTTACGCAAAAATATTTTGGGGTAATGGCTTGAAAAGTTCTCCGACCGCTGCTTTGGAGTAATGAAATCCTCTGGTGCGATTTGTTGCCAAAGCTGGAGTCTCTCATTTTCAGGGCTGGATGTGAGAGGTTGTGTGGATTTAAGAAAGCTGCTTCGCGACTTCAATCTTGGTGTTGAGGGTATCTGATAATACAAGCAGTGGGACGGTTGGTTGATTGCCTTACGCATTTCTTCGGCGCATATGACTTTGCGTCTTATGTTTGGTGGTGCGATGCTAGCCAAGGGATATAGTTTAGAAATGGGTGTTGGTTTGAGGCAGCCTGTGACGACTCTGCATGCATCATTCAGGGCAGTATCCATTTGATTACAGTGGGCTGATCGACCCCACACTGGTGCCGCATATTCTCCGGCTGAGAAACAAAGTGCTAAAGCTGAGGTACGAAGAATAAATAATAATATCATAACATTAGAAAAAACATCGATAAGCATACTATATATCTACTGAGCGGATTTTCTAAGACGTTATTACGTTTTTAAATTTACTGAAAGAAAATTTGAATTTCTTTCTTTACGAGTATCTTTTTTGTTTTGTTTTAGTGGCGCCAACCTCACTCGACAGTGGTCGAGATTAAGAGTGATTCTTTTGGACCGCTCTTCTTTTCAACGGAATAGCCTCAAGGGTATTTCACTAATTCATGCTGTAGTTTTAAGTTAATTCCTATGTTTTCTTTAAATTTCTAATAAATAAGAGTAGCTTCTAGTGTCATGGATTATTTTATTATATCTTCTGCTATGTATACAGAAAATTCCATCTATAATAAAAGTTTCTCGACAAGTCTGGAATTAAACAAATTATTCGCATCTCTCACACTACACTATTATATGATACCGCGTGTTTCCTTGTTATGGCCACATATTTAAATACATTAGAATGTATTTCGTACACTGCGCAAAATAACTAAGCGTTCCTTTATGAAAAACAAGTAAACAACTTCTTATATGACAAAAAGTAACATCAAATGTTAAAAACTTAACGGAATTATTATTCTGACGTTGGGTGACCTTTATTTTATGGATAAGACTTGCTGTCAGATTCCACGTCTCTGCGCCATAAGTTAATACAGGCAGAACGCATTGGTTAAGCGCCTTAGTTTAAAACATTGCGGAATTTTTCGGACACCAGCATCACGCGTATACAAAAGCGTGACACACGTGCGCGATTGAAAAAACGAAATAAATCTAATACGATGGTCTGACGGACCTATAGTAAGTCGTCGCAACCAAATAAGAAAATATAACGAATCAATCAAAATAATTTATTTCATTTCAAATGACATTTGTTCAATATCAGAAGCTATTAACTCGTCCTCTCGCATTTTAAATTCGTTGTATATTATTATGTACGTTGTTAAAAGCAGGCGGGACTTAGACATTCAGTTATATTGAACAATACTTTTGAAAGCCATAACATTGAAACATTACATCTTATCTCCGTATCAATGGTTAAAGCGATATCTTAGCAAGCTAAAATTCGTGGGTTCGGTCCCCGACAGTGATTAAAAAATAATAATAATCGATTTCTAAGCTCTAAAATACCCCCGGTTGATGCGAATTTGATCCCTTACCTGTAAAATGCCAGTCGTAGCCTATTCATTAAAATTGGTGGTAGACGAAAGTTTTGGAATATTCCTGTAAACAAAAAGGATGATGCGTGAATGTCGGGTAAAATGATCAACACTCCACATGCAGAGCTTAATCATATCTGCCATGATAGGCATCATAGAATTCACAGATGAGACTTCGGTATCATCATCACCATCTGTTGGTATTCTCCTGTATGTGTTTACATAGAAAAAATCCGTTCCATATTTAGAACATATGATTAATCCCACCATTCTTCTGAAATTTTCCGTCTATCTTTAAGGGGGTCGGCTAACGCTTCGTTTGCCAGTTCTTGGGCGCCACTCCAACACTTTACTTCGCCATCGACCGTCGTCTCTTTGACAAATATGTCCTGCCCATTGCCACTTATATGTGCCTTATTCGTTGGGCCTCCACTACTATCTTTTAGAGACACTTCTCTCATAGAACTCTCCATGGCACGCTGGGTGACCATTATTTTATGGGTAAGACTTACTATTTCACGTCTTTGCGCTATAAGTTAATAAAAGAAGGATGCATTCGTTAAACGCCTTAGTTTTAAGACATTGTAGAATTTTCGTTTTGATAACGAACAAAGTTTTCCAAATGCTGCCCATCCTAGTTTTATACGCCTGTCGATTTCTTTTGAGAAGTAATTTTGTCCTAGTTGGATTAGTCACAGATAGGTCTATTCTTTTACAACCTTTATTTGTGTTTCTCCAATGGAAATCAGCTGAAAACTCTGGGAAATATGACTATCAATCATGTCTTTAGTTTTATCCATGTTCAATTTTCAGACCAATTTTGCTTGATGCTTAATCGAGGTCGTAGTGTCGTTTTGGTCATTCTTCACTAATTCTAAGCAGTCAATTATATTTCGCAATGCGAACTTAATATATTAATTTAAAATTCGCCTTGTTTATATTTTTGAAGCTTTAGAAATGAAAAGTGCTTTAATAAAGCTACATTTTTTGAGCCGCCATCATTTACGGAGAACGAGAGAAGAAAAATTCGATTGTGTTTTTCCCAGACACAAGACGAATGGAGAAAAGAACTTTAGAATATATTTTCCATTCAAAATAATTCAAAACGATTTTTTTTTAAATTGAAGTAAAAATAAAACATGTTAAAAGGACTTTACTCTATGTTCGCCTCGTTAGACACCGGATTTTGAAGAAATTTATTCAGAATTTCATTTTTATTCCGAAATTATGCTTACATGATTATTTATTCTATATTTTTTAAATATCAAAGTTAAAGCTGCAAATTAAACTTATTAAATACCCATATATTTTTTGTGGCATGTATTGTTCAGTAGCTATTTCAAGGTTTTTTCAGTAAGTTAAATAAATTGGCAGTAAATAAATTTAATCGGCAGTAGACCTTATAAATTGTCAGTATCCACTGTGTCAGTGTGAATGTGCTCAGTTATAATATAAAAATGTCAGTAATATATTCAATATTGGTAAAAATGAATGAAAAATTAGCTTTTTAAAATGGAAACATAACCTATTATTAATTACCATTAATTAATTATTTCCTACTAATTTATTATTTTTCTACTTCCGATTGATATTTTTCTACTGCCAAATAATTATTTTTTATTTAACTTCTTATTATTATATTCTTAATTATTTATAACTGACGGTTCGCTTAATAATAATTACTGCTGATTAATTGAATTAAATACTACCAGTAAACTTAGTTGCCTATTTTTTTAATTACGTGCATGGCTTAAACATCACGATACCAATGATTTTGGAAGGGTTTTCTTCCCGTTGCTTATGATGAAAATATTTCGGAGATACACGAAGAACGAAACACAGATGTTGGGTGTAAAAACAGTAAGCTTACAATGAAATACGAGTATTAAGGTAAGACGCAAAAAGTGCCTAGTATTTGCAAAATATCAAATTATTGTTCTTTGTATGCGTGTATCATAAAAAACATGCCTGGGAAAACCATTGCCCGCGGGCCGCATGCGGCCCTCCGCGCAATTTCATGCCCGTGTGATCATTCTCAAATTGAGACGAGACTCGTGTTTCTGACATGACCAGCGACTCCATCAAAGTATTCGAATACACTTAAGAAAATTATTAATAAGATGATAGCGATATTATCAAAATGAACAACTAATCTTTATCCTGTACTACTCCCTGAATCGTATGATAGCTGCAAATTTCTTTCTTTCTACAAATTCTGTCACATGTCAGCACCTATTCTTTGATTTTGTTGACGTGTGGCTCACCAGTTATTGTTGATAGTCGTCCTGGCTCTGCATCGTCATCAACGCTTTCTCGACCATCTTTGAACATTTTGTACCACTCATAAAGTTTTGTTTTCGATATTTCTTGCTCACCGAAGTCCCCAAGCAACATTTTCAATGTTTCGGCGGCAGAAATTTCACTATGCGCACAATATTTAATGAAACTGCGTTGTCAAATAAGTTTCAGACATTATAATAAACTAAAAAACAATTTTTGCTTACAAAGGGATGGGTATCTTTAACACTAGTTAATATTTTGACACAGATGTCAGTGACAGTGCCAACATAAAAATATAAAGATTACATCGAATCATTTAACCCGCGAAATTTAAATTCAAATTTCCCGGTATTTTTTGCTCAGTTTATGTTCTAACACAGCGTCTGCATAACTCATCTAAGTCAGATCCACCATCGTTTATTTACTGACTGTATTATGGAAATTTAACATATTCTTATCGTCCTCACAAAATCAAATAATTTTGCATACACATTTTTTACTCGCTAAACTCTTTAAAATTGACTTGCGACCCGCCGAAGTTTGCTTAGCCCTGATATTAGAATACACATTACTCTGGAGAAAAATTACCATATGGAGTGCCTTTTTAGTTCTCTTTGTAATATTTATTTTGCGCTTTGAGCGATGTCTATAAAAAGGTGAACCCTGTTTGTCGATACATTAGAAGCAAAGGAACGTCTGAAACCAATTGAAAGGCGATTCAAAGAAATCGAACCCTCACTGTGAAGGTAACTAGGAGGGAGGGGACAGCACGTGCTTAGTGGCTCCTGGGGGAGACGTTGGTGTAAACTGTAAGCAAAAGAACTGGTTCTTTGAGCTCGTCGTTAGTTCTTGGGTCTGAAAGTTTCTCAAAGTGACAATTTAATCAAATTAAATTTATTTTTCCACAGAACTAAGGTCGAAATAAAATTTTAAGGATAATATTGAAGTATATTTAAATAAACGCTTTTTCATGCCTTCTCACAAGACATTTCTGATCCAATCAAGTACACGAAAATTGTTGTTCCATATGTGGAATATATGGTCACCATTTATTTACGCCATTCAGTTGCATTGTCCATGCCTCAACCCATGACACCTCTGTACCCAAAGGTTCACCTGGGATAATATATAGTTTCTGACAGCCTCCAGGGCAGAATCCAGAGGATTTAAAGATAGCTGTAGTATCCGAGGCATATTTTCGCTGATTTGTTAATCGTTTTTTTTACAGAGATCGGATGATTAGTTCGACGCTGCCGATACCTGGACCATTTGGTCCTAAGGAGCGGCTAAACCGAATGCAAATATAATAGTATAATATATGAATAAAACAATAAAAATAATTAAAAACAAAACACTAAGCTCATGACAAGTTTACCAGTGGTGCCAATAGCTAAAAAATAAATATTAGTTAGTGTAAGTGCTTCAATATAAATTTATATTTAAAAATGAGTCTTATATAAATATAATATTTCCAAAAATGACAACATTAATTATAATAAAATATTTTAATTTGTCAACAATATTATTTACAAACTATGTTTTCATTCTAAATGCCTATTTCTTTTTAATTTTCTGTCGCTTGATAACTCCGGCATTCAAAATTTAAACCATTGCTATTTAAAAATAAATTTCACATTTGATGAATTAATCTATCAAAAATGAATACTTAAAATCTGAACTCGGAATTTATTACAAAAACATTTAAAGAAGGAAATGTTATCAAAAGAGAAATGTGTGCTAGCTTGAAGAGAAAGGGTGAACCAAAATCAATTAGACAGCTTTAAATTGAGCCTAACTTAACTTTGGCTTAGTTAGTTAGCGAATTAACGTTTTCGTTCCAACTCTCATTGTTTGCGACAGGTGGAAGCAAAGCGCTATTAATATTCATGTCAGGTAACACACAACAGGTAACATGTAGCAAGTAAATACAATATCCGGACGAATGCAAGTACATACTGTTAGCTCAAGAGGTCAACTTCAGTGGTAAATAAGGTTATTTATAATTCCAATATTACGTGAGCAATCGTGGGTTCGCATCCTGTAAAGCTTTGATTTAATAAGTTTTATTTTATGCAATCGCATATAGAAGAGCACAACCGGTCGAGAGCAGTGTACTCTATTACGTTCAACAAAGACAGCTGGACGCTTCATGCAGGAAACGTGTGTTGTGTTTGTGTGTGGGTTGAAGATATTGCATTCATTTGTCCGTCCGCTTCCTTAACTGAAGCGTATGGACATCACGACCCGCCGCCACAAAGCTTTATCAGCCGCCTTGGTCCTCGCCTCATCCCATGTGAGCTCCGCCGAGTACATTACATATATAGTTCTCAACGGCGAGAGACGGAGGACTGAAGAAAAGGCAGCCGTAGTTTATGCTCTCTTGCGGCTTTCTCGGGAAATGTCCCAGCCAGGTTCACCTTCGTTTCTTACTGGAAAAACATTTCAGAACTTACCGCTAGCATTAGGAAGGAAACTCCCGGTTCTTGGTTGACATACATTAACCGTGTATGGATGTTTGGCAAGCTTAAGACGAGTTTGTCGGTTGTAGATGGGTGCATGAGGTGCATGAGGTGCACGAGGAACAATAACTTCAGAGGAGCAGCGGCCGTTTTAATAACGGCAGAAAATAATAAGTGAACTACTTTTGCAGTTCTCCTTCCGCCTGTTGACCGACTGTCGCGTGGAATGTTTCCTTGTCTGCTTTCTCATTTCGTCATTCATCACAAATTCAAACCATTGTACCCCCGTATTCTACGCAGGCATCTGATTTCGAAGCGTATTATACGGCTGCATTGGCTTTTGGGGAGTTGCCAAGATTCATTGTCGTAAAGACGAATGAGGACGATACAGGCGCTGTATACACGGGACTCGGTTTTAATCGTAAACCTACCCACGAGAATATTGGAAGGATTTCGTATGTTTAATCAATGATGCTTGTCGTATTTAAGGATAACTATACACTGTATAGTCATCCTTAAATAGCCGGGTAGCATAGTCCAGTGGTTAAAGCGATTGTGTGTCATTCAGAAACTGTTGGTTCAAATCCAGACGAAGCTAGATTTAAAAAAAAAACATAACTTAGCTCTTCACATGCCCCCGGTAGTATTTTTTTCTTTTCTCTTGCCCTGGAGAACAATCTATTTTCCCATGTGTACCTCCAAGCGCAGGTGTTCTGGGACAAGGCATGTACAACCTGAGCTTACAGAGCTGTGAAATGACAATATGTGGTGTCCATATGCTCCAAATATAGAGCGGATATGATAAAAAATGCGCTGTTTGTACATCAGTATAGATTGTCATTCAAGCCTCGCCAGTTCTTAAGGGGACTCCCTGCATATGAACACATATAGGAGAATACCGACAGATGTTGTTAGTGATTCTGATGTCTCATCTGTGAACTTCTATGACGCTTACCCCGATGCGCTTATGACTAAGCGCTGGGTGGAGTGTTGATCCGTCAACTTCATAGACTACAGCCATTCATACATTCACGCATCATTCTTATTATTACTGTTATTCTCTATGACTGGGTGGTCTTCACGGGATGACTTTCGTCTACCACCAATTTTGATTAATAGGCTATGACTGGCATTTTACGGGATCAAATTAACACCACCCGGGGATATTTTAGAGCTCAGAAATCATTTTTTTTTTATTTCCGTTCGACATCGAACCCATGACCTTCGTCTTGCCAAGCAAACGCTTTAACCGCCTGAGCTATACCCGCAGGTGTTTTCATGTTTATTTATTACACAGAACCGAAGTTCCAAGATACAAAATGAGAAACAGAGCAAACATAAATATACAATACATACAAAGGATAATAAAATATAAAAATAACATAAATATATAATAAAAAATAAGAAGAAGATGACACTTGTCCAAGATCATAGAGATCTAGGAGAACAATACCATCGACAAAAGAGGAAAAGGATGTAAGAAAAGGATCGAGGTGTGCTGGTAGGCCAATTAGGAGCGCCATTGCCGTTGTACCAAATTCAGTGCTTGAAGCTCCACAAGCATCAACTGGAATCAAAAACAATTGATGGCAACGAGCACGGGCGTACTTATCTGTAACATAGAAGTTAAAACATTCAAGAATGAAAAAGTGAATTTAACCGCGAAGAAGAAGGAATGAATGTTTGAGAGCAGCATTTTCCTCCGGGACTCTAACGAATGGAAATATAGCACCCCTAGAAGAAAAAGTGTTGTGTAATGTTCGGAATTGATTGAATTGAATTGAATGGACGTTCTTGCTCTATAGAACGTTCTAGAAGTAATTATGTGGTTAGAAGACCTGTCGATGTACTTCAACTAGAATACCCGAGTTTAAAATTAACAACGCAGTTGATATGCGCTTAGAAACGGATCGAGAGTCAACAAGGAAAAAAGACAACAACAGCTGGAATCGTTATGTCGGGTGTCTTTTTACGGAGCGAAGTATTTATGCTCTGCACTCTCGTCAAAGTTGTACGAAGTTAAAGTGTGAAAGATCACTTCGAGCTTCTTCGCCGTGCCTCGGGTGTACTTCACGAAGAACTTGAATTTTTGTGAATGGAGCTAATTAACTTATGTTTACGTAACGACATACAGGAGTAAGCTGATAGATGGTGAGTCTAATGATGAAATCTCATATGTGGATTCAATCATTTAGTCATCTTAGATATGATTAAGCGCTGCGAAGAACTCAAGTAGTGGATGCTACCCAACGAATAGGCACACTCAAGTGGCAATGGGCAGGACATATCTGTCGAAGAGAGGACGGTCGATGGGGAAGAAAAGTATTGGAATGGCGCCCAAGAACTGGCAAACGAAGCATTGGCCGACCCCCTACAAGATGGACTGACGATATAAGAAGAATAGCGGAAGTGACCTGGATGCGGAAGGCGGAGGATCGAAGAGGATGGAGACTCATGCGGGAGGCCTACGTTCAACAGTGGACGGACACAGGCTGATGATGAGTTTTGATCCGCCAACGTCATAGACTACAGCTCGGCATCCATACGTTCATTAATTAATCTTTACCGACAATCGATTTATTTAATGTACCTTAATAAAAATACACACATACAGCTTACAACAAGCACTATATATACATAATATCAATAATACTCGTACATGTTAACTTTTAGAATTAACAGGCGGAGTAAATGACCGCGCGGCCAGCGTCAGATAATGAAATGAATAATGTTGCAAAGGATCGTGGTTCGAATTCCAGCATCTTCCGTTTATTTTTCTCCTATATTGTAAAGCCACATTTTTTTAAAACGTTATTTCATATTAACATCTGCGTATCCTATTGAGATATCATACAAGAAAAGCAAGTCATCACAAGACTATCTTATTATCGAGATAATACATCCTACTCGCCTGTCCAACTTCCTCACCCAGCCTCCTCCCGCTATAATTCATCACGCAACTTACACGTAGTTTATTGATTACTTGTCACACCAGCAATTGCATCACATTGGTCTTTCTGCAATATTATGATTATTACCAACACAGACAACGTTCATTACGTAGAATTGGAGGACATAGGAAACTCATTTGAACTGATCATTTTTCACGTAAGTACTTTCGCCGTATTAGAGTATAAATATTTTATTTTTCTTGTAATAACTGGATTATATGATGACCGCATGTTGACACCATTCATTCCTGCCACTTGCCTTGTCCATCCCTCGCTCCAAGGCATCTCTGCACATTATGGACCAATGGTAACACATATGGTTCCCGACAACCTCCAAGTCCGAGTGCTCCATTAGAGGGTATCTTTCTTACAAACGTACTATAATAAGAACATCCGGGGCGAGAGTTTGGGAACTTGAAAATAAATCATCTATATTATCTGGCATATTTTGACGTTTGTTTATAGATAATTAATATTTAAGGAGATTTAATTATTCCAATACTACACTGTCTAGAGTCTAGAGTCTAGACTCTTGTCATTATTACATTATTACAACGTTTCACAAGAGATATCTCTTGACAGTGACGGATTGAGAAAAGCTACGATTTAGTTGAAACTACAGTTTCCTAAACAGAGGTCATACTCAACGTGAAACATGTAAAAACAAGGTAAATCAATCAATTATTAATATTTATAATGGATCTCAAAGTGAATGCTGAAAACATTAAAAAAATATCCCAATACCGCTGAGGTCTAGATCATTTAGTCCTAAGAAGTGACTTAACCCAATCATTAACAAGTGTTGCTCTCAGGCAGTGACCCACCTAAATATGATATGTACTTGTTTCTTTACTTCGGTGATAAAGCAAGAACCAATGGTTCTACATGGTATGGTCGTTGGTCACCGAAACAGTACTTATAGTACTATTTAACGGTGCCAAAGAGATGTATAAATATCAAAAGCAGAATTCGAATAGTGAACGCTACCGAAAGATCGACATACTTTAGCGGCAAGGTGTAGGACACATCAGATAAAGAAACGACGAAAAGTGTCGCCCAAGAACCTTACTTACATGAATTGTATACAAAATATATGAATACAATAAGGATGGATGTGGAATGCAGATAAATGATTAAGGAATGGTATATAAAGTCATGGTGGAGACTTTGTTGAGCAGTGGAAGGTCACGGTCTAATGATGATGATTATGGCATAATTTTAATTAAAAGGTGCGTTATTTGTAATTGCGTAATATGTCTGGATTTCTTGGGACCGAAGAACTATGTGAGGCGGCTGAACCATAATAAATAAGAGAAAAAGAATTATGTGTACTTAGTGATATGATTATAATGTTTGCTAAAGCAAATAAGCTTACAGAAGCTTCATTATTAAAGCCAGTCGGCTTAGTAAAATAAAGTACTATTAAGTGTGGAAAACTCTAAGAATACACAAAAGTTTTGTGATCAAAAATACATCATTTAAAAATCCTTGCAATGCTAGACGATTTTTTTTTAGATTCTCATAGCTACAGGTCGCCAAAAAATATTATTTATTTTTTACTTCTAGGCCGTCGGCCTAATCATTCGATTTTTTTAATAAACCCGATTAACAAATCACCCAAAATTGGCTTCGGAAACTACATTTGTCGTCTCTTCTTGAATCACATATGTTCCCGAGTAAGCTTTCAGGTGCAAGTAAGCGTTATATATGTTTCTGTGAATTTTCAATCATCAAAATACGCTAAGCTCACAAGGACTTTGCCAGCATTTAACGCTAAACGTGTAATATTATCCTGTAGGTATTTTTAAGTGAGAATTTAAATTTTAAAAATGGATTTTAATATGTTCAAGAACGAAACCATTTAATACGAGTATGTATATGCAAATTGTTGTTTCAATGATACACTAACGCGACGCATTACTCATGTTTGATTAACATTTGTCAATTCATGCTGATATCAGCTCGATATAGCCCTTACTATTGGTGACGAAAAGTCTCGATGTACAATCTTTCGTCTCTTTTTTGGTTCACTCGTTGGACACGCATGTGTCGCCATTTTGTTTGTTTGACATTGTGTCTAGTTCTGTAGATCGCCACCGTATTAATTGCGGTATTGGGCTGTCTCCCACTACGGGCGCTCAGTGGCCAGTCGTCAGTTGTGATCTGTCCGGGGCCTGAAGCAGTTAACTCTGCCTCGGACAGATTGAACGAACGATTTTAAATCTTTATCTTAAATATATTTAAATGTGCTTCATAAAATTTTTTTGTGTTGCTCATCTGGTTCTCATCCCTCCACCACGCGTTCTAATAACTATCTCGGCGACATAAAGTTGTTTCTTTTAGTAAATGGGATGTTAATATCGACTATATAACAAAGTTCTGCTTTCTTGGAATTTATTTCAACAAATAGTCTAAGACAACTGGATTAACATAGTTTGCTACCTTTTCGCATAGGAAATTTTTCATATAAAGAAAAATAAAGCAAATCACACAAACTTGGTAAAAACAATGAAAAACATGAATGTAGTATCTATTATGGTTTAATGTATAACTGACTACGAAAATCGTTACCCACAGTCATGAATTACCTACATTTAGATCAATCTTGGGTCTAACAATTGTTCCATTTTTATTGTTTTATTCTTCTTACAGACTATTAAGGTTAAATAGTTTTTGGATTTTTTAGATATATTCAATATTTAAATACTTAGATAAGTGAAGATATATGATAATATTTTTATACATTTTGATACACACATACAAATCTATAGCAAATATAAAATTTAATGACATTTCTACCGTCAATATCAAAGAAAATTAAACGTCAGACGCTTTCTCTTTTCTTTTTTTAGACGGATTTAAACCAAGAACTTTGCACTTTTGTTCTATTATTTACACAAAGCTGCCTCATTTAGCCAATTGCTTCTACCTGCTGACTTATTGATACATATAACGCTGTAAACAAAAAATACCGGTGATTTTGTATTTAAATATCGCGTGGTAAGCGATCTGAATTAATGATTTAATTTTAATGTTGGCACTACTGTCAGTGACCTGTGTGCAAAATTACACGTCAAAATATTCATTAGTGTTTGAGATACCCGTCCATTTGTAAACAACTTAAAGTATATATTTTTTCGTTTTTCATAACGTTTTTTAAACGTTGTTGAAGATCGAACCCCCGACCTCTCGAATGCTTGGCGAGCGCTTTACCACTGTGCCTTTTTGCCTCGACTTGTGCGTTCCAAGATAATTAACCTAACCGGAGAGGAATTCAGGATAATTGGGAGGTGCGCCGTTGCTGCCATCTTTATTCTTAGAACGTTATGAATATGAGATATGTACACCACTACTGAAAAGAGTCAAAAAAATAATTGAATACACCTTCAATTATAATGCTTTGAGAACCTTAGCAATTATCACATTCAAGTGTTGTAGCTCTTTGTAGCTTTCTGCGCCTTGATAACTCCACTTTATTGTTGTGGTCCATCATCGAAGTAGGCATGATGCAAAGTAAAGTTGCTTCACGAGCAGAATACATAGTCATTTGTTACGAATTATCTGCTGTGCTATAACATGCAGCTGCTACGTGATAGGTGGAAAGATAAAATACGGCGCCTGAAAGCTTCATCTCTTTTGATTCACTAGACTTACACTTTTATATAAACGTGTCAGATGAACGAACAAAAATAAGCGACGAAAGATCGTATCTTTTCGGCACCAGCCTGCACGGGCTATAGCGAGCTGATATATCGCTATAAAAGAAGAATTAATATTTTTTGCATTAATTTCCGGTAATGTCAATAAACTACAATGTTTTGCTGCGAAGATAATTCAATGAGAGCCTCGCTGAGAGTCGGACATTTCTCCGTTAATGGGGTCAGCTGCTGGTCACGGTGCAGAGACAATTTATGGGCACTGAAAGCAACAGGTATTTCAACAATTTCGTTGCTAAATAACACAGTACGAGTATAAAACTTAATTTAATTCCCGTTATACAACAATTTCTTTTCTACATAATATGGCATACAAACTTCCTTGAAGTCCAAGGTTTTCAACGAGGGAGATAACTCCCCCTTTTGGGCGTTTGAGGCTGTCATTTCGGGTAAATTAGGGGGTGTTAAGATGGCGCAGTGAGGGTGTGTTCAGTTAAAAAATATGTAGTTACAAAGTACGTTTAAAGAAATGGGGGTTCTTATATTAAAAAAATACTGAAAGTGGACAAAATGTGCCTGAGAACTTATTGTTTTAAATGGCTTCTAGGACGGAATCGTTCAATTTGCAAGTTGTACTAAATAACAGGTATTTTTTTTATAGAAAAATACTAAATAAAATATGCCTCGGATATTACAACTGCCTTCTCTTCACCCCTTCGTGATATTGTTGTGGAATAAGGTCGGTAACTACGCACTCGCAACTTTAATCGATCAATACAAAGTGCGTCATACAGCGCCTGCATCGTTCCCATTCTTATTTACGGCTATGAATATTAGCATCTCGCCAAAAGTCAATTGAGCCGTCTAATGGGTTTTGAAAATAGATTTTTGCGTTTAATATTGCTAGTACGATAGTTTGACTTGGTGAATAATGACGAGGTGAGAGAGAGGACAATACAGCCTTCCATACAACAGTCGGTCAAGAACGAAGGTGGATCTGTCTGAGGATGCCGCAGGAGAGCATTAACTATAGCTGCCTTTTTATTCAAGCCTCCGAGCTCTCGCCGTCTTGGAATACCGTCAGTAACTATATATATATAATATATTTGGCGTAGCTACGGAAGGCAGAGCTGACATGGGATGAGGCGAGGATCAAGGCGGCAGAGCTTTATGGCGGCGGGTCGTGAAGTCCATATGATCCTGTTAAGAGAGCTGACATGGGAAATGATTTTTTTAACTATGAATTCTGTTTACACTAGTGCAAAGACAACTAGAAACGAAAAAGAAGTCAAACAAAAAATGGCTGAACTGTTGGTAATTTTATGCAACTAAGTGTTCCAGCTGGGCAACGAATAAAGAAGGGAAAACGTTTTATTAAGGACAAGCGACATTAATGTGTCGTAAATATATAATTGTGATTTACAATAGTAAGTCACAAAATAAAAATAGCGTTTTATGTGGATGCTGTGTTTTGAGTCCAAGTGACGCTATTCTGGGGAAAAAGTTGATTTTAAAAATCTGTCTGCAACAATGTGCATAATTGCTTTGGTGAAAATATGCGAATACTCGGAAATTAATTACGCTTCAGTGATGAGGAGGTATATATTTATAGCAACCATGGATTGTACTGTTTTATAGTAGAAAGTTTATTATTCACCACAAAATGACACTAAAATTCAAGTGGAATCAATTCAATACCCAAGTGGAATCTAACAGCAAGTCTTACACATCAAATAAAGGTCGCCCAACGTGTCATGGAGAGATCCATGAGAGGAGTGTCTCTAAAAGATACAATCCTAAACGAGAATATCAGAAAAATAATTCAAGAAGTGGAGGGTACCCAACGAATAGGCACACTCAAGTGGCAATGGGCAGGACATATCTGTCGAAGAGACGACGGTCGATGGGGAAGAAAAGTGCTGGAGTGGTGCCTGAGAATTGGCAAACGAAGCGTTGGCCGACCCCCTGCAAGATGTAGTGACAACATAAGATGAATAGTGGGAGTGGCCTAGATGCGGAAGGCGGAGAATCGAAGAGGATGGAGACTCATGTGGGAGGCTTACGTTCAACAGTGGACGGACACAGGCTGATGATGATGATGAAGTCATCTCTTAACCCAAAGCTCTGCTGAATAAAATATGCATAGTTCTTGATAGTCTCCAGGACAAGAGTTAAAGTCGGCGGGTATGGTTTAATGGTAAAGCATATGTTCACCATGCAATACATAGTTCGTGGGATGGATTTCGAAGCTGTATAATTTCCTGTTTGGTGTGAATTTGATCCTTCACACGTAAAATGCCAGTCATAACCTATTTATTAAAATATGTGAATTCCTGTTAAAATGGACGATGCGCAAATGCCAGGCTGTGGTCTATGCCGTTATGCCATATGCAAAAGCGTCATAGAATCGACAGATGAGATTTCTCTATCACCACAAGTCGGTATTCTCCTATATGTTTTATGTGAAAAAAGGCTGCTGTAGTATCTACTGCGACTTATTTAGACTAAGTAAATATATTTTTCAAGAAGATTAGATGATTAGCTCGATGCTCTTGAGGTCTGGATCATTTGGTCTTAAGAGTCGACTTTTGTAGCCATTTAATTAAATTAAAAGAAACAGAAAAATAATATTAAAATTATATATTTCATTATTTACAGCCAACAATTTTACTGTCAGTAATTAATTCAATTAATAGACAGTGATTATTTATGACATGGCCAGTAATAAATACATAAAAAGGTTAGTGAAAATAATAAATTGGCTGTAGGAAAATAATAATTTGACAGTTACTAATAATGGTAATTAATAAAAGGTTAGGTTGGGTAAGGTAAGGTTGCCATTTGGTGTGCTGATTATTCATTCAATTTACATTAATTGCAGGCGAGCCCGATGGATCGGTCACATCATGCGCCACGATGGTCTTCTTCACGATATTGTGGAGGGAATGGTTGAGGGTAGAAACTGCCATTTTATTTAATCTACTACCGCTTTACTGTTAATTGATTAGATTTACTGCCATTACCTTGAATTAATCACCTTAAAAATTAATACAGACTATATTTAAATAAAAAATCATGTATTTGTTATTAAGTTTGTGTTATATTCAACCATTATATTTGTAATGAATATTTCGATGTTGAATAATAAAATATAATGTTTCCCTTTATCAAAAGGATGGACGGCTGATTGATTTTGCTAAGATATAAATTGTATATAATGGTTAACTAACAAAAGAAGCATTTTCGATCAAATTGTTCTCAACGACCTTAATCATAAAATTAAAACGGATATTACGTAAAACTACGTTAAAATTATTAATTTATAGCAGATTTTAATCAAATATTTATGTACCTAAAAACTCGTATAATAAAATATAAGTAAATATGCTTTAATATGAAATAAAAACTGCTTTTTTGCTTATCCTTTCCGTATTTCAAACATCTTCTTCATAGTATCAATCCGCTAAGTTGGTTTGCAGCAACAAAATCTTGCATCTCGATAGTAACTCTTCTAGATCTTTTGCAACTCTCTTTATCTCAGCATAAGAACTACAAATCATATCCTCTAACTTGCTGCAAATACTTCCGTCTAGGGCGCCCTCTGCAGTTTCTACCCTCAACCATCCCTTCCACAATGTCGTGAAGAAGACCATCGTGGCGCATGATGTGACCGATCGCCTCACTGAGATGCTTCTTGCTAGGTGCCTATCTTCCATGAATTTCGAACATAAGGTCACCCAAAACTGCCCCCACTCACTTCTCGTGTCTCGTCCTCAGATATTTCTGCGCCCAAAAGTCCACATGGGAACATATACGGTTGCTGTCGACGCCCAATGCTTGAAGAGCCGTAGTATCTGAGGCATATTTGTGTGATTTGATAATCGGATTTTTTTTGAGACCGAATGGGTAGACTGATATTCCGGGGTCTAAACCATTTGTACTAATGGGCGGCCCAATCCAACCAACGACACATCTTAAGCTATGCCGCTTTTCTTATGATATACTGGGTGCGAATTCGGTCCCTTTAATATTAATTTAAAAAAATGTCTCTTGTGAGATTTCCAAACCCTATTATTGGCGTGGGTCTAATACTGTAATATTAAAAAATATAATATGTGGTATATATCAACAAAAAAAATTAGGAATTATATAATCATATCTTTAAATGTTTTGCCGGCGGGTATAGCTCAGTGGTCGAAGCGTTTGCTTGGCACGCCGAAGGTCGTGGATTCGATCCCCGACAGAGATTACAAAAAAAAATATTTTTAATCGATTTCTGGGCCCTAAAATGTCTCTGGTTGGTATGAATTTGATCCCTCACCCGTAAAATGCCAGTCATAGCCTGTTTATCAAAATTGGTGGTAGACGAAAGTCATCCCGTGAACACCACCCATTCATAGTAAATTCTGTAATAATAAGGAAGATGCGTGAATGTCGGACTGTAGTCTATGACGTTGGCGGATTAACTCTCCACATGCAGCGCTTTACCATATGTAACATGGTTAGCGCCATAGAATCCACAGATGAGACTTCAGCATCACTATCACCATCTTTCGGTATTCTCCTGTATGTACTTACATAAAAAAATAATTAAATGTTTGTATGAAATATAAATACCGTCTAGAATCTAGATCAAAGGTCGATAACGAGGTCTCTTTTATATCTGTTTTTACTTTGTGTAAAAGAGAGTCGACAAAAAAACCATTAAATTACAGTGGAACCTTTCATAACGAGCACCTCTCATAACGAGTAACTCGCATAAGGAGCAAAAAAAATGAGAAAAAATATTTGTCATAAAATAAGTTTCGATTTTTAAAAATGTTTTTATCCAGGTTGTTACGATCTTTAATAATTTATAAGCATGTAATTTTATTTGAATAAACGTTAAAACAAATTGCGTGGAACGCATTTTTATGTTTTACATTGATTTATACGGGAAAATTAATTTCGCTTAACGAGTGTTTCAGATAACGAGCAAGGTTCTGGAACAAATTATGCTCGTTATGAGAGCTTCCACTGAACATTAAAGTTTAAGTGAAGGTAATGAACATGAACTAATACTTCATAAAGAATAAGGCAAATTATATTATTCCAAGTACAGCCGTAATGAAGTCCTTTATATTTAAATTTTTTCGACGTCTCTTAGGCTGCCTTTAGACTACCTTTTTTAAAACGTCAAAATGCACAGAAGATATTCGGTATTCCTTTTAATTATATAATTATCTAGGACTAGCAGCTTTACTCTATCAAAACAAACTGCCAGCTTAACAGACCTTGTATTATCCCCATTTTCCTTTACGGTAAATTTTGGAATCTCACCAAAACGCAATCCAATAATGAACTACGAAAGTAAATGTAGCGTAGAATACTGATGGGTACGTTGTTCTGACTTTGTAAGGAATAACAAAGTAAGAGAGCGGATAAAGCAGTCTTCCATACTGCATTCAGTCAAGAGGCGGAGGTGGACCTGGTCGGAACATGTACTTCGAATGCCGCCGGTCCTCTAATAGAGCCTTTATAGCGGCTGGTCGTGCCATCCATATACTCAAGTTAGAGGATTGAACACCTTCGTGATATTTTCTGTCTCTGAAGAGACAAAATTTAAAAAAAATAATTCACTTCTTCATTGGTGAAAATGTAAGATTGACTAAAAAAATGAGTAACGTAACTATATACAGTCAAGCCTCTAATAACACGTTCTCGAATTGCGTGCCGAGCAGAAATTTTTGCCGCAAACCCCCTGAATAACACGATCGGTTAGTTTCGCATTTTCCACAAAAAATAACCAAATCCATATTTTGTATGACATTCTCACCCCGAACTACACGATTTTCGAACAACACGGCAACGAATTTCATGTCTTTCGAGGGTTTACTGTACGGCGAGCTTTTGCGCGATAAAAAAAAATATTAACCCAACTTTTCATTCATTGAATATCATTACTATTGGGAATGCGTGATATTGTTCAAGCTTAGCTTAGCCTTAGACATTGAAAGTAATGTTTGCTTACTGTTATTAAATGTACATTAAATATGTGTGTATCGTTCACGTTAGCTTGTAATTCACTTTATCGAGTCTCTCAATTTTTATTAATATAGACAGAGTAAAGAAATCCACATAGTCTTTTAATTGTTTATACATTCAATATTAGAGCAACACAATATTTATCTTTCAAGATATACCTCATGTAAAGCAGTTACTGTAATGCTCCAATAGTGACTATGAAACTTACATACCTTATCAAAGAAAAAGTGTTTGGTGTTGAATTGTAAGGTAGAAATTAATTCAACTTGTTGTTATCTATTGTATATACAAAGTAAGGTTCGAAAGTCACAAATGAAACGTATTTTATTAAAATATTATGAAAATTTTCATCGGGCGCAACAAACTGAATTTCATTATTTTTAGGGGCTGGACCACATAGCCCAAGAAAAAGTTGGTATTTATTGCTAAAGAAAAGTTCTCGGCATATGAGGTTCTCAGCATAATCAAGGAAGATAGGCAGCTAGTAAGAACTACCTCTGAGAGGCGATCTTTCACATCATGCGCCACGATAGTTTTCTTCACGACGCTGTGGAAGGGATGAATGGTTGAGGGGATAAACTGCAAAGGGCGCCCTAAACGGGTGTATTTGCAGCAAGTGTTTGAGGATATGAGTTGCAGCTCTTATGCTGTGCTAATTAAGAGGGTTGCAGAAGATCAAGAAGAGTGAAGATCGATATGCAAGATTTTGTTGCTGCAAATCAATCCACCGAAATGATAATACGAAAGAGATCTCACATTTTTCAAATAATTGTATTATTAGCATCTTATTTATATGAACATAATTAGTAATAATGGTTAAATATTAATAAAATGCCGGAAAAATTTTTCTCGTAATTCATATAAGGGGTGATTAAAATGAAGTAAATCTTTTGTTATGAATATTACCGAACAAAATTCTTGGTAATGTAATGCTTAAGGCATTAAGATTTAATTTTATTATTATGATACGAGTACAAAAGTGTTCCTCTCATCTGGTTTATTCATTAAGATCTTCCAGGTAAATAAAAAAACAAACAGCTGGGCGAAAACTAATTTTAAATTGCTTTGAATAACATTATCCGGTAGCATTTGAGAGCCTTTACCTGGAAAATTTCCGGAGCTATTTTCATATTTTTCTATGAATGCGAATTATGTTTTTTGGCGAGAATTTTCCTACCAAAAAACATTGAGGTTCAAGTAACATAGATGTGTTTAAATTTGTCATGTACCTCTATGGTTGTTTTTATTATGTTTATGTATTTTGCACTTTAATGCTACAAACTGATAACAACTCGGATTTGCGATGTAATTCGACCTCTATTGTAAAACCATGAAACAGACAGTTCTTAGGAAGAAATATTCCAACAAATGATTGATACAACAAAGCATATCGTCTGAATTTTAATAATATTAAACAATATATATTGTTGTATTTAAGATTTTGACCGACGATCACAAAATTCATCCTAAAATACCAGTTCTTGTGAACAGCGTTTATGTTGGGTTGAGCCGTGACTTAGGACCAAATAGTTGAGGCTTCGGAAGCGTTCGGCTTATCATCCGATTTCCTTTAAATTGCTGATTAATCGACGTTTACGATATTATATAAGTGTATTATTTTCTCTCTCCGAGGAAGTCTCAATCTGATCAATTTTAAAACAAGGCGAGATTATAGAAAAAACGCCATTGCAGCGGTCATCTTCAGGATAACCTGGGAGGTGAATAAATGCATCAGACACGGCTCAACCCAAAAGTCACAGTTCCAAATCTGGTCGTGATTCTTATGGTACATATTACGTCCATTTTCCAACCTTACCATTTCCTCATCCATTTCCACGTACTTCATGGTTAGCAACGGCTTACCAAAGAAGGCAATTCCAGATACGCTGTAACATACTTACTTCGCAACCTTTAAACTGAGGTCTATTTGACATCTTACTGATGCGACTATAATCACGGAAAAGTTTTCAGCCTCTCTCTAACAAGAAGCTTTTTGCGTGCGTTTAGTAACGGATCCCCATCTGGGTCTCCAAAAACAGGACGGGACAGGGAGTGTTTTTCATCAAGCGTGTTCTTATTGCAGATGGATATCGAGGTCGCGAAAAACATGTATACTAGCACAGCTGCAGAGTAGGAATTCTGCAAGTTTAATGGTCCTGATTGTAGATATTGCAGATCAATATCGGGGTCACTAAAGGAGAATAGACTATAACAGCTGCACAGAAGAAGGAGTTCTGAAAGTTTAATAATTCTGATTGTACATATTTCAGATCGATATCGGGGTCACTAGACTAGCGTCGCTGGAGAGATAAAAGAGTCTTCAAGGACGCGCCATCGGGCCAAGGATCAGAAGATGTGGTGTTACAGGGCGGAGGACTGCAGATGAGGATGTTCGGGGCGCTGATGCGCTGGGCGGGCTGCGCACTTCTGCTGCTGCGCCTGGCGCTGGCCACGGGGGCGGGCCCCGCCCTTCTGGCCGCCTACTGCGGAGCCGCCTGTCGCGACCACAAGGTATGCCGCCCACTACTGAACGTAAGCCTCCTGCGTGAGTATCCTCCGCCTTCCGCATCCAGGCTACTCCCGCAATTCTTATGATGTCGTTAGTCTACATTGCAGAGTTCTTTGTTTACAATTCTGAGACGCCACTCCAAGAATTTTTCCCCAGAGAAAAAAAACTTATTATCCTTCACGGCCGTCTTTGCCTTTTTTTTCATCATCATCGGCTTGAGTCCATTCATTGTTTAACTTAGGCATTCCGCATTAATCTCCTTCCTCTTCGATCCTCCGCTTTCCACATCCAGGCTACTCCCGCTATTTTTATGATACCGCAAGTTCATCTTATAGGGGGCTGGCCAACACTCCGTTTGCCAGATTTTGAACGCCACTTGGATGCTCTTGGGTAGTGATGCGCACCTACCGACTGGTATTAAAACTGCAGCTTATAGCCTCTAACAGCCACTTCCATTTCCACCTGCTTGCGGTGAGCCCTACATAGTCATGTCACATCAAGATTTTGGTAACTAAACTCTTTGGCGATGTGAAGTGCCGAATTGGCGGAAGGAAGAAGGGCTAAGAGAATTACCAAAAAAGCACCTTCAGCTCCAACTAGGCACGGTGTAAACCGGCTATAATCTAGCCAAGTCGCCTGGCAAACGTGGAATTTTAAGCCAACCAGCTCACATGACAACACAACAAATACCGTGTTAAATACTTATTATGAATACACACACCAAATACCAACCGCCAATTATCAGTGTGTGCAGGTAGCGACCTGCAAAGCCACACCGTCGATAGAAGTTGTCCGCAAAGCTCATTTATCAGACCTTTGTTGTGGAATTATCTCTTTGACGACCTTCTGGAGTTGTCGCTTCCAGGTAATTGCCACATTTAAGCATATGCTGACGTTGCGATCATTCTGATCCAGGGCAACACCGAGAGAGTTCTTGAACGAGACTTAAATTTGAACCGAAAAAGACCTTAGCGCGAGATGAATACGGCTATTAAAGTAAACTTAATTACGATTCTGGTTACACATAATATTAAATACTTAGGCATCATTCGATGAAAATAGAACGTTTGGAGGGCTTCAGGCAAGGCCAGTTGAGGAGTATCTTTCCGTACGGCTAAGCTCTTTAATAACTCCATTTATCTGACCCCCCTCTGTTACGGAGCTAGTTGCTGGGCGGACTCTTGTGACCGCCGTCAACTCATGCGGCTTACTCTGCTTCGCTGGCAGAGATTTCCTATTCTGGCAATGGAAAAGACCTATATGACATACAGAGACAGAGGCACTTCCGCCTCTTCTACATATTACCCCTCTGGAATTGTTTGTACAGCGACGTGAGTCTTTATACCACCTTTGTCACGCTCGTACATCTAGCGCCACTTCCAAGTCCATACATAAAGCCTTGCACCGCTCCCTTTACGACCGCAAATTCCAGGTATTAATTTCAGACACACTGAACAGGTAAATGAAGGAAATGATAACATATTTAAAACACACTCGATCTTTATGATGTGTGCAAGCTAAGTTATGATGCTGGTCTACACATACAACTGCACCAATTATTCAAATGTGAGAGTAGTGATAAGTGGTGAGTTCGCCAATATGGTCCTGAACAACAATTCCTTGTTATCCAATGTTCAATACGATATTTTGATGTCGTCCTATACATTATTATTCCATCTGTATGTACTGCGCTGTACTTGAATGGGAATTCGATAGCGAAAATAAAATCAAATATTCCACTTCCGAAAATCAATGTCACTTTTTTATACGCCACATTCCCCAGGAAACGAGGAGGTATTTCTCAATTCACCATTAAGTAGAATAGTCAATTACTTTATTGTGATTTGAATCGCTTAATATATGTACGAGTATTAATCAATTTGCACTTTATTAAACCCGCAAACAGGTCGATTGTAATATTATTTTACTTTATTTTATGTTTGTTTGGATTGAAACGTAAGTATTAGAACTAAAATATATTTTTTTCTCTCCATATCTGGAACATATCTGGAACATATCTGGAACATATAGTCTCCACAAATTGCCGCTACTCAGTTTTGTCAGTTGCCACTGTCCAAGCCTCAACCTCAGACATCTCTTTACTCAAAAGTCCGAATACTTGAAGATACGGCAGCTATATATATATATGGTATCCGAGGCATATGTTGGATGATTTGTTCGTCGGTTTTTTAATGAGGACGGATGATGCTCCTAAGTACTAGACCATTTGGTCATAAGGAGCGGTTTAACGCGACCACAACACGTGGTTCGACACAGGCGGTGACTCATTCAAGTTTTGGTCTGCGTCCAATGTTGCTTCTATGATCTAACGAATACCATGCTAAAGATGAACAACTGTCGTTTTATAACCTATTCTAATATTATCTGTAAATTTAAATTAAAAATATTTAGTTTTATTTCACACATCGCATTCACCAAATTCAAAAATTATGACCAAAAACCATTTTTTTTAAAATTATTTTAATTTAATAAATAATAATTAATTTACCTTGTTTTTATATGGATCACATTGAGTAAGCATCAAGAGTTGTCTCTTGACAGTGAAGGATTGAGGAAGTCTACGAGTCGAAACTGCAGTGTTCTAAACATAGGCCATAATCAACTTGATCCATGTTAAAACAAAGAAAATAAATAAATAATTATTATTTAAAATGGATCTCAAAGTGAGTGCTGGAAACATTGAAAATGTATTAGAATTTAAGTTTAAATTACTATTACAATTATACAGTTTCACCCCCTCTCTCTCTCTCTCTCTCTCTCTCTCGCTATCTTTCGCATTATTGTTATGGCAATTTGTTATTTATCCTCATAAATCAAAATGAGCAACTGTTCAAGGGTGTTGATAAACTTAATGTGTGTTTACGTCTGCAGCTAAAAGGAAGATCGCATTTCTCGGCTCAAATATCGCCGACTCCGCCGTTAGCGAGGCTCGGAACCGCTGTTTAACGAGGCTCGGAACTGCGCATTCGAATATTCACGCAACACATCGCTGACTTGCAAATATTGTTCAAAGTGACTTTCCCACACTCGTAACTGTCGACGATGCATTTTAAATTAAGCGTGGATGCGTCTTATTTCAAAACAGTAAACAACAAGAAAATAAAATGCGTCTTCTAATCACAAATAGTGTTGACTGGTTAACGATTTACAATAAACCCTCGTATCACACGAAAGCCATCTTGTTTGAAAATCTTGTAGTTCAGGGTGAGAATCTCATACAAAATATGGATTTTGTTCTTTTTCGTGGAAAATACAAAACTGACCGATCATTCGCGGGATTGCTGCGAAATTTTCTGCTCGGCACACAATTCGAGAGCACGTTATTAGAGGTTTGACTGTATTAGGGCAGTGCCGGTTTTAAGGGGAGGCACAGTGGGTCGGCTACCCAGGGCGCCGAATGAACTAAGGGTGCTAAGGGTGGCCTTAACTCCTACAGGAGGAGTTTTGGAAGATTTCCCCTCCCATTAAAAAAAAACCAGGGGGTGCTAGATTATTTTTTGCCCAGGGCGCCGCAAGGTCTAAAGCCGGCACCATTAGGGAGGTTATTTCACGCAAGCACATACAGTAGAATACCTACAAATGGTGGTGGAGAATCTCATCTGTGGATTCTATGACGCTTACCATTTTGCATATGACTAGAAGCTCGTATGTTTGCGGTGAGAATAAATATTTTTTGGTAACAATATACTCGTAAAATAACATTTCTACATATGTACTTATATTGACCCAATTTAACCTTACCTAACTTGACTAATGTCATTTTTCTCCCATATCCGTTAATTAATTGACGCTTATGGAAGTGACAACAATTGTTCATAAAATTCTGTCTTCCCATACGATTTCCATTTCTAGTCACCACGTTATTTACGTCAGTTGCCATTCTCTATGCCTTGTCCCAAGACATCCCTCCAACCGAAAGTCACCCTAGCAGCATTTATGGTTCCCATCAACCTCCAGGGCAGAAAGCACGGGAACTTGAAGATCACAGCTGTAGTTTCCGAGGCATATTTTTGATTGATTTATTAATCATCTGCCAATTATCCGATTTAAAAAAAACTGAATATAATAAATGGCCATATATATCACGAATACTACAGTTGGTTACAAGCCCCCGGGATTTTGACCTGAAAACTGTCGGGAACTATGCACAGTATGTACTCTCTCAGCGGAGCTTTAGATGCAGCGATGACTAGAAAAATAATTGCAGTTGACAGAAGTGTGTAGAGAAATTTGTGATGGTTATATGCTCCAACTAGATAGCCGATATTAAGCAAAAATAAATTCCATCACGCGCAGTATGTGCGAGAAATAATACGCAATTACCAAACTGCCAACTACGTCACGAGGACTTGGCAAACAGTGCGTCTAACATTTTAATGGAGTCATACATATTCATAGCGGGCGATTGTTTGCCCTGAAATTAAAGCAATCGGTAAACGTCGCATTAAGGTGAAGCACGATCAAACTTGTCCAGACGTCGCAGGAGAGCACAAACTACAGCTGGAAACTATTTGAGCTCTGGGGCTCTTGGCTCTTCTCTTCTTCGTGTCAGCGACGTCAAATTGTTTCTGCCCAGCATCAGATCTTGGGATGTGCAGCTAGTTGGTCACATGGGGTAGGATTTTAGGTGTGAGGCGGTCTGCAGGTCTCCGCGGTCGCACAACAGTGACTCTCTCTGCCGAGGCATTCCCTACCGCTCGAGGTTGTCCTTTGTTCTATCAAATCCGGTTCTAAGTCTGCTCAAGGATTTCCAGGTCTGGCATTAAAGTTCTTGTTGGGATGCTTTCCTTTGGGGTAATGAAATCTTCTGATGCGACTCGTTGCCATAACTGGAGTCTCATTTACACGGTCGGATGTGAAAGGTTGTGTGGATGTCAAAAAGGGGTCTTGGCGTCATTGACAGAAAAACTAAATGCACTCGAATGTGAAGTCGATACGGAGCGAGACAAAGATTCTTGCAGCTAATGTAACTTTATGGAGGCCATTTGTGATGACCATATGATATAGTTTATTAACTATATATTATTCATAGTGGGAAAAGTTACAGCATATTAATATTATTACAGTCCGCTTTGCAAACTACTGCATATCAACGTCAATCGCCATGGTCCTCGCCTCATTCCATGTCAGCTCTGCCTCCCGCAGCTCCGCCGAGTACATTCTATGCATCAACAATAATTTGTATCAATAGTAGCTGAACCTAAGACTTTGCAAATGGTAATATGTACGTTTATTTTGATCCCTGGGTATTTTATTATTTGCTATGTGGAAAATTGAATATTGTATGACGCACGTGGGTGCCTCCAAACATATAGAACACTTAGTGAACGATCAATATTTATATTTACATAACGGTAAAACATATTTTTTGTAATATTACAAAAATGTACTATATATGCAAATATACAAAAATATTTAATATTAAAACTTAAACGGAGCTTAAACGATCACCTAAAAATATTGCAGAAGATATTTGTTTACGACTATCAGCGCCTATATCGCCCCATTCTTCTTTAAGGCTGTGAATCTTGGCAATTCACCTCAAACCAACGCTGCCGTATAATCGGTTTCGAAAGCATATGCTTGTGTAGAATACTGAGGGTGCAATGGTTTGACTTTGTGAGTAATGACAATTCGAGAGAACAGATAAGGTAGTCTTCCATACTACTGTCGGTCAAAAGGCGAACGTTTTTTTTTTTTTAATGTAAACAAATACAGAAGAATACCGACAGAAGGTGATAGTAATTCTGAAGTCTCATCTGTGAGATTCTATGACGCTTACCATGGTGTATATGGCTAAACGCTGCATGTGGAGTGTTGATCCGCCAACGTCATAGACTACAGACGAGATTCACGCATCATCCTTTATTATTACAGGAATTTACTATGAATGAGTGGTCTTCACGGGACGACTTTCGTCTACCACCAATTTTAATTAATAGGCTTTGACTGACATTTTACGGGAGATGGATCAAATTCACACCAACCGGGGTATTTTAGAGCTCAGAAATCGATTAAAAATCCTTTTTTTTTTAATCTCCATCGGGGATCGAACCCACGACCTTTGGCTTGCAATAAAAACGCTTTGACCATTGAGCTATGACCGTCGGCCGTGAACCCGGTTAGGATTTATACAAATATATACCGCAGAACTCCTGGAAGGCCGTCGGGGACTGAACGTAGAATGTACTCGGAATCGCTGCGAGAGGCAGAGCTGACATGGGATGAGGCGCTGACTATGATGGGTGGCAGAGCTTTGTGGCGGCAGCTTGTGACGTCCATATGCTCCAGTTAGATATGATGATAATAATGAAAGATGCTCACTCCAGTTATTTGTTCATATCGATAGAAAGATTTCAGGAAGTTAGTCATACGAATGTAATTATACTAGTATTTAAAGAGCAAGTACAACTATACAACTGTACATCAATCACAGATGATTAGGAGGACATACGAGTATACTCGTATTTGCAAGGCTAGTTACGATTCTTCTTCGTGTCGGCGACGTCAAATTATTTTTTCCCAGTATCTGGCAACATCGATAGCTCGTATGTTGCCCAGCATTAGGTCCTGAGATGTGCAGCTTGTTGGCCACCTGGAGCAGGATCTTAGGTGTGAGGCGGTCTGCAGGTCTCCACAGTCGCACAATAGTGTCTCTCCCTGCCGGAGCATTCCCCACCGCTCGAGGTTGTCCTTTGTTCTACCAACTCCGGTTCTTAATCTGTTCAGGGATTTCCAGGTCCGCCAGTCAAGGCTCTTGTTAGTTGACTTGCCAGTTAGTTACGATAGAACATAGAGAACAATGAGTTGGTGAGATAATCAGGAAGCAGACGGGTAGAAGAAAAGGTAGATTAAGAATCTTCCGCAGCAGTGAACAGACAGTTATGATCGAGTAGACAGCGGTCAGTAGTCAGTGGTCAGTGGTCAGTGGTCAGTGGAGTGGACAGAAGGATAATGTATGTATGGTAATTGGGGTCCGCTAACAATGGCGCTATAAATAGCGGCGCGCGAACGTTTCCCGGGAAATTATTATAAGTGCGACACATTTTTTAGCCGCCGAATAATAATCGAACTGTCCGCCATCGGAAATTCAAATGTTATTGAAATGCCTGCAAATGCTAATGTCTGACTCGGCCGTGTTTCTGGGGCCCCGAGGGGCGGCAACCTGACCACGATAACAGTGGTATTGTGGCTTTTGGGTTTAGCCATATGTAGTCACATACAGGAGAATACCGACAGATGGTGATATTAATTCTGAAGTTTCATCTATGGAACTCTATGACGCTTACCATGGTGTATATATGGGCTAAACGCTGCATGTGGAGATTCACGCATCATCCTTTATTATTACAGTAATTTACTATGAATGGGTGGTCTTCACGGGACGACTTTCGTCTACCACCAATTTTAATTAGTAGGCTATGACTGGCATTTTACGGGTGATGGATCAAATTCACACCAACCGGGGGTATTTTAAAGCTCATAAATCGATAAAAAAAACCTTTTTTATTTTAATCTCCGTCGGGGATCGAACCCACGACCTTTGGCTTGCAAAGCAAACGCTTTGACCATTGGAGCTATGACCGCCGGCAAATGGGTTTAGCCATATGTAGCGAATTCTCCCGTACCAATATTACGACTGCCATTGCAGGGGTCTTCTTCAGGGTTGCTTGGTGAAAAACCTCCCTGTCCCGTCCTGTTTTTGGAGACCCATATGGGGACCTGTAACTGGACGCACGCAAAAAGCTTCTTGTTAGAGAGTAGCTGAAGGCCTTCCCGTGATTATACTAGTAGGTGTATCAGTTAGATCTCAAATAGACCTCAGTCTAAGGCTGCGAAGTTAGTATCGACTTTGTCGTTTGATACACAGTCGTCAACCCTGAAGAAGACTCTGCAATGGCGGTCGAAATGTTGGTACGAGAGAATTCGCCACACCGATTACAATACCAAATCTGGCCGTGAAAACCTAAGAAGTTATAAAACGATAACAGTAATTACGCAAGATTCTAAAAGACTTTCAAGATCTTTCTAGGGACTTCCGAACATTGACAGTTAATAGCGCCACATTGTTGCAGCGACGGCATCTGTCATTTATTCAGTCTGTGTTGCCAAGTCACGAAAATAACAAATCGTCATGCCGCGGACGGATAAAGCGTTCAGCAACACGTGCAAATGATATACTTGTTTTATCAAAATGGGTGTTATGTTAACGTTCCTCGTTCCGCCTATTTTATCATATATGTAGCCGTTGGGTATAGCTCAGTGGTTAATGCATTTGCATGGCAATCCGAGGGTCGTAAGTTCAATCCCCGACGAAGATTAAAAAACGATTTCTTGGCCCTAAAATACCCCCGGTTGGTGTGAATTTGATCCCTCGGGCGAATGTCTATGACACTGGCGGATCAAAACTCCGCATGAAGCGCTAAGCCATATGCAGCTTTGTTAGCGTCATAGAATTCCACAGATGAGACTTCAGAATCACTATCACCATCTGTCTGTATTCTCTTGTGGATGAATGGGCGAGTCAACAAACAATATTGTTGAATTTGGGACGATATCAATGCACAAGCCGGCGGTCATAGCTCAATGGTCAAAGCGTTTGCTTTGCAAGCTAAAGGTCGTGGGTTCGATCCCCGACGGAGATTAAAAAAAACGATTTCTCAGCTCTTAAATACCCCCGGTTGGTGTGAATTTGATCCATCACCCGTAAAATGTCAATCATAGCCTATTAATTAAAATTGGTTGTAGACGAAAGTCGTCCCGTGAAGACCACCCATTTATAGTAAATTCCTGTAATAATAAAGTATTATGCGTGAATCTCGGGTTGTAGTCTATGACGTTGGCGGATCAACACTCCACATGCAGCGTTTAGCCATATACACCATGGTAAGCGTCATAGAATTTAACAGATGAGACTTCAGAAACTCTGTCGGAATTCTCCTGTATGTGTTTACATAAAAAAATATGAGATTTGCGATCGTGCAATGCATCCTGAAAATAAATAAATTTTGGGCTCGCGGCGTCATCTATCCATATTGCTTTGAGAACGAAGTTTCCCAGACCATCACCATCACCATCACCATCAACGATAAAGGTTGACCATTACCGACTTATTGTGGCCACAATGGGATGATATAGACACCAACGACGTGAGGTTATATATTGGACATTCTGCACGAGTATTTGAAGGCATAGTCATCTCGGAGGCACAGATTGTTCGTTCTCTCAAAAAGTAACACTAACCTGCCAGAGACTATGCCTCTTGGAAGAGGGATAAGACTGTTCAAGCACATCGCCTCGGATGTTGATATATTTCACGCAAGGGAGGATCAGTTCAGACACGAGCTCATCGAATTCGTTTGAAGGACACATACGTCATATATGCTTTTTTTGTAATTATCGTTATTATTATAATATTCAATTAACGCAGTTTTTATTACAAAATAATCTTTGAAATTACTTACACCCTGCATGGATCTCAAAAGTTTTAGAATAGAACCAAATAGAGTTATAATTGAAGTATTCTGCTCCAGCATTTTCGTTTTTTACTATCAAACTTAGACAAGAGTAAGACTAAGAAAGTACTGATGTCGTCACTCAAGTCAGTCTGTATTGGTACTAAAAACTTATTTTTCATGACTGGAAATGTTTGTCTCAAATGTGTTGTGCCCCCTCGCTCAATAACGAATTAGCAATTTTGATTTTACGAACACACTTATTTATGCCTGCGAAATACAATATGTCAGAGCGACATGTCCGAGTGACATGTCCGAACAACATGTCCGAACAGCATGTCCGAACAACATGTCCGAAGGTTTGCTGAAAATAGGTAGCGAAATTGCACATATCTCTCGCCTTATCTATCTGATTAACCGATCAAATAATTAAATATAACTCTTATTCGATTATTTTTCAGTGGTCTTTCCGAAAAAATAAATGAGTATTTTCCATAAGAGAATATGGTGAAGGCCTACCCGTCAATTGTTAGCTTATTTATCAATCTCGGGCAAATTTATACCTATGATTTCGCCGCAGAGTCAAATGCTTAAAATTCCTTAAAAGCTTAAAAAGAAAACGTCAAATTTTAGGATATTAAGTGATTTCTACTTAAATAACTTCTTAGGTTTTCACGGCCAGATTTGATATTGAGGCTTTTGAGTTTAGCCGTGTGTGGCGAACTACTTTTTTCCAATATTTCGACCGTCAAGGGGTCTTCTTGTCAAGGGGTTGATGACTTAGACACTAAGTCATCAACCTGAAGAAGACCCCTGCGAAATATTGGAAAAAAGTCGTTCGCCACACACGGCTAAACCTAAAAGCCACAATATAAAGTGATTTATATTTAATTAAGCTTGTTTTGAATTCGATTGAAATCATAACAAAAGCAGAAAGTCAGCGATGTTTTCGGTTCCGTTTGAAAATTCAGGCGAGAACGTCACTTGTTATATAAGCATGATCTCGGGGACAGTTGAGATACTTCTCCAATGATTCATCGTCAGCCTGTACCCGTCCACTGTTGAACGTCAGCCTTCCGCATCCAGGTCACTCCCGCTATGCTTCTTATGTCTACAGTCCATCTTGCAGGGGGTTGGCCAATGGTTATAACCAACTTTTTATGTAGGAACTTTATTTATTTTATCTATAAAAAAATAATGACTTCCGCAACGTTGGCCGAAATATAAAGGAGAGTAGAAGAAATTCGCCACACACGGCTCAACCTAAAAGCCAATATTCAACCATTCCTCGTTACAAGATATATTTTCTACGTCATCCATTGTATATAGTAAAAATAATAAATTAAACTTTTTTTAAACCTAATTTACTATAGAGATAAGGCTTAAAATTGGTTAAACAGTCGCTTATGTATCATTTGAATCGTGCAAATATTTGTATGGCCATACAATGATATTTGCTGTGTATCCATTCAAGTGAAACCCCTCGCATTCAGATATCCTGTTACAGCAAAGTATATTTTTTATTCCCCTAAAATTTTAAATAATATAAAGTCTCAAGCACATTGAAGGTTTCCATATTAACGCTCGTTCAAAAAAAAAGTTTTCGATTCGATATCAAATTTATTTATTTAAAGAAAAGCCACAACGGTCGGCTGCAACTTAATAAAAAGTTTAATCCGTAATTGAAAAATTAAACTTTATTTTAAAAAGATAAACTTGTATGTAGTTTTATTATAAATTCATAATAAATTATAACTCTTTAAAGCAGATATTCTTAAAGTGTTTGATGTCCGATGACTTTTTTTTATTTTTAAAAAACACATTCTACTGAGCATCAAAATTATCATGGATTATTTTAAAATGATAATTTTAAAAATGCGCCGCAAGCAAATTTTCTCGAGCAATTGGTCCATTAATTAGAAGAAGAGAATGATTTAGAGAATGATTCATCCTTGCAAAACTATCCGTCTCCCTCTCTTATCATTCCCTTATAGACAGACCCTCCTACACCTTCTCCTACATAAATGTGTTCGACTACTTAATAAAGTATCATGCAACTCATTTGTCTCTTGACAGTGATGGATTGAGGAAGGCTGGGAGTTAGTTTAAGCTCTGTAGTCTCCTAAACAGAAGCCATACCCAACGTGATCCATCTAAAAACAAGGCAAATAAATTAAATATGAAATTCTTATCAATAGAAACATGTTACACAGATTTACGTTAGGTACGTACGCGACTTTACAATTATATTAAGTTAGAAAGAATTGAAAATTCGTTTTTTTTCAGCCCAAGTAATATGTAAATATAAGCTAATGACAAAAGATATCTGGCGAAACCAAAAAGTAGTGTGACAAGCAAATGCGCCTAGCAACAAGGCACTGGCAATCGTTCATAACTTGACCGTGAAGGGGACATCTATTGAGGCCCCCTGTCTAGTGGAGGGCGCTCCGCCCTTCAAAAATAACAATGTGCAAGACCCTTCAATTGGGGGGCCCAAGACGATCAGATATATTAAAATAGCACAATAACATTGAATAACCTCGATACATTTTATGGGGCAATATTCTGTTTAAAATAAAATACTATATAACCAGGTTCTAATAAATATTAATATATTTCAGGACATCTCATGAAACTAACGGTATTAATATATTAAATCATTTTTTACATAAAAACATACAAAGAATACTGTCAGACGGTGGTGGAAGAACTTATCACGGTATCTATAACCCTTACCATTTTACATATGGCTAAACGTTGCGTATGGAATGGTTATTGGCAACATCATAAACTACAGCCCGGCGTTCATGGATCATCCATTTATAACACGAATTCGTTATGAATGGGTGGTGTTCAAGGAACGATTTTGATCTACGACTCATTTTAATTAATAGGCTAAGACTGGCATTTACGGGCGAGGGATCAAATTCACACCAACCCAGAATATATAGAGCTTAGAAATCGATTGAAAATCATTTTTATTTTAATGTCCTTCGAGGAACGAACCCACAATCTTCAGTACGCGTATGTTCAACAAACGCATTATCACTAAGCCATATATGGTGGCATATTATATATCCTTATAAATTAATATGATAAAATGATAAACGTTAAAATTTACACCATATGACGAACCAAATTTGGTGAAATTTCATATGTGACATTCTTTATTTACATGACGTTCCCTAAATCACATGCAAACTGAACTATACACGGGATGCTCTTGCGATAAAATAAAAATAAAATTTGATTAATTTTTTGTTCGTTTATTGCGCAATCTTCCATACTAACCATGAACTATCAATAACATTGCGTGACATAACCAATCGTCTAAGGAAAGCCTTGCACTGAGCCGCTGTGTACATTTACCAATACCCAATACTTGTGGAACCAAACATGGACAAGTGGCTAAACATTGCTGTTTGCCGTGTCGTCTGATGTCAGCTTCAACTTTGAGAATGCCTTTTACTAACCTTCAGCCGTTTCTTCCCGTCCTTCATGTCCGTTTAATATCTAGAATGCTTCAACTATAACACTTCTTGGTTCTAATAATAAATGTTTATTCATTTACCTTGTTTTTACGTGGATCAAGTTAAGTATGACCTCTGTTTATTAGACTGCAGTTTCGACTAAGTAGCCTTCTTCGATCCGTCACCGTCAAGAGTCAACTGAGCTGCATGTATATTTCGTAAGTGGTCGAACACATTTATGTAGGAGAGGGGGGGGGTATCAGGATATAATAAGAGAGAGAGATGGATAGTGTTTCAAGTATGAAGATGAGAATGATTTACGTATTAATACCTAAAAATAATTATAAACATTCAGGAGAGTGAGACACTTATATCGTTGTTGATTGTTAGTATTCAACTGAAGTATGAATGTCGTATAAAATTAGATACAAAACTCGTTCTTGGTTCTAGTTGTAGACCATATACATACGAAAACCGAACCCTCTTATGTTTTGTATGACCTCTTACGTATTTATTTTGTTGGTTGCCTATTCTACGGAGACAAGTAAAACGATTCAAGAGAATCACTCTAAAACCGACCATTGCCAAGTGAGATTGGCGACACACTGCCAAATATACGAAAAACAAACCTTGGTAAACAATTGAACATAATTAATTGTAAAACAAAAAACAAGAATACTTGAAAAAGTAAATTTATTTGGAATGTTTAATCTTCTATATTTATTTGGAATGTTTAATCTTCTATATTTATTTGGAATGTTTAATCTTCTATATTTATTTGGAATGTTTAATCTTCTATATTTATTTGGAATGTTTAATCTTCTATATTTATTTGGAATGTTTAATCTTCTATATTTATTTGGAATGTTTAATCTTCTATATTTTTTCCATATCCGTTCCATAGCAGAAACATATGGTCACCAAAAATTGCCAGAATTCAGTCCACTCAGTTGCCATTGTAAATAGTTCGTTCCAACACATCTCTGCACCCGAGAGTCTACCTGGGAACATGTATGTTTCACTCCTAAACCCAAGGACAAGAAATGGTCACTGTAATATTCGAGGCATATTTTGAGTGATTTGTTAATCAGATTTTTTTAAGGAAAACTGGCTCAAAGTGACGAGCGATACACGGTTAGTAATAGGCGGTGACCATCCAACTTTTGGTTCGTGCCTAATATTACTTAACTTCGGTAAACAAGTGAGAACCGCGCTTGCGATGTACTGTTGCCGCTAGACAAGGTATTTTAATAAAAATACAAACAATTAGAAGTTTATTTTAAATTATAATTCAAAATATCGTCCCTAGTTTGAATTATTATATTAAAACGGGAGGGTTTTTTAAAATTGTATAGCCTTTGTTGTGTGTTACGCGTTTGACAAAACAATATAATGTTTATTTTGGCCGCCTTTCTGTCACGTGACGAAGCGCTTTAGATGAACAATTGTTCACTTTTATCATAAATAATAAATTGTTGAAAACAAATGTCAAAACGCAAACTTCCCATGTTAAATAATTTGATTGTATTCGTCCTCGTTCGCAATGTCTTCTCCTTGTTTTCGTCCTCTAATATCAACCACGAAACTTTTTAAGCCGTTTTATGGCCGCACAATGATCAGCATGTACCAACCATGTTGAAAGTCTATAAACTGCTTTAAACACCGGGTTTCTTATTAAGCCCTCGAGTTTTCGTCTTAAAAGTCACAAATTATCGACGGGTAGGTCTTAGTTAACGTTTTCTTACAAAATAAAAGGTCGTGGATTCGACCCCTGACAGAGATTTATTTATAACCTTTATAAATACCCCCATTTTTTGTGTAAATTTGATATCTAACTCCTAAAATGACAATCATAGTTCATTAAAACTAGTGGTAGACGAAAGTTGTCCCGCAAACACCATGCATTCATAGTGATTTCCGATTAAAAATTAATTATGCATTTATGTGTCGGGCTGCAGTCTATGACGTAAGTGGATGACACTCCACATGCAGCTTTCAGCCATATGTAAAATTTTGAGTGAGATAGAATCTACAGATGAGATGTCTCCACAACAATATAGTGTGTCGATATTCTTTTGTATAAGCTTACGTAAAAAAATGGCATTTCATTCAGCCGCCATGATCCTTGCTTCGTCTCAAATTATATATGGTACTAGCTGACCCAGCAGATTTCGTACTGCCTCAATCGTTAAATAAAAGACCTAAACTTTTGTATAAAATAATCTTAAAACAAACAAAACAAATCCGTATTTAAAAAAAATCATTTAATATATTTCTGAATGTTGGCCAAGAAGTTCTTAGAATATTTTCCAATCCCAGAAACTAAAGATCGTAAAGGATCTGGAGGTGGGACCAACTGTGGCAATTTCACTTTGCCTCCAGCACAACATAATCCAGTAGATTCACCAGTGTATTTGAACGCCTTACAATATTTACTAATTATTTTAATTTCCCCAATTGTTACCGATTTGTCGGCACAATAATCAATTGCCGGATCATAGTGGAATGCAGTTCGTTCAAGAATCACAGGAGCACTGCGTCTGCGGATTCGCTCAATTTCATTATGTCGTGCTTGCTGTTGTTGTGTTTGATGTGCACGAACTCGTTGCATTCTAAGCTTATCTACTTCATTGTCACTCACTAAAAAACGCAATTCTGACTTAGCAATACGACTATTTTCTTGATCTGTCTCTCTCTGGTCATCAGTGCAGTTAGCACGTGAGGTAGCTCTTAGCCCATTTGATTGACTGCGACGACCAAGTCAGGTCGTCTTCTCCTCAGCATCGTAAATTGTGATTAATCAAAGTGAGAAAATTTCTCGCTCACTTAGCAGTAAAGTGTCACAAAATATCCAAAACAAAGAGCACATTACTTGGAATGTCACTATCACAAAGGATCACCAAAGTAAAGAAAGTTCTCGCGCACTCATATATATCGTAACACAATATCGTAATACTTTTTTCCGTGTTCTGAAGTGCGAGAGGATGGATTGACATATTAGTTGGTTGTCAAATCTAATGTCAAATATTATGGTTGCGTTCAGAAATTTAATTTGTGACAAAACTTAATATTTATTCTTCTTCTTTATCCTAGCCATTTCCCATCATCTGGGGTCGGCTCTCCTTGTGCACGTTCGCCATGTCAGTCTGTCCTGCGTTGCATTCTCGGTCAAACCCAGGGTTTTCAGATCCTTGTTTATAGTTGCAGTCCAGGTTGCCTGCGGTCTTCCAGGTCTTCTTCTCAGCGTGGGTATGTTGAAGGCTCTTTTCACCATGTGGTCCTCATCTCTCCGTGTCACATGCCCATACCATCTTAGGCGGTTTTCCCTTATCTTTCAGGTATGGGGGCCACCCGATTTGAAGCCCTTATTTCGAACTCTGTCTACTCTAGTCACACCGCCCGCCCACCTCAGCATCTCCATCTCTGCCAAATGAATCCTATCCAAGTCACGTTTCAGCGGGGTCCAACACTCCGATCCGTATAGCATAGCTGGCCTTACAGAAGTTTTGTAGATTTTACCTTTGATCCTAACTGGAATCTTGCTGTCACACAAAACCCCAGAGAGAGACCTCCATTTCAGCCATCCTGTGTTTATTCTATGCTCCACCTCAGATTCAGTTTTGGCATCTAAGGATATCACAGAGCCGAGATATTTAAAAGTATCAACCTCTTTTACGGGTGTATTCTGTAGGAGGAGTGGTGAACACACCACTCCTCCTACAGAATAAATTAATTAATAAACCACGGTGCAACCAGAATTGAAATTGAAGTACATCGACTCGGTTTTACTTCTACTTATTCGCAGTCCACTACTCTCCAAAGCCAGTCTCCATTCCTCCAGCATTTCCTAAATACTTTGGGCATTTTCACTGATTAGAGCAATGTCGACAGCATATAAAACTTAATATTTATCAACATATAAAACTTAGTATTTATCAATATATAAAACAAAATCATCTGATAGATTAACAACTGAAGTTAGCTAAAATTAAGTTTCGCGAAGCCGACCAAATTGAAAATTAGTACTACTTATTATCTATTACATTTTGTGACTACAATTTGGTCGCATTCGCGATATTATCACTTTTTTTGAGTTTCGGAACACGACATTAGATCCTCCAACGCGCACGCGAAGACTATTTTGATAGATATGATTGAATTTGAACTTTGTGCAGCGGTAATAAATTGCAAATTGACTTTGAAGTTAGGTTAACACACCTAAATTTCTTAGACAACAGTGAGTGATTATAATTTAACATGAACTTTATTGAATAGCAATAAAGTTCAAATTGACTCTACATTTTATTTAGAAAACGTTTATATGGGAAAAAAAATGGGCTGTTTTTATGCTTTTCCCGGCAATTATTAAAAATTTTCTCACCTTTAATACCTTTCTTAGACCTCCACGAACATTTCAAGACCACTATAAGATAAATCCGTTTTAGCCGTTCTCGAGTTATATAGATATATAGATATATAGATATATAGATATATAGATATATAGATATATAGATATATAGATATATAGATATATAGATATATAGATATATAGATATATAGATATATAGATATATAGATATATATATATATATATATATATATATATATATATATATATATATATATATATATATATATATATATCTATATTCGTTCACAAAGCGCGCCGCACAAATTGAATTGTGTGTATCAAAGTTGATTTTGTGTGCGTATCGTAAATAGTGATATTTTAAAGCGTATCATGTCAACTGCGCGGTAAATATTATGTACACACTTCACGTTCTCATAATTGCTCGCGGTGCGTGAAATGAATAAAGCATATGAAAGATGATATTGTGTATAGATCTTGTAATACTTCAACGCGTGTCATGTCAACCGCGCGGTAAATATTATGTACACACTTCGCGTTCTCATAATAACACGCGGTGCGTGAAATGAATAAAGCATATGAAAGATGATATTGTGTATAGATCTTGTTTATATGGGACTTTTATATGGGAAAAAAAGGGCTGTTTTTAGGGTTTTCCCGGCAATTATTCAAAATTTTCTCACTATTTAGACCTTCCTTAGACCTCCACGAACATTTCAAGACCAAGATAAGATAAATCCGTTCAGCCGTTCTCGAGTTTTAGCCAGACTAACGAACAGCAATTGATTTTTATATATATATAGATAGATGTACGCGGAGCTCCGCCAAGCATATTTAAACTATGCATAGTTTACGACGGCTTTTAAGAACCCGGATTATTAAATACAAGGTTGCTGCAGTATCAAAGTATATTTTCGATGAAAGAATATATCTTCCATCTCATCTGCTTTTAGCCCGTCACTACGATTCTAATAGCTTTCATACGATATATCTCTGTGCAGTGGCCCTAATTGTTCAAAGGGGAATCCTTCTACTGAGGAGATGTAATTATGTTTCTGAGGTCTGAAGCATTAATCTGATTCTAAAGAGCGGTTCTCACCCATCCAAGTACGCTCATGGCTCAACGTTGCTTATCTTCGGTGATCTAACAAACCTCGGTGTTCCAAAATAGTAGTCTATAAGATGAAGGTATATGTATTATATATATATTATATACAATGTATATGTATTATATAAAATAGAAGAACATCATATGTTATATGTATATTCCTGTTAATAAAGCGTCTCCTATTCGCCGGGATCGTCGTCGGGACGCGTGGTGAAGGGGAGAGAAGTAGGTCTCCAAATCAAAGAACTTTTCGAGAAGCACATTGAATTATATTTAAGATTGACAAAATTTATTCGTCTGTCCGGAACCGACAATCCGTGTGTAACACAAGTCCCGGATAGACTCCGACTGACACCACCGACAGTTGTGACAGCACAGCGCCGAAATAGCACAGTGTCCATTTGGTGAAGTATGGCGCTCTACCTGACAGAATTTGTCAAAAAAACAAAATAGAGACGCAAGCGCCATGTATTATTGCTTATGTTACATATGCGTGTCCGACGAGCGAACAAAACTAAGAGACGTAAGATCGTACATCTTCGATTTTCGGCACCAGCCTGCAAGGGCTATATCGAGCTAATATCAGTAAGTAATGTACGTAACAAGTTATGAAGTATTTATCTATTTAAATAGTATATACGTCTAGTAATATAATATTTAGAGGTCGAACCGAGGCTCTATCTGGCGGCAATTTCGATTTAAAAAACGTACCTTTATTTGAATTCGGACGCGTGTAATATTAAAGATGGCGGGTCAATTATTTCCTTCGGTTTGGATGTTTTTTCTCGCCTCGTGGCCTAATGCCTCCCGACCTTCAGAGTCGCCTTTCAAGTCTAAATCTCTGGATTTTACAAAATTGGGCGCTTTGTTTCGAACGTTTTCGTGATTCACGTTCGTTTCCCTGGCGTACAATTAGGCTTAGGTATAATTAGAGGATACTGGGTACGGTTGAAACATGTTATAGTTAAAACAATGCGAATATTAGAGAAGCTCTGGTAGTCAGTGAGAAGTTGTTTGTATTCAGGGTTGGATGTTAAATTTGTGTCAATGAAAGCTTTAGCTATTTGTTTATTCAATTTGATATACCATACGAGTACATGTGTTACCGTAGAGCTATTTTCATGATTAGTATTCCTACTGCTTCGAAGGTTTTAATTCGTTTACGCTAAATATCTTTACTATACCGCTAGCGGGTATAGGTGCAGGCGAATATAGCTCAGTGGTAAAAGCGTTTGTTTGGCAAGCCAAAGATCGTGGGTTTGATCCCCGATAAAAAAAACGATTTCTGAGCTCCAAAATACCTCCGATTGTTGTGAATCTGATTGCTTATCCATAAAATGCCAGTCAGATTCTATTATACAAAATTAGTGGCAGACAAAACTCATCCTGTAAAGACCACTCATTCATTGTAATACCTGTAATAATGAGGACGATGCGTGGAAGTCAGGCTGTAGTCTATGACGTTAGAGGAACGAGACTTCACATGCAGCGTTTTTCTATTTGTGGAATAGTAAGCATCATAGCACCCACAGATGAAAAACTTCAGAATCACTTTCACCATCTGTTAGTATTCTACTGTATGTGCTTACATAAAAAAAAACTACTTCAGTATTCATTCTAAAACATACTCTTGACACATTTCATGAAGCTTGATAGCGTAATTACAGAACTACACGATTTAGAAGGAAAATTGTTATGTTCGTACTCAGTTTCCCCTAATAACCAAATTATAAATTACCTAAAATCTCAATTATAGATTCTTCACCATTTAGAGCGGGAAATGTCTTAAGGCAAGAATACATTTGAATGTTATCTCTTCCCCTGCATTTAGACCAAGCGAACGAATGAATACAAATTCTATATTTATAACTTCACATTCAGTGCAACGAGCGAATTCGATAAAAAATAGATTTTACGGAGAATCTGTAGAATTGGCATTCGTTTGTTTGATCTAAATGCGGCTTATTTGGACAACACCGTTTCTCCTGCGATCACCGAAATTTAGCAGTATTGGGGTATATATCTGATAACCACGTGTCGTTGGTTAATTTGAGGAACTAAATGTTCCTGAAAACTTTGGGCTAATTTCCCGATATTCTGGATGATAATAAAACTAATTATGTCTCGGATACTACAACAGCCTTCTCATCAAGCCTCCGGACTCTCGTCCCGAAAGGCATTGTTAAGTATTTATTATTGCTACTTGCTGGAGTTTCGGGTTCAGAGATGTCTTGAACAAGGCAAGAATTATGGCATGTGACAGCTATTAAGAGAGAGGTAAACAAGGTAGGAAATAATTAAATCGAGACACTTCTTAGAAGAAAATAATCCAGGCCTCGGAGCGTCAGGCTAATCATAGGATTTCCTTAAAAAATTCGATTAACAAATCACCCAAAAATATGCCATGTATAATAGCCTACCTTCCCTCTCTTCAAGTCCTCGAAATTCTGCTCTGGAGGTTGACGGGAACCATATATATGTTCCCAAATCGTTCAGGTGCAGATATGTCTTAGAACGAGGAATCGAGGAAGTGGTGGAAGTTTGTGGCGACATATGCACCAGATATGGAAAAGATATGGAGGAAGAAAGAAGTATTTATATATTTAATATTTCATTGCAGAACAAGATCCTAGTCAATTTTATAGACTCTAGTCCTCTCTATATAGAACACGGAACTGGAAGCGTCACTGGAAAATTATGTTGACATTATTTAAGAACCAATCTCGAAGTGAATTGCATTGCTTCAATGCAAACAAGGCTTAGACAAAGTAATAGGATGCTTTGAAAATTCTTCATCACAACAGCAGGGCAGGAGAAGACAACATGCGGCCCGCAGCACATTATTATGCCTACGCTTAAAATACTTAGTTCAAAAAGAGCCATTTTTCAAATAAATAATGGCACATTTACGTGTAACCTGTAATCTTTGGAACACAGACGTAAAATTCATTCTCGAAGTCTTTTCAACCGTTATTACCACACCGCTTCACTGAACTCAAATAATTAATTACATCTAAAACCGATTAACTCGTCTTGCACTTGCTGAATATCACTGTTAATGTATGTTGACCAAGATCTAACAGTTTCCAAAATTCATTTCTAAATGCTACCGGTAAGCTCTGGAACGCTTTTTCAGTATCTGTGTTTCCTTCTTTATACAATCTGAATCTCTTCAACAATCAATATACTTTTGCAATGTTACCAATCCATACACAAATACAACACACATTTCCCGCAAATTAAAAAGACACGGAACTAAAAGTTACTTTAATTTATTAGAAATGAAAAAAAATACAAAAATTATCCTTCAACTGCGAGATGAGCGATTCAAAACTCTTTGTATCGACCATTGCTTGCACTGTGAAAATATCTGTAGAACAAACGGTGGGAAAAAATTGAACGCAGCTTTAAAAAAAAAAGACATTTGAAAAACAAAATTCTTTTTTTTTCTTCGAAATTTGAATCTTTCGTCAATAAATTTAAAAAATGTTGTATAACGAGTATTTTAAATGTAGGATTCTAATGCCAAAATAGCTTTCTTTGATCCTGCACTGTTTGTTATGTGTGAGGGACTCTCAAGTCTTCAGAATCTTAAGATTAGATTAAGGAGAGCTTCATTGTGTACTCAATGAAAGTTGTCGATCGTGTTGTATTACTTGAACTAAAACAATACAACCAAACTTCAATATAAAGTTTCCCAATTCGTTCATCCGACATTTAAATTTCCTTCTGTAAGCGTACGTCAGTTCGAGAATTAAATTATTTATTCCAAGTCGGGAACACAAATACAAAAAAAAACGTCGAAAGACGTAATTCCTTGAAAAGAGAAGTAAAATAAATTTAAATAACTGTTTTCTAATAATTAAGGAACGTCGTTATTTATTGAAAATTCATAAATAACAAACGCCTTAGTCACTTAGTGGTTCTAAATATTGGAAATAGATTAAATAGACCATAGACAGTGAAATGCGATTCATCGATATTATATTGTTGTTTATTCTCGACGTTACTGTTAATACTTATTTATTTAGTAAATTGTGATTTAATTAATTTCACAAACAATAGTATAAATATAAATTCAGACTATAATTTGGTTTAATATTTCAATATATATTCTAAGCTGGCATTCAAATACTTGAACACGGAGTAGGTAAATATAATTAAAGGAACAGATACCTACACGTGTATAGGTGATGTTTCATCATCTTCATCATCAGCCTGTGTCCGTCCACTGTTGAACGTAGGCCTCCCGCATGAGTCTCCATCCTCTTCGATCCTCCGCCTTCCGCATCTAGGTCACTCCCGCTATTCTTCTTATATCGTCAGTCCATCTTGTAGGAGGTCGGCCATTCTCATTTGCCAGTTCTTGGGCGCCATTCCAATACTTTTCTTCCCCATCCTCCGTCGTCTCTTCGACAGATATGTCCTGCCCATTGCCACTTGAGTGTGCCTATTCGTTGGGTAGCATCCACTACTTGAGTTCTTCAACGTATTTCCTCGTTTCGGATTCTATCATTTAGCGACACTCCGAGCATGGATCTCTCCATAACACGCTGGGTGCCTTTATTTTATGGGTAAGACTTGCTGTCAGATTCCACGTCTCTGCGCCATAAGTTAATACAGGGAGGATGCATTCGTTAAACGCCTTAGTTTTAAGATATTGCGGAATTTTCGCTTTAAAAATGTACTTAGTTTTCCAAATGCTGCCTATCCCAGTTGTATGCGCCTGTCGATTTCTTTCGAGAAGTTATTTCGCCCTAGTTGTATTACTTGTCCCAGATAGGTATAGTCGTTTACATCCTCTATTTCTGTTCCTCCAATGGAAATACGATCAAAGGTTTGTGAAATATGACTATTAATCATGGCTTTTGTTTTATCCATGTTCATTTTCAGACCAATTTTGTTCGACACTTCATTGAGGTCGTAGAGCATATCTTGAAGCTTGTGGCTATTATCACTATGTCATCTGCAAATCGGAGGTGAGAAATGTACTCTCCGTTAATATTTATTCCACATTTTGTCCAGGATAGCAGTTTAAAAATATCTTCTAGGGCGTTTGTGAAGAGTTTTGGAGATATAACATCTCCTTGTCTAACATCATTGTTGCAGATTTGTAGAGAGATTTTATTATCTCTATATACCGATAGTCTATTTTGCAGCGTTGTAGTGAATCTAGCACTGCCCAAGTCTCGATTGAGTCAAATGCCTTTTCATAGTCTACAAAGGCGAGGCAGAGTGGCTGATTATATTCTTCGGTTTTCTGAATGATCTGTCATAGCGTGTGGATATGATCGATAGTACTAAAGCCTTTCTTAAACCCAGCTTGCTAAGAGATGTTTATACATTGCCATTATACGAAAATTTACGCACACATACATCTCTAAAGCGTGAAACAATTTTTATATATTAATAGACTAAATAATGTACATTACGGGTATAGGTACTTTCATCATACAGACGATAAAGAAATGTTTTTGTTGTTATGTAAACACATACGGGGGAATACCGACAGCTGATGATAATGATTCTGATGACTCGTATGTGGATTCTATGACGCTATGGCTAAGCGATGCATTTGGAGTGCTGAACCACCAACCGTACATAGACTACAACCCACGCATTATCCAATTATTACAGGAGTTCACTATGAATGAGTGGTCTTCACGGAACGACTTTCGTCTGCCACTAATTTAATGGACCCGGCTTGGATATATTCTCCAAATGCCACAGAAGAGCAAAAATACAACTTAATTTAACTTAAGCCCCCGTGCCTTCAAAGCCGTCGGAACTATATACAATATCTACTCGGCGGAGCTCTCTGTGCAGGTATAACTTGAGAAAAAGCAAGTACAATGGTATATACCATAACTATGTGACGGCATTTTTATGCAACCGTATACTCTAGCTAGTGAGCGCGGATATGGAAGAAGACGATTAAGAAGTGTCTTTTTAGATTTTTTCTATAGATAATTGTTGGGGGAATTCCATTATATCAAATAAATTTAAAGATAATTTTGAATTATTTTTAATTTTTTATTACGTGAGGACATGTTTCTGCAAAGACGAGTTTCCATTATCGAGTCAATTAAAAAGGTAAGTGTACGAAATTATTGCTTTTGGGCTTAGCCGTGTGTGGCGACCCCTGCAATGGCGGTCGAAATATTGGAAAATAGTAATTCGCCACACACGGCTAAACCCAAAAGTCACAATATCAAATCTTGCCGTGAAAACCTAAAAAGTTATCTAAGTTTTCGGATTTATATAATCAAACGTATGAGTGAGTAATTACAAATTGCACATATACAATATACCATAAAACATTATATCCATCTCACAGCCTCATCTCACCTACTTACTTATAACCTTGGATTATATAGAATCGTACACTCATATTTGTAATTGACTCGATAATGGGAATGCGACGCCGAAACATTATGTCACGTAATTTTAAAAAATTGGAATAATTCAAGAAATATTGTATTTTTTTGAAAATAAATATTGTCTAGTTTAAGCTAGTGGTAATATTTATATTTCCATGTATTCTCGATGTTTCCGAGTAATTGTTTTTCAGACAAACAATAACTCGAAGGCCTGCGTTAACTTCATGTCTAAATAATATTTAACCAATAATCGCCGCGTCCTTGCGAGAGGAAACCGACGAATGACAACTGGGAAACGTTTTCAAATGAAATTGCGAGAAAGAGCGGCGTGACGGGAGCGTTCTTATTCCGCTAAACTAACGACTGGATGTTTAACGATCCTGCCGGTCGTTTTTCTTTTTCAACTGTCGGCTGTTGTTTTGGCGGGGACGCGACCTTCTTTTGGGAAGTTTTTGTTATTTATTTATTTATTTATTAACGGAATTGAGTTCCAAGTAGTACATATATTACACAAAATAACATAGATATGTTACAAATATAAGATAAAATAAGAGGCAATATAATACAGAATAGAGACACACAATGGATATATTTATCATGTATTTATTATTATCATACATTTAATTAATTTAATTTCACACACAGAATCGAAGATCCAAGGTAAAAAAAAATACAAATAGAAGATAATAAAAAAATTTATGTAACACAAAATAAGAAGAAGATGTCACGTGTTAGAGATCACATAGATCTAGGAAGACAATACCATCGACAAAAGAGGAAAATGATGTAAGAATAGGATCGTGGTGTGCTGGTAGGCCATTTAAGAGCGCCATTGCCGTTGTACTAAATTGAGTGCTTGCAGCTCCACAAGCATCAACTGGGATCAAAAACAATGGATGGCTACGAGCACGGGTGTACTTATAGAAGTGTTATTTGTAATAACATATTTTTCTACGAATGGCAAGATACACTACTTTATAATACGAATACACAATCCATCGTGAAAATAATGCGAATAATATAAGGAAAATTGTTTATGTTAAAAAAAAAATTTAGTCGGACATGTCATCATACCAAGCCAGCTCCTTAACTGGAGCATATGGCATTCTCAATACATGTCCCAGCTTGAACCATTTAGTACTAAAAGACGCTTCGACCCAAAGTAACAACACAAAAGGTATCCTAATTTATCGAAATGTCATTAATTTTTTCTCAATTGGTCATATTTATTATTTGTTATTTTTTCTCATGCTTTATCTAAATGTTTTTGTTCGACTCGTATGGCTATGAATTGTATAATTCCATTTTTTAAATATATATCTGATTTGTTTACGAGTAAATAGATGGCACTGCTTTCTCAGAGATCAAATCTTTGGTTTATGTTTCTTCTCTTTTTGAATGTTTTTTATTTAATTCCTGCTTTGTTCAATATTGAATATCATGAATTGCGTTGTTAAAATGATTGCTGGTGTAGTTGCATTTGTAAGGCCAAGATAAGACCCAAGTGACTATCACTGCATAATATATATATATATTTATATCTTGGCAACGAACCTGGAAAACGAAGCATTGGCCGAGCCCCTTCAAGATGGACTGACGACATAAGAAGAATAGCGGGAGTGATCTGGATGCGGAAGGCGAAGGATCGAAGAGGATGGAGACTCATGCGGGAGGCTTACGTTCAACAGTGGACGGATACAGGCTGATGATGTTGATGATATTTATATCTATATTCTCTACCGATTGATTGAATATCCTACACATTTTTTTTTTTTTAATTTATGATTCCTAAAGTATTTTGGGTTGAATCGCTCTTAAAGACCAAAAATTTCAAACCTTAGGAGCATTCGACTAATCACCAGATCTCTCAACCAAATATATGGCTCAGATACTATAGAATCTATAGTAAAGATGGGGGCTCTTCAAACCTTAGGAGCATTCGACTAATCACCAGATCTCTCAACCAAATATATGGCTCAGATACTATAGAATCTATAGTAAAGATGGGGGCTCTTCAAACCTTAGCAGCATTCGACTAATCACCAGATCTCTCAACCAAATATATGGCTCAGATACTATAGAATCTATAGTAAAGATGGGGGCTCTTCAAACCTTAGGAGCATTCGACTAATCACCAGATCTCTCAACCAAATATATGGCTCAGATACTATAGAATCTATAGTAAAGATGGGGGCTCTTCAAACCTTAGGAGCATTCGACTAATCACCAGATCTCTCAACCAAATATATGGCTCAGATAGTATAGAATCTATAGTAAAGATGGCGTCTCTTCAAATCCTCGGTCTCAGATCTGAATGTTGTCAGGAACTATATTTGCATATTTGTTTGCAAGTGAACCTCAGGTGCAGCGATTTTCGGGACGAGGAATTGAAAATGGCAGCTGACATTACTGAGTAGCGGCAATTTGTGGAGATCATGTGTTCAAGTAATGGAACGGATGAAATAAAACGCAACTGAAATAATATATCGAGCGATATATCCCGATGATAACAATTCTAATTACTCCATATCGAAACAGATCACTCATAACCAGCAAGATAAAGCCCATTCGCATCAATTATAGGTGTTCATAAATGACAGGGAAGTAATATTGATAATATGATTAATGGCTTGCTTATCATGCATATAGAGAATAATTAAATTCCCTGTTCCAGGACTCGTCCACCTGCGAAGCGGCCTGCTTGCGGTCCACAAAAGGTGAGAATTACATTCAGAGAGTTTTTGACGTAAACACATTTTTTTTTAATGTAAACACATACAAGAGAATACCGACAGATGGTGATAGTAATTCTGAAGTCTCATCTGTGAAATTCTATGACGTTTACCATGGTGTATATGACTAAACGCTGCATGTGGAGTGTTGATCCGCCAACGTCATAGACTACAGCCCGGGATTCATGCATCATCCTTATTATTTACAGGAATTTACTATGAATGCGTGGTCTTCACGGGACGACTTTCGTCTACCACCAATTTTAATTAATAGGCTATGACTGGCATTTTACGGGTGATGGATCAAATTCATAAATCGATTAAAAATCTTTTTTTTTTTTTTTAATCTCCGTCGGGGATCGAACCCACGACCTTTGGCTTGCAAAGCAAACACTTTGACCATTGAGCTATGACCGCCGGCAGCTATGACCGTCGGCAGCTATGACCGTCGGCGGTCGTAGCTCCCGGCGGCATATTGGAGAATACCGACAAATGGTGGAAGAGAAATGTCAACTGCGAATTGTTTGACAATCGCCATTTTCTAGTATGGCTTGGCGCTGTCTTCATCCGCAAGCATCTTTATATAAAATTCAACACATTGAACGTTTTTTAAAAGAAATGCCTTACATTAAAAACTCGTAGATAGGTTTTTTTACCTTGTTTATGGAGTACTTGTAGTAGCTGGAATATCGCAGCTTTACCTTCAATGGAAGCGTCGTCAGGTTTCTTTGTACGTATTTTTGTATTAATAGTGTATATCAGTAAATGAATAAACAGTGCTTTTGGTGGTCCATGTTAAAACAATGTAAGTATTATTTATTATTTGAAATGGATCTTAAAGTGAATGCGTAAAATACAAATAAAAAATGTAATTTATTTTATTTTATGTAGTTACAAAAAGTGCCATCAAAATAACAATACAAAAAATGCGATTTAGGTCAAGTTGCCGGTGGGTGTGGCTCGGAATTTATCCAATGTAGGTGTTGTGGGTTCGATCTCTGGCGAAACCTCCTTTAATACCTCTGGTTGTTGTAAAATTGATGCCTCACTCATAAAATGCCACTCGTAGCAAAATTAGTGGTAGATGAAAGAGTTGCGTGAACATCACTAATTTATAGTGAGTCCGCGTAAACATGAACGATGTGTGAATACCGGAATATATAGTAGTCTAATAACGTTGACGGTTAACACTCCACATACAGCGCTCCAACATCATCATTACCTTGTCCGCTCCCCAAACATATAGACGACAACGCATTTAGACGTCACAAACTGCCGCCATGGTTCTCGCCTTACCCCAACTTCATCGAGTGCATTCTATGTATGGTATCCGACGGTTTCGCAGGACGGCGAGAGCCCGGAGGCTTGAATAAAGGTTGCTGTATGCTCTTCTACGGTATCAGCAACATCTTAACCAGGTCCATCTTCGGCTCTTGACCAACCGTAGTATGAAAGGCTGTCTTGTCCGCTCTCTCGCCTTGTCGTTGAGCCCAGCTACTACTCTTTGCTTACTTAGGGTAACCAACTTCACACCCGTTCCAGAGACGTTTCATAAGATTTGAAGTGAGTCGAGGGCTGGAGCTTCCTCAATTTAATCATTCTAATAGAAAGTATCTATTATAGGTTGGTTGCATTCAAAAAAATGTATCTTTATACGGGTTAGAAGTTAGTAATCTTAAGCCAATGAATAACTCTGCATACAGGTGTTAGACTATTAAAGACCCCTCGGCATATGATGAAGTGTGTCTTTGTTTGTAGATGTCCCGTGGTCTGGGGCTCGAACCGCAGTGTCCGTTGAGGCTCCACGCCTTCTTTGCCGAGGGCCGCAATTGTTGGCGGCTTCTTGGGGCCCCACCGAGGCTGGAAGGAGCCCCTTGGAACCCTGGGCAGGGGCTGAAAGTTCTCAGGCCCCCGGGACCCTCTACCTAGCGGAGCTGCTGCAGGCCGGGCAGGTCGTCGCTTCAGAACGGGTAACGTTGATATCATTTCGAGAACGTCTTCAAGAGGTATCATACTTAAAATATCATCAAAACTGAAGTATGACGTCTGAAGAACTGATATAAGACGAATAGCGGGAGTATCCTGCATGGGGAAGGCGGAGGATGGAGGAGGATGGAGGAGGATGGAGGAGGATGGAGGAGGATGGTAACTCATGTGGAAGGCTTTCGTTGAACAGTGGACGGCTGATCATCAGATGATGACCATCAAAACCACGCGCAAAATCACTGTATGTCCTTTTCACTTTAATCAGTCTCAATATCATTCACTAGTTTACTGAAGAATCTAAAGTCTAAGACTTTTAGAATTACGGATTTTTACATTTTGTTGAAAAGATAAAGGACTGTCATTAGTAAGTTGCTTTTGAGCAAGGTGTGGTGGCACCAAAACTGGTAAAGTAGTTTATTAAAATTCAGTGGATTCATGCAAAGTTTTACTTGTTTTATTCTTTAAGTACCACCATACTTTTCCATTGCGACAAAATTGAATAATTATTCGAATCTAATTAATACCTTTATTACAAAATAATAAATTCTTACCTATCATAACATACGTATCGTATCTACTAGTATTGCACACAAAGAAACAAACTCTATAGTTCAGTTGTATATTCATTTAATTATCCATGATTATCCATTTTCAGACGGACAAGACATTCGCGACATTCCACAACCTGAGCTCCGACACGGAGTACTCGGTGTCGCTGGCGGCGCTGGACGCGGCGGGGCTGTTGGGGCAGGCGCGCGGGGCCCCCATGCGCACTCCTGGCCGCGGCCTGGCAGCCGGCCCCCGTGCCGCTCGTGGAGGCGCTGGAGGCGCGCCGCCAGCCCGGCCGCGAGGTGGAGGGGCGCGTGCGCTGGACCCCGCCTGCAGGTGAGCCTCACATCATTGCTGTCTCACACCCGTATGCAGAGTTATTTATATACTTAAGGTTACCAATTTAACACCACAAAAATTTGAGGTGAGTCAAGAGCTAAGACTTCCTCACTTTAATCATTTTAAAAAAGTGGCTATTATAGGTTGGTTACCATAAGATATATCTCAAGGGTTGAAATAAATATAATCATTTATACAGTATTAACGAAAAATGATTGTTTTTCAGACCTAAGTTGTTTTTACGACTTCGTAGTCTGGAATACTGAGGATCCTGACGCTTACTTGTTCCAGAATGAAGTCGAGATGGTGAGTTTCCAGGAACTCGTATTTTGATGTATTCAATCAGTTTTCAAATGTAGTTTTTTTCAGTTTATAAATCCACCATTTATCCTTTTATTACACTCGTTTATGGATCCCAAATTAAAAAGCCTGGGTTAGGAAGAACGGTCCTCAGAGGAACCTCCTTTGTCGACCGTGGCGCTGTTGATTGGCTTGTCTTTCACCTTGGTGAAAGGTTAGATGCCCGCTAAGCGCGCATGCGACGGACTGGTATCGATACTCGTGCTTATGAACATTTTGGCATTGTGTACTGTAGCCACGAAACTTGGGCGAGGGCACCGTGTGGGTGGAGGACGGGGGCGGATCAGGCGCGCTGTTCCTGGTGCGGCTGCTGGACCTGCGCTACGAGACCAACTACACCGTGAAGGTGACCAGCACCACGCCGGCGCGCGACAGAGAGAGCGAGGCCGCCTACCTGTACTTCCTCACGCCCAGCTGCCAGGCTTTCGGCACCAGCAAGGACCAATGCGGTGAGTGCAACCCCTGAAACATGGCCCAAGAACCATTTGGTGGACTGGCTGCCTGCGACCGACAGTTAGACGTCAAAATTAAGTAATGTTTAAAATGCATAAAACGGTTTCAAATAAATTTAATATTATAGCACAACATTCATTTTATGAGATTATTGCTATTTAACATATTGCATAATGGAACAGAACCTGATTCAGTTTCGTAAGAAATACTCGTAGTATTCCTCCTTTTTCATCAAATGAATTTACTAACATCCTCTTCTCTCAAAGAGGGGCGTTAGTACGTCGCGTGAGGGCAGGATGAGGAGCAGGTCAGCAGACAAACATTTTCTTTTAGAAGCACAGATTATATTTACGTTAAAAACATTACAAGCTTTAGGCCAAGCGGAAACATACCGCTGGCCGCAACGCTCACCTTGTCTCGCTAAAGAGTGGGGACCGACTCACGATCTCCGCGCCGTCCCGGCTTCCGATAGCGCCACGAGCGGTCGTATTATTAACTAACACACCCGTTAGTGGAACCGTCAGCACGGCGCACCTAAATGCACGACAAGCGACCCGAAATAAAGAGACGAAAGATCGTATATCGAGGTTTTCGGTAACAGTAAGCGAGGACTTCATCATGCTGATGTCAATACAAATACAGTAAATATTTTTATGACATTTCTCTTATCAATATAAAAGAAAAAACCGCGGAAGATGACATTCGAACTCGAACCGTTTGCAAACCCAATGTTCTGTTTTTCCCGTTTTTCGAAAACCCAAACATATTTTTATTGCTACAAAGTAATGATATTCAAAACCACTTTCTTTCATCCATCACTGTTGTGTTATCAAAACTTACAAAAAAAATTATATATAGAAGTTTAAAAAGCAATAAGATACTTTATTAACATGCCAACATAACAGGTAAATCCAATTCAGATTGAGAGACGTGAGAATCCTCAAAAGAAAAATGGGGTATCAGTTGTTTGCACTTTCCGTAGACAAAGTCCGCGTGGCTGAGGAAGATTGGCTACTACTAAGGACTGTATAGGTGGGTTCAGAAGGCCAAACTGAGTCAAGAAGTTACTTTGCATTTATCTAATGGTCAAGGAGTGATGTCCATAAAACCGTTGCCTGAGCTGTTCGTGTTGCGACGGACAGAGAGTTATATAAATACAAATGTGCCAACTGTGTGAGAGATAAGGTTAGTTTTCCATAAGAGCGTCTTTGCAGTCAACTTAAAAACAAATTACCTGACAGCTGTAGAAGATGACCTTCTCCTAAATCCAAAATCATTTTGGTCCTTCGTTCAAAAAAATAAATCATATACATTGCCTTCTCAAATAATGACCTTATCCGAAAAATCTTTTTTTGGATGTCAAGAAATTTCCGACGGGTTCGCTGATTATTTTAGCTCAGTCTATGACTCTGTGCCACCCGAGCTTAATCACTCTCTATATCTCCCATCTGCCTCTAGTAATCTTCAACTCTACGATATTAGCTCAACTGATATGGAGTTCGCTTTTCGTAAACTTCTTCCAAAGTCCTCCTTCGGCCCGGATGGAGTCCCATCCTTCGTACTTAAGGGATGCTCTGCCGCGTTACTCGAGCCTTAAAGATATATTTTTAATCTCTGCTATCGCACCAGTGCATACCCGTCTATATGGGGAACAACGAGAATACGTCCGGTCCATAAGAAAGGATCTTTGGATGATATCAGTAATTACAGGCCTATCGCACTTCTGTCTTCTCCCGCTAAGTTATTGGACATATTAATTCACCGCTCCCTTTCGAGACAGATAGACTGCCGTCTTTCAGATAGACAACATGGTTTTCGTTGTGGTAAATCTACAGTTACTAACCTGTTAGTATATAATAGATTTATCGCACATTCACTTATCACCAAGCCTAGCTGCCAGGTCGACTCAATTTATATCGATATTTCCAAAGCATTCGATCGTGTTAATCACGACTTACTTCTTAGTAAACTGAGCGCTTTCGGTGCCTCTTCTATGCTTATTAAATTCTTCTCTTCTTACTTTTCCCATCGTAAGCAATTTGTAGACTACGGTGGATATGAATCTCTCCCATTCTCTGCATATTCTGGAGTACCTCAAGGCTCTGTCTTAGGTCCCCTTCTATTTCTTGTCTTCTTCAATGATATTGTTAATTGTATTACCCACTCCTCGTGCCTATTATTCGCTGATGATCTTAAAATCTTCTCTTCCATTTCCTCCATCGAAGATATGCACAATCTGCAATCTGATCTTAATAGTGTATCAAACTAGGTTGCCTTAAATAAACTCACGTTTAGTATCAACAAATGTAACGTTATCTCTTTCTCCCGTTCTAAAAATCCTATTCTGTCCAAATACTACTTATCTGGAACATTGCTCGACAGAGTAGCAGTTGTCAAGGATCTAGGTATAACCTACTATTCATTATTTACTTTCCATACTCACATAATCAATTTAACTTCACGCGCCAATAAACTTCTCGGATTCATCACCCGCCAGGCTAGTCAATTTCATAACCCTCTAATTTTTCGTACTCTCTATTCTTCATTCGTTTTATCTGTTCTGGAATATGGGAGCTTAGTTTGGAATCCCAATAAATCCAAATACATTTTCATGCTCGAAAAAATTCATAAAAAATTCTCCGACGTCTTTATTTTTATATTTACGGCAAATATCCATTCAATTCATTTAATTCCGAACATTACCCAACTCTTTTTCTTCTAGGGATGCTTTCTTTCCATTCGCTAGAGTCCCGGAGGAAAATTGCTGCACTCAAACATTCATTCCTTCTTCTTCGCGGTTCAATTCACAACCCTAGGATTCTTGAATGTTTTGATTTCTATGTTCCAGATAGGTAGACCCGTGCTCGTAGCCATCCATTGTTTTTGATCCCAGTCGAGGCTTGTGGAGCTTCAAGCACTCAATTTGGTTCAACGGCAATGTCACTCCTAAATGGCCTACCAGCATACCTCGATCCTTTTCTTACATCCTTTTCATCTTTTGTCGATGGTATTGTTCTCCTTGATCTCTGTGATCTTTGACACGTGTCATCTTCTGATTCTTTTGTGTAATTTTTATTTTTTATTTTTTTCTCTATTTTTTTGTATAGTTATGTATACTTATTTTTCTGAATATTTGTAAAATTGGAATTTCGATTCTGTAAAATATATAAATAAATAAACTCTTGCTTTCATGTTATGTGTGTTGCAGAGCCCGAGTCGCCGCTGGTGGTGCTGGCGAGCGAGCGCCCCTCGGGGGCCTGCGGCGCCGGCGGGCGCGCGCTGCTGGACGTGCACGCCTCCTGGTCCTGGCGCGAGGAGCCTCCGCCCTGCGTGTTCGTCAACGTCACCGACAAGGACGGGAACCCCCTGGCGCACGGCTCCGATAACGGGGTGAGATCCACCACAACACTAAAATACATTATAACACCCGTATGTGATATTCCTTGACTTTAAGAAACCAACTTAACATCCGTTTGTAGAGATGTTTCTTATATATTTGAGGTAAGTCGAGGGCAGACTTTCTCACTTTGATCATTTCAAAGGAAAGTAGCTATTATAGGTTGGTTACTTTAAAAATGACTCTTTTTTATGTAATCGCATGCAAGAGAGCACAGCCGGTCAAGACCAGTGCACTCTATGACGCTCAGCCAGGGAGGCTGGACGCTGCATGCGGGAAACGTGTGTTGTGTTCGTGTTTGTGTGCAGTATCGGCTGTAGATTCTGCGGCGCATAGGGCATTTTTTTTCTGGTGCTCCGTATTGCTTATATTTAAAAAATCTAAATCGAGATTGGTTGCCTTTGGCGCCCCTAGCTTTTTCGACGCCCTGGAGCACTGACCCACTTCGCTACCCCCTAAAACCGGCACTATGTGTGTGGGTTGAGGAGATTAAAAGTTTTTTTTTATGTTATTTTTATATGTTTCTGTAAGAGATCCAGATTGTAGGAAGGAGGAAACACAAACGCTGGAAGAGCATTCCAAAGCTTACCGGTGGCATTAAGGAAGGAACTTTGGAAACTGCCAGTTCTTGGTCGACACACATTAACCGTGTATGGATGTTTGGCAAGTGTAAGACGAGTTTGTCGGTTGTGGGTGGGTGCAGAAGGAATTAGTTCGGTATTTTATACGGGTGTTTAGTTGATTACCTTAAGCCAAGGAATGACTCTGCATACGGATTGAACGCTAAACAATGTCTAGATTTGATACTTTTTTGGTTGTGCGAATTTGTGTTTTATTGTTTTAAGAGCGGCATTTCGTCCATTTTATAATTGGTGACTCAATTACTAACGTTAGTAAAACAGGTGTCTACTTACTACAGACATATAATAGGTTTACTGGAAAAGAATGTCGTTTTTTTAGTGGTTTTGAGTGGTCAGTTGTGGTTCGGCAGATGAACTATTACAACGTGTTCTGTGTTGTATCTCTGACGTATACCTGGAGTGTGCTAGGACATTTAAACAAAAAAAATTACAGCCCTATATACAATGGAGAGCTTTGTACCGAATGAGGAATTTATTCAAAATATTATGCTTTACCATTTCATGAAGAAAGAAAGAAAGTGCAACGCGTGCTACAAGCTTGTGATTTACTGGGAGATATTTTGAATGTTCGTAAATGCCATTGGTGGTTTTAAAAATTGAAATCTGGCAATTTTTTATATTAAATTAATATTTATAATATATATTTATATATATAATTGATAATAATGTATTTGGTGCATTATACATATAAATATAATTTTATAATATATAAATATATATAATTATACATATAAATATATATATATATTACCAATTATCTTTATATTTATTAAATGCACCAATTTTTTTATTTAAAAAACGTAATTTTTTCCGGTACACCCAATATTTGTTGTTATCGATGAGTAACCAAAATGATATAATATACATGTTCCATATTCAATGGCAGTACTGCGGCCACAGGGGAGGGCCTGTCTCAGTTCTCGACCGTGGCGGGTTTGTCGGTTGTGGGTGGTATTGCCTTGTCGTTCAGAGGTTGGGTGCCCACTGGACGCTCAACATTCCTGTCTTTTTGCAGACAGCGACGTCGATGAACTTCCCGGGGCTGGATGTGGGGTCCGCCTACTCGGTGACCGTGCAGGGCGTGTCCTCGGCGGGGCTGGGGCGCGCCACCACAGCCGCCCGTCAGCTGCCGCCTCCACCGCCCCCCGCTCCAGGTAGGTCATCATCACCATGCCCACTCTCCTGACTGTCATGAACTAGCGCCGCAAAGCTGTCATGGTAAACGTCATAGAATTCCACAGAAGAGACTTCATTAAAATTCAACAAGTGGTTTTAACAGTCCCACGCACGTGTAACCCTTCGTGAGATAGGCTTGCTCAGACTGACACATCCGTTCCCGCCTTTTTCTGGCGTTTCTTCCGAGTGTCAGCAAGCCAAGAGTATTGTCATCACACAAGTATTGCCATCACCTTAATATTTATAAGTGTCTTTATTATGTTGCAGGGGGCGCACTGTCCGCAGCCGGCGTGGTGTCGGGAGCCGTGTCGGGGGCGGCGGCGCTCTGCGGAGCCCTCCTGGGGGCAGCCGCGTGTCTCTATCGTCGCCACAGAAAACTCAAACTCTACAAAAGGAGGTGTCGCTACTTTGAGGTGAGCCAGACGTTAAAAACATTACAAGCTTTCGACCACGCGGGATGACATACCGCGCGGCCGCAACGCAACCTTGGCTAAAGGGTGAGAACCGACTGACGATCTCCGCGCTGTCTCGGCGTTCGATAGCGCCACGTTAGCGGAGCCGTCCAAAATGACAACACGGTGCACCTAAATGCACGACAAGCGACCCGAAAGATCGTATATCGAGGTTTTCGGTAACAGTTAGCAGACTACATCATGCTGATGTCATTATATACTTTTTATTATTTTTCATCTGAGTACTTCTTTATACGGGGTATGATGGGATGTGCTTAGGCTTGAATAAAATGCAGCTGTGCTATTGTGGCTTTTAAGTTAAGCCGTGGAGAATTAATTCTCTCGTACCAATATTTCAACTGCCGTTGCAGGGGTCTTCTTCAGGGCTGACAATTTTGTGATGCAGCTGTGATTTAAGCTCACCTGCGGTATACAACCGAAGTATATATCCCAACCAGGTACACCTTTCCCTCTTGAACGAATGTGGTATGGAGGGCTGTCTTGCCCGCTCTCTTACCTTGTTATTCCTTACAAAGTCAAACCATAGTACGTCTAGTATTGTACGCCGATATCTGCTAGGAGTACCTAACAGATATAAAGCATCACAAACCCAAAGTCATAAGAGTAAGCCGCAATGAGCAGCAGAAAATGAACTTATCAATGCTACGAGTACCCGTAAAAGATGCAAAAGAGTTTGTATACCTTGGAAGTACGATCACCTGGGATGGCAGAAGAAAAAGACAAGTCAACAGTCGCATACATCAAGCAAGGCTAGCTTTCAATAAAAAGCAAAAATTCTCGAGTCAAAGAATATTATTTTAAGGCTCCCCAAGCAACTTGCCAAAACATTTGTTTGTAGCATCTCGATGTACGGCTGTGAGACATGGTGCTTATCTGAAAGTGATAAAAAAAGACTAGAGACCTTTGATGTGTGGTCGTACAGAAGAATTCTTGAAATTTCCAAGAAAGACCACGTCTCACGAACAATGAGGTTCTCAGGATAATCTAGGAGATAGGCACCTAATAAGAACCATCTCAGAGAGGCGAGCCCGATGGATCGGTCACATCATGCGCCACGATGGCCTTCTTAACAACATTGTGGAGGGGATGGTTGAGGGTACTGTAGAGGGCGCCCTAGACGGGATTATTTGCAGAAGTGTTCGAGGACATGAATTGTAGCTCTTATGCTGAGCTGAAGAGGGTTACAGAGGACCGAGAGGAATGGAGATCGAGATGCAAGATTCTGTTGTTGCAAACCAATCCACCGGATTGATACTACTACGAAGATCTGATTTTAAAACGCATTACATATATGGCTGCGTTGGCTTTTGATGAAATGCTAAGATTCACAGCCTTCTTATTTACGGCTCGATCATCCAGATTCTTAAAATGAACTAAAAAATTATAGACAGCTTCGCAGGTGGCAAATTCAGGCCGACTGCTTTGTGTTTCTGTACGTGAAGGAATGCGTAATTTTGTTTATTGTTCTTTTAAGAGCGGTCCAGTCCACAAACTAACTTCTCGCGGCTCGCAGTGTTTCTGCGATTGTCAAAAATATATCGGGAATTTAATTTACTGCTTTGCTCGATGTTTATTCCGCGCGCAAAACTTTTTACATAAAACAAGAGAGTACCGACAGATGAAATGTTTTATGCTCATTATCGCTGAATATCTTAGCCAAAGTTTTATCTTCCCATATTAGTTCATATCTGGAACATTTAATAAGCACAAATCACTGCCTTTCAGTTGGCAAAAAACTTCACATGCAGCCTAGTGTGACACACGCAGATTAGTTTGCTGTCAAACATAATAAAACGACAGCCTTTCTTCGTTCTCGATTTTGAATTTAAAATAAACGAAGAATAAACGTTGGGAAAACATTCGAACACAATAGAAAAAAAATGCTCGTAAACGAAAAGAAATTAAAATTTTGTTCGATATTTGAATTCTCTTGAAATTTTAGTTCCAATATTTAGGGTTGATATCCTGTCATTGTCTGTCCTTCTGTTTTGTAGGAACTGGAGCAGAAGGCGCCGAAGGAGGCCGGCGTAATCGTTGGGGGCGCGGGGGCGCCGGCTCCGCTGCTGGTGGACGACGCCTTCGAGCTGTCCCCCGAGAGACTGCGGCTGTTTGAGGTGCTGGGTGAAGGAGCTTTCGGGGTGGTTCGCCGTGGCAGGCTACCAGACGGACGGGCAGAGGTCGCCGTCAAGATGCTGAAAGGTAAGACCATCTGCTAGCCAGTATCTAACTTAACCAGGCAAACTGACAAATTCAACCGCCGTAAAGCCCTGACCATCTGCAACCAGGCATCATCATTCCATATGTGCTCCATAACATATGGTTATCGTAAACTACTGTAAAGTCCTGTCATCTGATATAGACATCAACATCAATCAATGTTAGCTCCTCCCAGTACACTCTGTATATGGTTCCTAACGGCTTTCGAGGATGGCGATGGCCTTTTTACTTTCAATTGTAACTGATACTATGCATTGTTATTATGATATTCAAATATAATTATTTTTTAAGCAACTATTACAAGAAATCGATGCTGTTTTTTGTCCCTTTCACTGGCATTCAAGACTAATGGATATTGACCGAAAATGGAGGATCGACAAGGATAGGAGGCCTACTTTCAACAGTGGACAGAAGATGATGATGAATACATTTAAGACTCAAGTATTATCATTCTATTTGAATTGAACCTCAAGTTTTTGTGTTTAGACGACCCATCTGCTGAGGAGGTGAAGCAGTTCAGGCAGGAGATCGACATGATGAAGTCCGTGGGCGCGCACGCGCACATCGTGAGCTTGGTGGGCTGCTGCACGCGCCCCGCGGCCGCCATGATGCTGGTCGTGGAGTTCTGCGCCTGGGGAGATCTGCAGAACTATCTCAGGTACGCTACACCGAAAAACCGTTATATTGTTCTACCCCGGCGGATCGTAAAACTGCTTGAAAACAATGTCATATTCATATGTACATAAACAATGGCATATGAATAAACAGCCGCTGTAGTCTCAAAGACATATGTTGTGTGTTTCAATTTTCAACATTTTTAAGAAGTTTGGATGATAAACCATTTTTTATATTTGTCCAACTCAGATCAGCGTGGGACGCCATGGCGTCGCGGAGCCGCGGCAAGGGCGCCGAAGAGGGGACGCTGCAGTACGCAGAGCTGCTGGGCGAAGACACGCCCCTGCCTGAGGGCGGCGCCCCCGCACTGGGCGGCGCCCCCACGCTCATCATCAACCGCCTGTACGAGCTGCAGCCGGGCCCCGCAGAGCGTTGCGTGTCCCCAGCCGACTTGCTCTCCTTCGGGCGGCAGATCGCCATGGGCATGGAGTTCTTGTCGCGCAACCGCGTGGTGCACCGCGACTTGGCCGCGCGCAACGTGCTCGTCTGCCGAGACAAGACCGTGAAGATCGCGGACTTCGGGCTCAGCCGCGACGTGTACCAGGAGAACATGTACCGCAAGCAGGGCTCCGGAAAACTGCCCATCAAGTGGATGGCACTGGAGTCCCTCACACATCAGGTCTACACCACGCAGAGCGACGTGTGAGTCACCAGTATATTTACCTGCGGGTAGGGCTAATAAGACGAGACTCTTGAAGTCCCCGGCTTTGTAGGTTAACAAGAACCAGATATACTCCTACTTTTCACAAACTACTTTGTGCAGTGTTTTGTTACACGTGTGAAAGGCGCTTGATGAAATGATGTTGAATTAACCACTATTCTGAGAGAACAGCTTTAGTGATTGTTGTGTGTTTGCGCAGGTGGTCCTTCGGCATCCTTCTGTGGGAGATCGTGACGCTGGGAGGCAATCCTTACCCCAGCATCGCCACCTGCCGCCTTCTGCGCCTGCTACTGTCAGGGTACCGCATGGAGCGCCCCGGGAACTGCTGTCCTGAACTGTGAGTAACGCTGATAAACTAATCGCTGCGTATAAAAGTACGATCAAGAATGAAGGGAAGACATATAGTCATTTGCCTTCGCCATGAGTCGGTCGACGCGCTGACGTACATGTTGAATAAAGCGTGAACCATATTAAACTGCTTGGCAGCTGCTGGCAGTAGCACTAACAAGCAGCGGCAGTCGATATTGGCAGTACAGTAACGGCTTGCTTAACCAGCGGCTGGCAAGCAGCCTAGTGTAAGTCTTGCTAAAATAGCTGGCCAAACTTGTTTTCATGTGGCAAGGTGTCGAGAATTGTAAATCTTTGGGAGCAAAAACCCGCGCGGACAGCTTTTTCTGTACACAAAAAAAATGTTGGCGTGAAATAAAATTAAAAAGCGTCCCTTGTTTCATGAGAGCAAGTTGTAAAAATGTAATGTTCGAAATAAGGAAATCCAAGCCCACCTTTACTACCGTGTGAACACGAAGAATTGTTATTAGTAGCGAATAGATAGTTGTTGTAGTTATTAGATATTTGACGTGTCCGTGGTGCAGGTACGGGGTGATGTTGTCGTGCTGGCGGTCGCGGCCCCGCGAGCGGCCGAGCTTCACGCAGCTGCGGCTGCAGCTGGACACACTGCTGGGCGGCCTCTGCGCAGACAACTACCTCAGCCTGGACGTGCTGGACACCAAGGACATCAAGGACGCGAGGAAGATCGCCTCCGACCGCCTTTCCAAGTGAGCCCAGCTCATCAATCATAGTTTTTGTTACTTACCTCTAATGCTCAACTTACCCGTTTGACCCGTCTGGCTGACACGGGGCATAAGTCTTCGTTTGAGCCAGAAATCATGGCTCCAACACAAGGAAAATATGCTCACATAGTGAAGGAAGCCATTGAAATCAAGACACATTAACATCAACAAGGATGACAGCCTGATCCTTAAAGCGGCATGGCTTTCACCTCTAGCACATGCCCAAAAACCTTTACAGACGAACAAAGACAACCGAAACTATCCAACATGACACTCGAAGGTACGTTTAGCTGATAGCTAAACTACAGTCTTCCTATATTCCGAGGCATGTCTATGATGATTTTAATTTCACGTCTGCATTTCAGGGGCAGCCTCACAAGTCAGCTGACCGATGTTGACAAGGTCAATGACTCTGATAGATATGTGCGGCCAGTGTGCAACCGCCTGAACCACTACAGCAGCCAGCCTGCCTCACTGGGCGGCAGCAGCCCCCGCGCCCCCGAGCCCTTGCCCGCCTGAACACACTGATGGGGGCTCAGATACATGCAGCCTTCCCCATATAGAGCCTCCATATATCAGAGTGTCCATCATCATCATTCCATATCTGCTCCCTCCGTCGTCATAAATTGCCGCCACAAAGCTCCGCCTCTTACCAAGTTTCCAGGATAGGGAGATCCTGGGGGGCTGAAGAAAAAGCCGCTATAGCTTTTGCTACCCTGCTGCATCTCGAAGATAACCCTTAGCCAGGTTCACTTTTGTCTCTTGCAGAATGGAATGCTTTCGTGTTCACAATATTACCTCCGCATTCCTTATAGAGTCACCTGTGCTCAAATCCTGTTGTACTGGCTTTACTGTGCATTGGCTTTGGACGTTGTGCCAAGATACGCACCGGAAAAAAAGGCTTGGAGTAATACGTGCGCTGTACAGGCGGCATTTTGTTTTGATCGAGAATAGCTGCGATGCATGGATTTAAAAGACGCTCTAGCGTTTCAGTGACCTGTACGCAACTAGATATGTACAGCCCTCCCAGTCTGAACCCCATCTAGAGAATCACCACATTACGTAGTCCAGGACAGATTTATTTTTCGATCCGTCTATACCAAATAATATGTGTAATATATTTTTAAATTCCTCTTATTGTGATCGAGATATAAGACCCCAATGAATTCCTTTAGTTTTAATATTTAACGTACTATTAAAAATGTTTTTTTTTAATATCACGATGTGTGACATTATGAGAGTTTTTGTGAAATTATGTATATTTATGTAAGGTTATGTGACGTTATGTATGGAAAGTGACGTTATGTGAAGTCGTGTATGTGACAGTGCGAGCTTAAAGTTGACCATAAGGACATAGGGTAATTCCTTAAAATACTAATAAGTATATATTTATTAGAATTACGCTCTCTTTAAAATATACATAACTGTGTGCGGAAGCTTTAAATATTTCAATCGTCGCAGTCTATTGTTCGCTCTTTATTCCTTTCATATGACAAAGAATTGAAGCAATCTCTTCAGAAGCTGGAGCAGAAATTTTACATGTGCGACGATTCCATATTTTTTGACTGACAAATACTCGTGACGCTTTAATTATTTTTTACCAAATTATCCAAATTATAATATAGCACATAAAGATATTTTTATGTTATTTTAACTATAAATATGGAGCCATATTGTTTTATCAGCGTATGTTGTCTTATGCTGCATAGATTTGTGCCAAGTGAACAAGTTGAAGAAGAAAGATCAGTGTGAAGAACAAAGGAGAAATTGATTTGAAAGATTTTTTAACTTCGATGTAAATACTAAATCAAATAAATAAAATTAAATGTTGAGTTTATTTTACCATTTTATGGACAGCTAATTTTTTAATTTTTCAGAAGAAAAAACTATTAAATAGTTTAAATGGAATAAATTATTTTCTTCACGTTATTAATATAATTTTAATTCCTTGCATCAAGTTTTTCTTGAATGATATGTTGATGGAAGTCTTGTGATTCTTCGAGCTGCTTTTTGAATGCGGTGAAAGTCTAATCTTTACCCAATCTTTTTTCATAACCTAAATATAGGCAGGAAAATAACCAAATTTATAGGTTTTGTGTTAAGTCTTATGTGATGAATCAATTTCTTTGACGTCTCAATCACAGTGAAACGTCAGCAAAAATCAGCTGTGTTCGAAGTATCTTATAATATGTTTCACAGCACATGGGTTGACCCAAAAAACCATGGATTCCAAATCTATCTGTAAGAATCAAATTATACCTATCAGTGTGTAATTAAAATTATAAGATTATATATAATTTGTATTGTACATAATATAAATAAGGTTATATTTTTGTAAATAAATGACAAACGATGAAATCATATTTCCTGTGTTGAGTTAGTAAATGATTTGTAATAATGAAGTTAAAAATTTTAATAAATTTACTTTTCCTGTGGTTCCATTTTTAATTTCTTTCATGTTTTCGATAAAATAATGCATTTTTCTGATTCCTTTTAAGCCATACTTTCTCTCATAAATCCTATCAAAACGTAAGACCACTGTTTATCGGCCTGCGGGTCAGCCTCGGTCCATGTAAGACTACCAAAGGTCAGGGGCTTGAAATGTGTCTTGAGTTTTTGCTGTCCTTGGGCTATTGCTGATGTAGTGCACAGATATTGTAGGGCTAATTTGTTTCAATACTGAGTTACCACGCAAATAAACAATATGCATCAAAACAAAACAAATAAATGCATATTTAATAAAATACCGCTCTATTAAAATGCATAAAATGCAACCATTTCATCCAAAAATATTAAAAACTAACATATTCTAAGTGTGACAATAAATTATATATTTATCAATGAAAATATTGAATAAACAAACGTTTTTCTAATACTATTTCAAAATGGAATGTGCTGTGCGGGCCACTTCCCACTTCCCACTTCCCACTGACGTCCAGTTTTGCAGGATCAGTTTTTTTTTGGATACCGCAAAAATCATACCTTTGTTCATACACAGAAGTTTGCATCCAGTTTTTTATGGGATAGCATTGGCAGTCGGAGAAGACAATTCAGACTCAATGGACGTAAATAATCTTCTGATATTATACTGGTACTTTCGCCGCTGAAAGCAATGCAAAAAAAGATTTTGGGTTCACCCGATCCTAAAACTACGATCGAGATTAGGCACATTTCGTAATCTCATGGATGGTATGGATGGTAAACAGGATGCTAGTGGGAACACTTCCATTAAACTATGTACGTAACTAAACTGGATACCGTTTTTTATTGGATTCATTCGTCCAGTTCGTACAGCACATTTCGAACGGATCGGATTTTTGCAGTATCCTGCAAACCGAATGCTCATGTGAATGTTACCACAGTAGCATGTATACTACTAAACGTGATCCTGCAAAACTGGACGTCCGTGGGAAAGGGCCCCAAGCTGATGTTTGAAGACATTTCTTTTAACTTATCCCTCTCTAAAAATTTCCATCCCAATCTTCTAATCTCCGAGTTACGCAAAAATGTGTTTGTGATTGATTAAATAAATGTCTCACAGAATGTTGGTTTAACCTAGTTTATTAAATATTTTTTTTACAAATGAGACAAAATCAGGTGGAGTGTTCCTGTGCAGTTTTCCGGATGCAGGGACGATGGTGTTTAATAGCTGTCGACGCGTGGTGACACGTACTCCTCGCCCGGCTTCAGTATTCCGGCCTTGATCTGCCGCTCCCGTTCCTGCTTCATGGCCTGCAAACACACATTTATCCTGAGCATTCAACATTTAAAATTACACCTGATGTCAGTCAAATGTGATCGTAATAGCAATCAAACCTTGCGATACTCGCAAATCAACAAATACAATTCTAAAAAAAATACAGGAGAGAACCTATCAACATGGATTGGCGCTCTAAAAGCATTTCAATTTAGTCGCTAGATACTACATGTGGAAACAATGTTCTTAAAAGTCTTTTTAAAGGTGGTACAATTAAGAGAGGAGTATCGCAAGTGTTCATTGATCCATTTCATTAAAAAAAATGTGAGAAATCAAACTTAATCGATCATTATCATAATTGATTTAACTTGATCTTGTTATCGTTAAGTAAAAAGGGAATCTGACATTTCATTTAAAAAATGATCTCAAATATTCTAAAATACGATAGTATATAATTAAAATTTAAGTTGAGCCGCCCTAGGGGACCAAAAGGTTTAGTCTTTGGGAGCCGGAATAATCACATGTTCTCATAAGAAATGCCAATAAACAATGATCAAAATAATTAGGTCCTTGCTAATTTATTATATTATGCCTTGGAAGATAGGCAGTCGGGAAGTATGGACACTCAAACCTCATTTGTGGGACTCTATTTTGTGCGATTTTGAAGTTATGCGTTTTTTGTTAAATGCAATATATTTTTTTAAATATATTTTTGACATCATATGAATGTATGTACATATGATCTCAAACATATACAGTCGAACCCCTTATTAAACTACTCCGAATATCACGATGGATTGAAATATTCGCCGCCTATACCCCAACTTGCGCCTAATGTTACAAGGCCGACTATTCATTTGACACAGGTTCGGCTGCACACACACAGCCGGGCGGCCGTCTGTGCGGTGCATACAGTCAAATGGTGGCTAGCTAGGTGTATAAGAGCAATTAAAAAGAATGAAATTGCAATAAGAAAATCCATTATTGAGGGGACCAACATAAGTTCCAAATTATCATCATACACAAGAGATACGTTATTAGAAAAAACTGAACAAGAGCTCCGAATCTTTACTGAAGATTTAACCAAAAAAAGAATCCCGATAAGTAGTTATTTACTTCAAGAAAATGCACGTAAATTTTATGAAGAAATTGAAAAATTGGAGCCGTCTACTGATTCATGTTCCGGGGGAAATAAAAAAAATTGTGCATTATTGTGTATATTTTATACAACAGTTTCAAAGTTATGCGGTTTTTAAAATCCATGGAACGCATCTTCCTTTTTTCTATGTAAATCATATTACTTTTTTTGTGCGATTTACCACGGAACGCATCTATCGCACAAAAAAGGTTTAGGTGTATATAACACGGAGCTTGAAGAGCAAAGACTTCTTGAGGCTAGGCAAGAATAATGACAGTAATAATAATAAAAATATGATAATCTTCATGAGTAATGATCTGTAGCTTGTCTTACCATGGTGCGCTGCAACTGCTTCGTTTGGAACTGGCACTCGTGGAAGTCGTTGAGCAGATCTTCGCACTTGATCTTGCCGCGGTCGGCGCCGTACGCCTCCACGCAGTCCATGGCGGCCATCTCCATGGTGGCGCAGCGGCCAAAGTGCTGGCAGCTGATGAAGTTGCCGCTGATGTCGGTGAGCGGCAGGCGCAGGAAGGGGGAGATGATGGGGGGCGCCATCTCACTCAAAACATATACAAGTAAAGCAAAATAAAACATAAAAATTTGAAGACAATTTAATCATACTACGAGATTAATAAAATAACTGCAGGGCGCCATAGTCCAGTGGTAAGAGAGTTTGATTGTCATTCGGACGCTGTCGGATCAAATCCTAACCAAGCTTAATTTTATTAAATTGATTAAATTCAAGCTTTATACATGCCCCTGGGAGGGTTGAGCCACACCTTAACAATAATAATAAGAGCCTTGTTCAGGCCTCGAGAGCATCGGGCTGATAATCCAATCTCCTTAAAAACCCTGATTATTGAACACCCAAATATTTCTCTGGTACTACAGCCGCAGTCTATGCAAGTTTGCGCTCTTGCAGGAGGCTCCTGGGAACCATCTTTGTTCCCATGTGGACCTCCGGGATACAGGTTTTCTAGGACAAGTCATAGACAATCTGAGCTTACAGAACTGTGAAACGGAAATTTGCGGTGCTCATATGCGGTAAAAAAAACGACACTAAACACCAATTATTAAAGTGTTTAAGAGAAAACATTGAGGATTGTAAAAGTATAACACGATTTAAAATGGATGGTAAAATTTTTTTACTTACATTTAATACATGGAAACAAGTTGACATTTTATCAAGGGTATGTATATGATTTATCATTGATATTTTTATTATGTTTTTACATAAATAATTAGATGCTTATATTCAAATTAATAAAATTCTTAATATTAATAAAGGTTAATACAAAAATGTAAATTACAAAACATACCAAACTTTCAAGGATCATACTAATATTTCTCTAATGTGTAGGTATAGATTTTTATGTCGGGATTAACTATAAGCTTCATCGAGACAGTTAATCCTTCCGAATTGAATTAAGAGGTTAAATATGAATAAATAATTGTATAATGACAGTTTACTATAATAATAAAAGAAATAATAAATAAGATGTGTTGAGAAAATACTTTTGTGTAAGTAAATATTAGGTTATGTTACGTAAATGTCAATCTGTCATTTTCTAGTCTAGAGTTAATTTGATTCTCATTCAGTTTTGGCGACTCAATTGAACTAATGTTAAATATATAAACGCTAATTCGGTACAATTCAGATAATTATTTGTAACTTACAATAAAATAAAGTGATTTCCACGTTAGACGTCACAAGGGACCGAATAAAATACTTGAACCATAGACTAGATAACAAAGTATATGGAGTACAAAATAAATGTCCATTGAATCATGATATAAAATCGAAAATGAAAAAGTTCGTCAGACACAGCTCTACCGAAAAGCTGTAATTCCAAATCGAGCCAAGAAAACCTACGAAATTATTTGACATTAAAGTCACTTCTATTAGATACTTCAGTTCCACCTTATTGTAATCTATTAATATTTAAACATTTATTTAAATCGAAAAATGCTATATAAACTCCAAACTACAACATAACTTATTAAGGTTATAATTTATCATGAAAATAAGTACAATATTATAAGTAAATAAGCCTACTCCGAAAAGTGGCAGGTACGAAGTGGGGAGCCCAACCAAACCTGATCCGCACAAGTGCTCTAGCTCTCTGTTCCTCTGCTGGCGAGTATGCTGCGCCAGTATGGGCGAGGTCTGCCCATACCAAGAAAGTGGATATTGCTCTGAATGAAACGTGCCGGGTGGTTACGGGGTGCCTAAAACCTACCCCAATATCAAAGCTATATCAACTCTCGGGCATTGCCCCACCAAACATACGGCGAGAAGTTACTACCAAGAGGGAACTCACCAAAGCAACCCACGACGCACTCCACCCTATGTTTGGGTACCAAAAGATAACTACACGGCTCAAATCAAGAAGACGTTTCCTACAGTCGACAACGGAACTGGAGATACCTGAGGCCACCCTGCGGCTGAACATGTGGAGAAGCGCAACTGAGGGGAATACTTGGATTGCCCCGAAAGAGGACCTAGCCCCTGGACATGACCAAGGGTGGAATATATGGAGGTCCCTTAACAGACTTCGGACCGGAGTATGCAAGACGAGGACACAAATGAGGGTCTGGCAGTCTTACAGCGGACCGACTGAATGTGACTGCGGCGTGGAGCAGACCCTGTCACACCTTCTGGAGTGTGCGCTGTGCCCGAATAGCTGCACCCAGGAAGACCTGATGATGGCCAAAAGTAACGCCATCGACGTCGCCCACTTCTGGGCAGACAGGATCTGACCCTGTTGTTTCCGACACGATTATATATATTAAATAAGCCATTTTTTTCAAACACTTTTATAATTGTTGTTTTGTAATAATACATTCCGATGAATTTCATGTTCAACAATTTATTTATTTTCAGTACACTGATGGTACATATAACGAAAATAGAAGTAGCATTTCTTTACCGTACTCGAATATTGTGGATAAAACAAATAAAATATTATTTAAATACAAGTATTTTGTTTTTTTATCAAATTTGTTTTAAAAATGCATTACCAATCACTTTAAATATGATTTTTATTTTTTAAGTTTCATACATATAAATGTTATTCTATTTTTACGATGTGATAAAATTGTCATATAAGAATATTGCTATAATAAAATACCTATTACCTGTTCCAATCATAAAATAACAAACATTGTCTATGTCAGTAAATGTCAAAACAACGAGACGCGGTTGTCGAATCTTGATCGTCGGTTCTTGTTATATATATATATATATATATATATATAGTTTAGATTATATTTAACTGATTCAACGCCTGAAAAATGAATTTAATGGTTCATTGTCAGTTGTGGATGGGGAGTGTAAGTTTTTACTTAAATATAACTTGCAGATGTCCTTGTAACAGCCGTAGAGGTTATATTTTGCCGTTTTTGTCTCATCATCAGCCTGTGTCCGTCTGCCGTTGAACGTAGGCCTCCCTCGTGAATATCCATCCTCTTAAGTCCTCCGCTTTCCGCATCCAGGCCACTTCCACTATTCTTATGATGTCGTTAGTCATCTTACAGCCAACGCTCCGTTTGTCCGTTTTTGGACGCCACTTGGGTGCTCTAGGGTGGTAATATTATGCACCTACCGAATGCTATTAAAACTGAAATTTTAATAGCAAACAAGTAATTATTTTGGCTTTGGTTTTATCTATGTTCATTTTCAGACCAATTTTCTTCGACGCTTCATTGAAGTCTTAGAGCATGTCTTGAAGCTTTATCAGGTGATTCAGCTATTAGTACTATGTCTCCTTTTTACTCAGAGAGGCAAAGAAGCGCTTTTGGAATGATCATTCGGTCATAAAAGAGCGCTATACAAATACTAATATAATAATATGTCATATGCAAATCGGAGGTGGGAAATGTACACTCCGTTTATATTTATTCCACATTTTATATATATCTTAGCGTTTCTGTAGAGTTTGGGAGATAACATCTCCTTGTCTAACACCTTTGCTTATATTAATATTGTTAGTGCTATCATGTAGCTGGACCATCATTGTTGCAGAGTTGTATAGAGATTTGATAAGCTCTATATACTGATAGTCTATTTTGCAGTATTGTAGTGACTCTTAAACTACCTTGGGGTGGTAATACGCACTTACCAACTGCTATTAAAAATGCAGTTTATAGCCTTTCACAACCAACTCCACTCCCACCTGTACATGGTGAGCCCAACATGTCACATCAAGATTACGGCAACCGATCCCTTTGGCAATGTGACGTGATGAACTGACAGGGCTGAGAGAGTTACGAAAAGAGCTCTCCCAGCTTCATATTGGCGTGGAATAAAACGGTCATAAGCTTGCCGAGCTGCCTGGCAAGCGTGGCGTTTTAAACTAACCACTTCATATGATAGCAGAACAAAGTTTTTTTCTAAATGATCATTATTAAATATTTATATAAGTTAGAAAACCTTCTTAAATATATATTTTTTTATTTTACTTTTGGACACAGTTCAGAAGCTTATATAAAAGGCAGTTGTAGTATCAGAGTGCTTCTAACATGGTATGTTCGTTGGTCAATCATTGTTATTGTTACTTTATTGCTTATTTTAATTTTATAATTTTTATAATTTCGTCTGCTCTTTACGATTAAATGGTTCAGGACTTTGGAGCATCGAGTGAGAGAAATTTCGATCTTCTCAAAAATGTCAAAATATATATCTGCCACAGTCTCTTGTTGAATACAGCAGGTGGAGCTCGGTAAACTTTGGCGAAGAAGTCATAAAGTGCAACATTTAACGTCACCTTTCTATTTTTGATCAAACCCATGTTTGGTGTAAATCGGTGAATGGGAATTCTATATTCTAACCAACACTGCCAATTTCTTACCAAACATGACAGTCTAAAACTAAACCGTGTATACTATACGAACATCTTTTTTTTCTATGGATTTTTTAAATTATTTATTAGAATATTATTTTATTATTTCAATATTCTAATCTACTTTTATAGATCATTGACTAAATATTACTATATATATATATGACTAAATACTTTATATTACAATATTATAAGTAATTAAATATACACATACTATAACGCAACAAATTCTTTTTATACTAATTTTAATTTTAATTTTTTAATTATTATTTTACGTCTAATCTACAATCAATGGAACACAGACGTAAGGTTGGTTCTCTTAGTCTTTTCTACCGTTATTACCACGGTCGCTGCTCTTCGGAACTTAAAGAACTAATTCCTCCTGCACCCACTCACAGCCGACAAACTCGTCTTACACTTGCCGAACATCCATACACGGTTAATATATGTCGACCAAGAACTGGCAGCTTCCAAAGTTCCTTCCTTAATGCCACCGGTAAGCTATGGAATGCTCTTCCAGCGTCTGTGTTTCCTCCTTCCTACAATCTGGATCTCTTCAAGAAACAGATAAATATACACTTGCAATCTCCCCAACCCACACACAAACACGAACACAACACACGTTTCCCGCATGCAGCGTCCAGCCTCCCTGGCTGAGCGTCATAGAGTGCACTGGTCTTGACCGGTTGTGCTCTTCTGCATGCGTTTACATAAAAAAAAAAAAATACGCATCAATTCGTTCAGAAAAAATAATCGGCAGAGGCAGGATGCGAACCAGCGAACCTTGGAACCAACTTTGTTCAAGTTCAATACCCTTGACCACACGACCATCGACTGCCCCGACAGGGCAGTGCAGGTAGTCAGGCACACAATAATATGAAAATAAATTATCGGTTTTCTTGGATGTCAGCTGGAGTCCAACATGACTGAGAGCTTCATCATGGGCGCCTTCCACAAGATGGGCGAGCAGCCGCAGACGGTGAAGGTGATGCGCAACAAGTTCACTGGGGAGCCTGCCGGGTACTGCTTCGTGCACTTTGCCACCGACGAGGCAGCCATCGACGCGATGCATAAGCTGAACGGCAAACCTATCCCCGGCACGAGCCCCCTGGTGCGCTTCCGCCTCAACAGCGCCAGCCGCGAGAGCCGTGTGGCCACGGAGCGGGAGTACTCGCTGTGGGTCGGCGACCTCAGCACGGACGTGGACGACTACAGCCTGTACCGCGTCTTCTCGCAGAAATACTCTTCCATCAAGATGGCCAAAGGTCAGTAGTCACCAAACCTTGTTCTATTGCTACAAGACACTGCTTTTCTGAACTTGCTCAATTTATCGGAACTGCAATTTCTAAGCATCTTTACACGCTAGACATGTCGACTTCTGTGTGCTTACAATGTGTTAATTAAAAAAAAATTGAGCTTTTTAGTTTGCTACAATTTTCCTTTTGTGCATAAATTTGTTATTATTTAACACGTTCACCGCCATGTCAGCCACCAGTGGCCGACACTGATTCATTACAATCACGCCGCATAGGCCACCGGTGGCCGACACGACAAACATAAATTTGACTTTTCGTTTTGCGCTGTTAGCCACGCGCTCCATACAAACTGCTATTTAGAATGTTCGACGCGGCCCTAACACCACAAAAACATTTTTTGTCACTTTACAAAAAAAGGTGTTGGCTATGAACGTGTTAATAAAGTGAAATTGCATTTTCTGACGCTCGATTATAATTTCAATTCTACATGCTCGTTCCGTACATGGATTTTATTTTTTAGATAAATGCGACGAAGTTTTGAAACCATGTTTTCAGGCCGCACCTTTCCACATTTCTAATATTAAGGAATCTTTTATCTTCTAAAACTGAACTTAAAACTGTAGATAAATAATGTTTATTTACTTTAATCTTACAATAGAAAATTATTCTCTAAATAATTTAATAAAACACAGAATTTGTCCGATTGTTAATTTGTTTCTTGGCCTCAGCTAGAATTCTTCTTAGACATAATTATTTTGTTTATATATTTTGATAACCATTAATTTTGTGTTCATTTTTAACTTCAATGATTACAATTATTCTGAAAGAATCTTCTTGTAATCTTGTCTTTCACAATTATTAAATCATTTAAAAAGATTTTTTGATTTCCTTTGAATTAATTTCAGTGATATTGGACAACACTGGCTTCAGTAAGGGCTACGGTTTTGTGCGCTTCGGCAGCGAGGAGGAACAGAAGAATGCTCTGTGGGCCATGAATGGTTACGCGGGACTCGGCAGCAAGCTGCTGAAGATCTGCAACGCCGTCCCCAAGCCCAAGAACGCCACCACTGGAGCCACGACCCCGGCTAACTACGCCCCACAAACGGTACGACCTTATTACTTCCTCAATATAATTTTTCCTCAATTCAAGGCTTCCTGCAATCATATCATTGTTTAACCCTTTGGACGCGGAAAGCGACTATAGTTGCCCGAATTTTTATTCCTCTTCGACGCGTAAATCGACTATAGTCCATGGCTACGACATCGTCTGTAATATACAGACCTTTTTTGTTACGCAATTATTGCGCAGGGGTGGGGGAAAGAGAGGCCAAACATGTCTCTCTTTTCATCATTATAGAAGGCAATATTATTTTTTATAATATTTTTATGTGTTGACACTGAACATTCAGAATTCACATTTAATGGAATGGATCGACACCCTCCATATAAGCATTATTTCATGACTATAATATATGACATATACTCCATGTTATATTTTTCAGTTTTTTCTGTCATTTTTATAATATTTCCATAAAAGATTTTTATACATAAGTATAAAAGTTTGTTATAGTATATATTAGTAAATTAATATAATTTTGTTAGTAATAAATATAATTATAGTTTTTTTTTTTTTTTTAACTTTTTTGCCTCTTCATCCTTCATCATCTTTTTTTGACATCCCTGTTATGTCATAAACATAGCAAGGGTTGGGTATTATGACATTCCCTTCATTGAAAATCATAAATAATTACTAATAATTGTATAATCTCTAACAATTTTTTAGGTTATTTTTTTTTTTGATATTTAAATTTCATTTTTTGAGCCCCCCCTGCCCCCCCTGCCCCCAAAATATAACCTGACGACTATTTTTTGGTGTATTTAATCATGATATTCAATGAAAATAGAAGTAAAAACAATTTAATAGAATACTTTATTTTTCACGGAAAATTACCATTTTTCAAATCAACTTTTTAATTTCGCTCGCCGCGTTGAAAGGGTTAAATAAAGATTGTTGCTAGTATTCATCCAGAAATGGGCTTTATCGCGTTTTTTTTTAAATTTCTATTTAAACACACAGGAGAATACCACCAGATGGTGATAATGATTCTGAAGTTTACCATTACCAACGCTTACCATTCTACATATGATTAAACACTACATGGAGAGTGTTGATCCGCCAACGTCATAAACTACAGCCCAAAATTCACGCATCATCCTTATTATTACAGGAATTTGCTATAAATGGGTGGTCTTCACGGGATGACTTTCGTCTACAACTAATTTTTGATTAATAGGCTTTGACTGGCATTTTACGGGTTAAGGATCAAATTCACACCAATCAGGGATATTTTAGAGCTCAGAAATTGCTAAAAAATATGTATATAAAAAAAAGCTGACCTTCGGCTTGCTAAGCAAATGCTTTTAACACTGAGCTATACCCGCCGGAGGGTATTCATTTGCTTATGACTAAGCGCAGGGTTGTATAAAATTGGTATAAAATTGATAAAAGTCCCATATATCTTTACATTACGATTCGAGTCACGTCCGCACGAGTCGCTCGACTCTCGACTCGTGCGGACGTGTCTGTCATCCTACCTACAGAATGGCTTCTAGTTGCACTTGAGACATTGCGCAGGTGCATCGGCGTTTGGACGAGCACCGTTTGTTGCTTGAGCGGCTCTTAAAGGCTGTTGGATGTGGAAAGGAGGACACATCGACGTCCGTTGGTGTGGACTCTCCACTCAACCAACAAGTCTCCCGTCTTCCCGAAGGCGCTTGCCTCGAGCGTGTAAAAAATGGCTACCTTCACTGAAATTGTCAGCAGTCCTCGCCAAGCCTCGCCGTCGATCAGCTGTGACAGCAGAAACTCCGAGCCTGCCGTCATCGAAGCCGCTACTACTATTCAAGAAGCCCCTGCTGTTCCGAGCAAGACTCCCATTGACTCCCGTGCTATGTCAGGACGAGTCATCATTCGAGGAACTGGAGGGCCTGGATGCTTTGTCCCTGGATGCCCTCTCCCTCACCCGAGCAATCTTTCCGGGGAAGTACATCATTCCGATTTAAGTCGCGCCTCTCCTGTTGCGGAAAGGCATCAACATTCACTACGTCAGGTGATCCGTGGTTCTGCAGCTCCTTCAAAGAATGTTGCTGGAGTGAAGATGGCGTATCTTCACGCCAAGGGTCTTCACCCAGATACTACGGCTGATGACTTGCAGAGCTTCGTGGCAGCGACCGCTGCATTCAATCCCTCATGGATAACCATCAGGAGGATTGTCAGCAGACGGACGCTGTCAACATCCTTCAATGTCGGGGTCATCGCGACTTCGCTGGTGTCTCTCATGGCGCCTGAAGTGTGGCCTGAAGGGACCATCGTTCAACCCTGGATACGTGTAAGACGAAAGAATCGCAGTGAACAGTGGTTGAACCCAACTTGAGTGAATATATTGACATATTTAGTGTGTTATTGCTTCGGATTCAGTGCAGGTGTTGACTGATATGAAATGTTGACGTTTGTTTTTGTAACAATAATGCCGTATTATTTGTGTGTCTACCACGATATACTTATAGCATGGTTTTTGTTGTTGCAATTCCAACAATTTGCATTGAAATATTTCGACACTTGTTCTGAGTATGAGGTCATGGATACTGAATGTGACAATACACTTACAACGCTGCACTTATAAATGTTAGTTTGAATTAGAATTTAAAAAATATTTTGTAATTCCTTGATAAAAGATCTGATACTATTTCTATTTCTGTAATCATGCTTTATTAATTTGCTAAGTGTATCTTTATAAATTTATGTATATTGTATTGGAGCTTGTGCTCTGTTAAATAAATAAATACATTTGGAAAAGATGGTTTTCTTGGAAAAGTAGTGAGATTTCAACTGTATGCACTCTGCGGTAAACTTTTCACACATTTTATTAAGTCATGTAGCAAGTCCAGCATTACTAGCAACACTAAAGTATGAATGTTTTTTAAATTTATACACAAAATCAGTTTGATATTTACGGGTTTTTGTTTTGAAACTGACATAAAATAAATGAAACAAGAATTTTTGTTAAACTTTCTCACTTTCCTAATTTATTTGTCAAAATGAATCACTTTGACTATGTTTTTTTATAGGTCGATGAAGTTTGTACTTTCTGTTTCATTAAATACAAGAGAAATTTGAGTTCAGCAATAAAAGGAATAAATTTATAGAGAAACAATTAATTTTTCTTAATTTAAATATGTACATTAATTGAGCCACATGATCAATTTTAATTTATGTTTCAGTAAGGATATAATACGTATGAATCTCTGTTTTCCAGGATTATTCGCAGCAGTATTATGACCCATCAGCGTACTGGCAGAACTACTCACAAGCTTGGTCGGGGTACTACGGAACAGAGCAAGGGGCTGAACCCCCAGCAGCCCCCACCACAGAGGCAGTTCCTGAGACCACAGTTGTAGATGATGACCTAGCGTTAGTGGGTAAGTACAAACAACTTATTTTAAATTTGTATTACACGTAAATATATCAATATCAAATTTCATATGGAATTATTAAAAATATTATTCAGATAATATGAAACGGAGGGGATCTGAACTCAAAACTTTGGAATACTGTAAGCAGTTTGAATCTCACATCATGAATTTGAAAATACATTGTTACCAACTTGATATAGCCCTTTCAGGCTGGTGCTGAAAAGCCTCGATAAGCGATCTTTTGTTTCTTATTTTTGTTCGCTCGTCTGACATGCACATATAAAACTGTTAGTCCGATTTTTAGTTTTCTATAGTTAAAAGACGCAGCGCTTGTATGCGCTAATATGTTTATTGGTTCTGAAAGTCGCATCAAGTCATGCGGGAGCAGCATAGTTCTCCATATGGCCGCTGTATATTTTTCGGGCGCAGCGTCTGTCACTTGGCACCGGAGCCAGTCTCCACCCGGGTGCTGTGAAGTAAACAGAATTTTCTGTGGCAGGGCGGAATTACTATGTATATTATTCAAATTGATGTAATAATTTCAGATATAAAATAAAAGATTCTTTAGAGTTTATTCCAAATATATTTTTTTTGACGACATGTTTCAGCCAGGTCGGATGGCCATTTTCAAGTCAATTAGTAAAATTTTTGTTGGCTCTATATAAAGCAAAGGAGTGAGCGAAAAGGTGTATATGAATTGTGTGATGGGTATATGTGGTTTTAGGAAATCTAAAGAATTAGGAAATTTTAGAATTAGGAATTAGGAATAAGGAATTAAAGAATTAGAAAATATAAAAAAAGAAAAAAAAGAAATTCTGAAGAATCTTTTATTTTATATCTGATATTATGTAATTCCACCAAGAAATATCGATCGAAATGATGTAATAATTGTATATTTAATTTTGTGGAATGTTTGATTTAGATCACAAGACTCCCTTGGATGTGGACGCTATGAACCGCGAGACGGCGGAGCGCGAGCGCAGCTTATGGGACGCCCTGGAGGCCTCGCGATGGTTCCCGCCCGACGTGCTGGAGGCCTACTGAGGCTACTCCTCAGCAAAGCCACGCAGTCGCAGAAAGAAATCAAAATAAAACAAATATTGTAAAACAACGTTTATTGTGGTCAATAAAAATATAAATAAATTAAATAATGCATCTTATTATTTACCGACATGAAGAGTAACAGTTACCATTATATATTACATTCAATACAGGCACAGCGAACACGCACACATCAACACAACACAGCGTCTTAACGACACACAGGAAACATCACTTTTCTGATTAACGAAAAATAAAGTAAATGCAAAGGAGCTTCCATACGAGCAGAACTAATTGAATGGTACATTAACTTGGCACATTTATATAATGAATATTTCTTTTCAAACAGGTTTGTCATGACAAGGATCAATGCTTTACACCATGGGAAAGAGATGATTGACGGTCGAAATATTGGTACTAAAGAATTCGCCACACACGGCTAAACCCAAAAGCCACAATACCAGACGACTATAGAATTCATTATTCTTATAAAAGTGTATCCAGTGGTGACACGCTAAACAAAGGGACCTGTTTAAATTTAGATATATTCATCATATTACAGGGGGCTATGTAGCAAAGAGGCTAGGTAGCCCAAATGAAATTTAATTAAGGGCTTGCACGAACCCTCCCAACTCCCCCTAGCTTCGCCAACAAAGTTCATTTATAATGTACTCCCACGTGTTTTACTGCTGGCTCTCCAAAGCACTAATTCGTCATATCTCTCACGGACAAAGCTAAAAAGCGCACAATGCAGTCGATTATGCCAGTAGGCAGTCAAACATTGTATTTTTATTGTAATCGCTTGATGGATACAAAAGAGATGTACAAGTGGTGGGGTTTACGTGGGGTCGCGGGCCGCGCCTTCACTGGCCAACGCCTGCAGCGTCTCTGCGGGCAGCGCCACGGGAGCCAACTCTGTGCGGCCGTCCACCAGCTTCACTATGTAAGCCTGCAGGGCGCGCTGCCCCGGGCGGCCGGGGACCGGGTCAGCCAGGATCACTAGCGAGCCCGGCTCCACGCCGGGGGGTGCGGGGGGCAGCACAGGGCGGGGCGGGGCGCTGGCCGGGGAGCTCGCCATCTTGACAGGCTGATCTGGAGGATAAGGAAGCTCTGCACTTTGCTTTTGCGGAGGTTTCATTTGAAGTTGTCTCGATGCGTGACCTTAAAAAAGTAAGATTTCAAATACACTATTACGGGCAATGTTCCCTGTAAGCTGTGTGCGCAACAAACACACACATGTATTCCAACAGTGCACATGAACCTTACACTCATTTACATTAAAAAAATATATGTTAATTTACATTGTATAGTGCTGTTATTTTTTGATATCATTAAAAATTAACCGTTTCATTTAGTTGGTATATATAGTGTTGTGAATTACACAAAAACAACCTCAGGAATAATTGATAACTCAAATTATGACAGTATTGTTGTTTCATGTAATACATGTCTCTTTAAAGGGCTTTCCAATGCTGGAAATACTCGTAGTTGTCATAAATATGTCTCGATTACATTATTTAACATTTTTATTATTAAAGGTGGTAACACAAGAATGTGTACAGAAGACAATGTCACTTATTCAAGTTCATAAAGTGATACAAGACATAAATATCTCAAACAAACAAAAAGTACCATTATGTCATCATAAACAATTATGATCTGCAGTAACCGAGGCACACTTGAGCATTTGTTATTTTGGGCGATGTGTCTTTATTGCTTTTCCAGCTGGTGGATGCGGCTGTCACAAATTGCCACCACATAAATCAATAAGTTATTATTATTCTAGCTTCATCCCGAGTCATTTCTAAAACGGAGCTCTGTATGAGGTCGATATATTCAACCGGTCCAGGCTTCTGTTGGATTACGCTACAGAACCTTTGCTTACTTAAATCTTATATTGGTTAATGCCATAGAACGTGTTCAGCGTCCTGCAAGGAAGGGGCTACCACATGGGCAGTCTGGACTATCAACGAGGCTAAGCTTGAAGAGGTTAGCCTTAAAATTGCAGTGCCCAGTCATAAATTGACTAGTCCAATGGTTTGGAATAAGCCACGGCATCTCCATTCTATCGAGGACGGAAGAAAAGAAGGAATATGTGTGTCTACCCTTGAGCGAGGTCGACCATCTGCTCTGCCAGAAAAAGAAATAAGACTGGCGACGCTCATAGCAGCGAGCGACGCCAGTCTTACTTCTTTTTCGGTTTCGTCAAGTAGATAATGTGTACAGTACTGGACGGACCGACTGAGACGATTCTCCTGACATTCTTTTGAGGCTTGGATCATTTGATCATAAGCAGTGACTTAAGCACAGATAAAGGCGTTTGTACTGACTGGTGCGCCTGTAGTTGTGGTTGGTCTGCTTGCGCGGCGCGGCGGGAGGCTGTGCTTGTTGCTGTTGCTCCTGCAGCTGCAGCTCGTCAGCCAGCTGCTGCTGGAGGTCGCCGACATTGAAGCGCACCGGGTTCTTCAGCGCGCGATCCACCAGACTGCAGTTCTGTCGCTCTTCCTTCTTAAACTGAATCCAGAAACACAATATATATTAGTAATTAAATATACACATACCATACATCAAATTGTTTATATCAATTCATTCAGACAAAATATCGGCAGAAGCAGGATGCGAACCTGCGAGCCTTGGAACCAACCGTTGCTCTTGTTCATTACCCTAATCCACTCGACTATCTCCTGCCCGAACTGGTGCGTGGAATAAGTTGTATTTATACCATTGTTACCATCATATAACGATAGATGTCTCTATACTATATATTCAGAGTGTGTATATTATTATTTTTATTATTCAATCAGTCAAAATGTACTCACAAGCTTTTTAATATTATTACTTTCCGACAGTCTGTTTATTTTAGTAAGTACCACTCGGGTCTCGAACCCAACTATAGATTGAATGGATGAGAAACAACTACTCTTAAATCCTACGCGGATTTTACAACCAGTCATTTACCTGCGTTACTGATGAACAATTTTACCTTCTTGATATTGTCTAAAGGTGACATTATTACATAGATTTAAATATTTATTAGAATATTATTTTATTTTTCAATATTCTAATCTTCTTTTATAGATCATTGACTATATTTAAGATGCGTATAAAGAATTTTATGTATAGTATGTGTATATTTAATTACTAATAATATTGTAATACAGTCAATGATCTTTAAAAAAAGATTAGAATATTGAAAAAATTAAATAATATTCTAATAAATATTTAAATCCCAACAATATATGTTGACAGTATTCTTAGAATTCACTTTGAGATTAATTTTGCATATTTAATTATAATATATACAGGTACAGTTTTATCTGGAAATATAGACACCATAAAGTAAATGAATAAGAATTTCATACCTTGGATTATTAATATGAATCACATTGAGCACTGTTTCACTTGATGGAAGACTGCACCTTCGCTATCTATGAAAGCTTCATCAGTTCTACTTTAATTCATTATCTATTTAATATACAAATGGCTAAAAATATAAATAACACCATAAAATTAGTTGTCACGGTACTCCCTTTTGCAAAGTTACCTCTATCAGAGAGAGCAAGCAGCTGTTTATATAATGTGCTATCCTGCAGGATTAGAAATACAGGCCCAATTTCGTCTCTTGACCAACTGTAAGATGCCTGGCGTGATGACACCACTACTCGCATCATTTCTCACCAAGTCAAATCGCAGAGTGAAGTATTGTCCAAGGTGTTTGAATGCAGGAAGTTCTAAGCGTGCGTTTATTCTTAAATACAGGATGCATAGAGCATTTTTGTTTTACCATATCCGCTCCATATGTGGAGCATATGGACACCACAAAGTGTCATTTCGCACAGTTCTGAGGGCTCAGGTTGTCTATGCTTTATCCCAGAACACCTGCACCCAGAGGTCCACATGGAAACATAGATGGTTCCCGGAAGCCTCCAGGGCTAGAGCCTGCAAACTTGCATATAGTAGACTGCGGCTGAAATGTCAGAGACTTATTCAAGATGTTGAATCATCAGTGGTATTTTTTTAAGAAGATCAGATGATCAGCCCGACGTACCCGAGGTCGGGGTCATTTTTTTGACCTTTAAGGGGTGGCTCAACCCTACCGGGGGCACGAATGGAGCTTAGATTTAATCAAATATTTTTTAAGAAATCGAGTTTGGTCGGGTTGCAAACTGGCAGCGTCTGAATGACAAACGAACTGACAAAAAATAAATCGGTATAGGAGTTCTTCTTCGTAGTATCAATCCGGTGGATTGGTTTGCAGCAAGAGAATCATGCATCTCCATCTTCATTCCTCTCGGTCCTCCGCAACCCTCTTCAGCTCAGTGTAAGAGCTACAACTTTTCGAACAATTGCTGCAAATACTCCCGTCTAAGGCGCCCTCTACAGTTTCTACCCTCAACCATCCCCTCCACAATGTCGTGAAGATGACCATCGTGGCGCATGATGTGACCGATCCGATAGGATGTTAGATTACTATTTATTAGACAAAAAGCTTTTTTATTAACTCTTTGATAAGGAGGAGAAAGCAAAATTAATTGTGGTATGAATTATTTATATATAGTGAGACACTTACCTTAATCTTGAGATCCCGGCGGGTGCGCCCGGGGAAGAGCGACAGCATGAGCGAGAAGTCGGTGCCCAGCGTGTTGAGCGCGCGGTAGAAGCGCAGCGTCTCGGCGTCGCCCCAGTCGCGCGTGCGCCGCGCCTGCCGATACAGCCCGCCCCCCCGCCCGCTGTCCAGCACCAGCGGCCAGCGCTGCAGCCGCTGCCGGCTACGCGCCGCCTCCGTCGTCTCTATCACCTGCGACAGACAACATATGGTTGAATGCTCCGAATAACTAATAACCTGTCCCTATATTCAATGTTTTCAAGTGTTTTAACTGTTGTATAAACCCAGATTATAGTAAATACTAACATCCTCTTTACTAAGGAAGAACGACTTCACGTCGCCGGGATAGTTATCGGATCGCGTGGTGGCAGAATGAGGAGCAGATGAACAACTCAAATACTTTTTCGGAAGCACACATATATTCTCGATAAACTTGACAAACTTTCGGCCCGCGGCGGAGTGACATGCTTTCAGGCACCGGGCCGACCACAACCCGACAACTGACTGGCCACCGGCACCCGGGATCGGTGACACCCAGCACCGCAAGTGGCGATCTACAGAATTACACTTGTCAAACAAGTAATATGGCGACACATGCGTGTCTGACAAGCGAACTAAAATATGAGACGAAAGATCGTATATCGAGGTTTTCCGCACCAGCCGGTAACGGCTATATCATGCTGATATCAATACAATTTATTTAGATAAATAGTCAGGGATCATCCTATATTGCCTTGGGTATTGCAAGATTTCTACAGGCACAGGGAGAAACTCGCTTTGTTTCATCCACTCTTTTTACTGATGAAACAAGTGTGTTTTGCGATGAACATTGGCCAACCTTTTTTAAATGCACTGAAATTCGTGAGCCGCCGAGATCTGACTACAATAGCTACAGAAGCTATCTACATTGGCGACGATGTAGAAATTAAACTTTAAAAGAGAAAGGCTCCTTCTTCACAGCAATCCAACAGAGGTATGACCTTGTTAGATATCATTGTTAAGCTAAAAATATCGCTTATTTACAGAATAACAAAAAAATTATTGTAATCAATTCAGAAAACAAATTTTAATATTCACACTCAAATGAAACTTCAAGTTTTACAAACAATAAAAATAAGCTCTTTTAATTTGTGCGGCGTCCTTAGCGGAAATATTAAATCATTTATTCTACTCTACTTTCTCCTTACATTTAGTATGGCCATTAATCACATGATAAGAGAGTGCTCTGTACACTACTCAGTAAGAGTTCTTAACCCTTTCAACGCGGTAAACGAAAAACAAATAAACAGTTTACACGACTTCACGAAATACTATCTAGAAGAATTCTGAATGTTCAGCGTCAACACATGTGTTAAGCATATAATATAAATGAATATTGCCCTCTATAATAATGAAGAAAGAGAGACATGTTTGGCCTCTCTTTCCCCCACCCCTACGCAATAAATGCGCAAAAAAAAAGGTCTGTATATCACAGACGATGTCATAAATGCGAGGCTTCAAAAGTCGACTACCGCGTCCAAAGGTTACGTTTTTTACAAGCCATGGACTATAGTCGATGTACGCGTCGAAGAGGAATAAAAATTCGGGCTACTATAGACGCTTCCTGCGTCCAAAGGGTTAAGGAGCGCAGGTACAAGAGAACAAGGCGTTAAGAAGCCTGAAGTGGCAGCAGGACTTACCAAGCTGCGCTCATCAATGACGATCTCCCCGTGAGGCCCAAGCTTGATCTGCGGCACGGGCGCGGCCGCCGCCTCGGGCTCCGGCGCCGCGTCCGGGTCATCCTCATTGTCAGCCATACTCTCCACTTCAGTTGTTTCGCCTAATGTTGGTGAAGTTGTTCTGTTTGAATGAAAATATATCCGTATTTCGTAAATGTTATTTAACCATGGATTTAAATATTTATTAGAATATTATTTTATTTTTTCAATATTCTAATCTTCTTTTATAGATCATTGACTACATTACAATATTATTAGTAATTAAATATACACATACTATACATCAAATTCTTTATACGCATCAATTCATTCAGAAAAAATATCGGCAGAAGTAGGATGCGAACCTACGAGCCTTGGAACCAACCGTTGCTTTTATTCATTCGACTCGACTATCTCCTGCCCGAACTGGTGCGTGGATAATGCGATGGAAATAAAATAATATAAAACAATATTCTAATAAATATTTAAATCCATGTAATAATGTCACCTTGAGACAATATCAAGAAGGTGAAATTGTTCATCAGTAACACAGGTAAATGACTGGTTATAAAATCCGCGTAGGATTTACAAGTAGTTGTTTCTCATCCATTCAATCTATAGTTCAGTTTGAGACCCGAGTGGTACTTACTAAAATAAATAGACTGTCGGAAAGTAATAATATTAAAAAGTCTGTGAATAAATGTTGACTGATTGAATAATAAAAAATAAAAAAATATACACACTGAATATATACTATAGAGACATCTATCGTTATATGATGGTAACAATGGTATAAATACAACTTATTCCACGCACCAGTTGGAGCAGGAGATAGTCGAGTGGATTAGGATAGTGAACAAGAGCAACGGTTCGTTTCAAGGTTTGCAGGTTCGCATCCCGCTTCTGCCAATATTTTTTCTGAATGAATTGTTGGGTATAAATAATTTGATGTATGGTATGTGTATATTTAATTACTTACTGTTATTAAACCTTTCCATTCTGTCCTAAAAGATGTCAGTACGAGTGACATGAGTCGTCGGTATAGTCTGCAGTTGGAAATCTCACTTCCGCCGTTCATTATACAGTAAGACCGTAAGGATACGTTCCACCAAAGTAGAGCGTAATGCGTTTTAACAGCGTTTAACGCTGTTTTGCATTACGCTCTACTTTGATGGGTAAGAAAATTGGTAAGATATTAAATTTATTAATTATGTTTTTTTTAATAAAAATAAAACCAAACATTTATTTCTTACAAAAATAAAAACAATCTAAACGAATATACTTATAACATTAAGGTTATCAACTGACAATACTTGGTGAAACTGCATAATTATAATTTTAAATTAATTTAAATTAAAAAATTAACAAATTAAAAATATTTAGATTTGATTCACATTTATTTTAAACGATTAGATGTTTCGGCCTCCTTGGAGACCATCTTCAATAATTATTGATGGTCTGGTAATAGTTTAAAATAAATGTGAATCTAAGCTAAATATTTTTAATTTGTTAATTTTTTAATTTAAATTAATTTAAAATTATAATTATGCAGTTTCACCAAGTATTGTCAGTTGATAGCCTTAATGTTTGAAATCCCAAGAAGTTATTTAACCTTAATGTTATTTTTATTTTTTATCTTATTTTTTTTACTAGTAAAAAATTGTTAAATAACAAAATAAAAACACAAGAAAAATACAAAAACGATAAAAAAAATTATAAACGAAATGACAGCCATTTTCGGGCACATGAGTATGAAAAGACTTTGGATGGTTTACCTGAGTGCGTTGTTGGGAGGGTTGTAGTAGATGAGGTCGTACATGGTGAGAGCACTGTGCGTGGGCAGCGCCCCGGCCAGGCGGCGCGCCGCAGCTCTCCGAGCCGCCTCGGCGCCTCCGCCTGAGCGCCACGATCTGCAATGTTACCCACCCTTACATATTGATATATTTATCGTACTCGAGTTTACATGAGTTGAGTAGAAACTGTAGAGGGCGCCCTAGACGGAAGTATTTGCAGCAAGTGTTCAAGGACATGAGTTGTAGCTCTTATGCTGAGCTGAAGAGGGTTGCGGAGGACCGAGAGGAATGGAGATCGAGATACAAGATTCTGTTGCTGCAAACCAATCCACGGGATTGAAACTACGAAGAAGAAGATTTAGAAAAATAAATTAAACTCAAAAACTACGACACGCAGTAATGCCTATGCCTTAAGTTGAGTCACAGCCCTATGTCAGGAGAGCGATCTAACAGCAAGATCGCCGCAACCATGACATGTCCCATGCGGTGGTAGGTACCTGACTTTCTGACAGGCCGCGTGGGAGAAGTTCTGTCGAAAATGGATAAGCCCCGATCACTGGTCTACCCAGCTAATGACTGAGCACGGCGCTTTTAATGACAGATTAAACTCATTTAATTTAGTTTCAAACCCTAGTTGCCCCTTCCAGACCTCAGAGCACATTTTTTGGGACTGTCAGTTCCTCTTGTTAGAAAGAGGAATCCTTTTAGATGCAGTTCGAGGAAATCGCCTCGGCCCTATCGCTTGATATGTAGACCTTGTGGCCACTAAAAAAAAATTCCACGCATTTACAATCTTTGCTCGTATTTTCGGTGAGAGAATCTATTTTCCATCTACATCCCTTTACAACCTATGAATGCGATTCTAATCTCTTTCACGGTTTCTTTCTTTTAGCACTTCTGTGCAGTGGGCACAATTGTTCAGAGGGGACTCCCACTGGACTTATCAGTTGCTAACTGATCATAATCTGAATGAGTGCGTCATCAAGGAGACTTAACTGTCCTCCGGTGTGATGCGGGTGTCAGTCGGGTATAGTCCAGTCCAGTGTAGCCGGTATCAGTATATATGTCTGACAAATATTCACTCCTATATTGTTTAAATGAATGCGATAAATCACATTTTACTTAAGTGCATTCAATCAGTCAAGAAAGGGCGAACCTGAATTTGTGTCTGTTGGTGGAGGCGGCTGGAGCTGGTCCATCAGCCTGACTGCTGATGCTGTCGTAGCGCTGACGAGCGGGCGCCGCGGGGGCGGGGGGTGGAGGCGCGGCAGGGGGTGGTGGCGGGGGCGCAGGGGCAGCTCTGCTCCCCGCTACCCCCACCAGCTCCTCCCGCTTGACTCGCCGCACCTCGTCCTCCGACTCGCTGGTGCTGCCCTGATAATGTTAATACTTTTTCTTAATCGCATGGAGAGGACCTTAAGCAATCTAGCTTCGAGACTCATTGATTTGAATTAAGCTAATGAAACATTTTTTATGGATCAAATAAAAAGATTTTTTCCATCTGCAATTTATTGATAATTGTAGCTGAGAATAAAGGTATATTATATATTGTTCTTAACAGAACATTTTATATATTTTTATGCTGGTGGGTATAGTTGAATGGTTAAGGTGTTTGCTTTCCAAACCGAAAGTCATGGTTTTGATCCACAATGGAGATAAAAAAAAAAGTTCCGAACTCTATAAATACCCCCCCCAGTTGGTGGATGAATTTGATTCCTCACCCGTAAAATGCCAGTCATAGCCTATCAATCAAAATTGGTAATAGACGAAAGTCGTTCCGTGAAGACCACCCATAGCGAATTCCTTTAATAATAAGGATGAAGTGTGTATGTTGGGCTGTAGTCTATGACGTTGGTGGATCAACACTCCACTTGCAGCGCTTAGCCATATGCAGCATGGTAAGCATCATAGAATTTCACAAATGAGACTTCATAATCACTATCATCATCTGTTGGCATTCTCCTATATGTGTTTACCTTAAAAAGCAACAGATTTATGTAGTGTCATCTCGGGTGGGGCCTCATACCTGAATGCTGTTACGGCGGCGAGCAAAACGCGGCACGGGGCGCAGCTTGGGGCGGTTCTTGTTGGGCGAGGGCAGAGGCACGATGGGGTCAAGCCCAGTGTCTGCCGGAGGCACTCCCTCTGCAACGCCCGTGTCCCCCACCTCCCCTCCCTCCCCCGGTCCGGCCGCTATCAAGGGGCGGATCCCCTCCAGCCGGGGGACACCGCCCACTGCTCGGAACACGTCATCCTGCAATCCTCCACCTGCTGCAAGTGCTAGATTATTTTAATATCCTTGAGCGTCAACGAAACTATAATTATCCCTAAAAATAAAATACCTTTTAGGTTGAAATTCACATTCAGAGCCAATGGTTTTCATACACATTTGAAAGGTTTACATTATTTTGGCTTGTCTGTTTCATTTTTTCTTTATGTATGAATTTTTAAATAATTATTTGAATCAAACGTTTGTAATAAATTTTATAATATATTAATTAAGATTATTGTTTAACCCTTTCGTATCGGTTGTCGGCATATGCCGACATAAGATTTCCCGACGTGATATATCGTTTTGCTACTATAAATGTTCATAAACAAATTTGTTTGATTACAATTTTTAACAGTAGTCATCAATCAGCTTGTGCTTATCCAGAAATCACAAACAAGTGTTACCTTCTAACTTTACCACTTTGGCGCTGGGCGACCGAAGGTTCTCATTACAGCGCGGGCTCCTTGCGATCTTTTCGGGCGAGACGACCGGGGGCGGCCGAGACTTGCGGACCGCAGAGGGTGGGGCCGTTATAAGAGGGCGGATGATGCGGCGACGCTGGGCGGTCGGTTCAGCGGTTGGCGCAGCGGGCGGTGCAGGGGGGGCTGTGGGGGCTGGAGGGGTCGGGGGGGCTGGAGGGACTGCAGTGGTGGGGGGCGGCTCGGTGACCGTTTTGGGTGATGAGGATGGCGCTGCGGGCTTCTTGCGTGCCGGAAGCGCCACCACCGCTTTAATCCTTGCTCGTCTTGTAGACATCTTTGATTTCTGAAAATTAAAACTGAACTATCACAAAAAATTCAGTCTGTCACTTTCTGGAACTCACGAGTATAAAGTATGTGGAGGACAAAGTGTGACAAACATGCTTTCTTTCTATGACCAGATTTGATATTGTGGCTTTTGGGTTAAGCTGTGAGTGGAAAATTCTCTAGTACCAATATTTCGACCACCCTACACGACTCTCCGACATGACCTCGTGGAGGTACGTCAAGTTGACGGCTGAACTATCTCAAGACATCAACTCATTACAAAGACGTCAACCCTGAAGAAGACCCCTGCAATGGTGAACAAAAAAATTGCTACTAGAGAATTCGCCAAACACGGCTAAACATAACGTAATATAATGTTTTATTTTATTACATTTCTTTAATATTATTGAATGATTTGGCCAAATTTAAGGCTAAGATGTTTTAATAATATTAAAGCACTCTAATACTTATATTTGTAAAAATGGCGGCGACCTAAGGAATATTGTCCACGGCATCAGATCCTAAAAATGTTAATTAACGAATTCCCAAAATATGTCTCGAATAATACAGTGCCTTATTTTTAAAGCCTACGCTCTCATCCGAGAGCTCAATCGGGAACTATGCATAGAATGTACTCAAAGCTTCAATAGATATGACATGAGATGAGGCAATGATAATGGCAGCTGGCAAAACTAAAATGTGAAGTTTTATGGAAACCGTAAGCTCCTACTAAGGAGTGAATATGAAAGAGGACGAAGATGACGTGTCGATAATGATTTTCTACTGAAATTACTGTTTATCAGTATTTATTTCTATGATGTTAATAAAATGATTCTTGAAAATAAATTCAACAATTTTCTGTAGCAATATGTTACAGCTTCACCGAGAAGACATTTCGAAATGAACATTTGTCAGTCAGCTAGCACAGTAATAATACTATAAATATTTTTTTATGACTTTATAAAAGCTTTGCCAATATATATTAATACTTTTATAATAAATTTTATCATGACAAGCTTTTTAAATCAATACTATTTATGAATAACAGTAGGTGTCTGGACACTGCTAAGGATAGTAGCTGTTATGTTGTTTTTCATGCATTTGATACCAAAATTAAACCCAAACTAATAAGCAGACTGTTATTTGGAGACTTGTTTTTTATATTCTCAAACTAATTGATCGACTAGGATTAGGTTAGATTAAATTTTAACCTGCAATTGTTTTCCCCTAAAGCTATTTTTGTTGTTTTCATTACAACGTTATTTTTCGGTTTACATATGATCACTGTCAAAATTGAGTAAAAGATGTTGCTAGTTTTATTTTAACTGATGAAATAAGAAATGATCCTCTGGATCACTATCCATCTGTTTTATAATTCTTTTGATTGTATAAATGACGTGTTGATTTTATAATACTTGATATAAAAATGGGAATATTACCGCTTTGCCTTCCGTTTTAGTGTCAAGCGTAAAAATACGTCATTTTTTTTTAAGATTTAAAAAATAAATCAACGTTGATAGCAGATAAAATTATCCACGTTTGTGAATTGTGACCTGTTCGATTATCGACTTTGCGGCCGTCCGGGCGAAGCAGAAGTTTCTTCTCGATGAATTTTGTCCATCAGCTTGCCGCAATGCGATGCCCATTCATAAAAATTGTGATCATATTGCAACGTTTTTAAATAACAACACGACTCTTGACAGCGAGCATGCTGACAGGTCAGGCGGGTTGCCAGCCGCGAACAGGGGAGACCATAAGAAAAGCCATTCAAATGTTGCCCTTGGACCTAGCACATAATATATGTATAATAATGGCTTTTATTTATAATAAATGAAGTGAAAATGAAATACTTCATGTCATATTGAGTGCATTTAAATTTTTTTATTTTTATTTTAAATCAAAACAATTAAATATTTTAATAAATTTCAAAAATGCTACTAATAAATAAAGCCATCGTTTTACAAGACTTCTTTTTAAATTTGATTCAACACATGGTAAAATATATGAAGACAATAAATCAAGTAAAAATAAAATAAACTTAAGTAAGACACAATCAAAAAATATTATTAAAATAATTTAAACAAAAAGTTTTTTATGAATAACTGGTTTAGTGTACGCCATTAATTAAAGAAAACTCACATTAAAAAATCGTGAAATTTGAGTGAAGAGATATTTAAAGTCATCCCTTAGTTTGTTTAGGGTAGCTACTGTAGGTAATATAAAAATACCTACTTAACTGTACCTATCATCACGCGATGATAATAAAGAGAGAAGAAGTGTGACAGTTGCGTTCGGGGAATAAACAAAACAGTCATTTCCCTTTAACGGAGAGGAATGCGATCTTGTGCGAGACGAACCGGAACCTTCCGTCCATCTAGTCGTTATCAAGACGTTAATGGTATTCAGGGTTCGCTCCTTCCTCTCCGGAACAGGGTATGAGCTCGGCGCTTGCTGCTAAAGACCGCGCACCGATCAACGAGCAGTTGCGATGAGTCAGCCAAGTGACAGGCGCGGCCCAGCCGAGACGCTCAAGCGAGTACGTCCAGGACATTCCTTACTTACCAACCTTAAAATTAAACCTAACCTAACTATTTATGCATACACTAGCGGTGATGCAAAAATCTTAGCCAAGTATTTCTTGACACATTATAATAATTATACTACCTTCACTGTACAATACATAGGTTTAAATGTTATATATAAATTAAACAACTTTGTTTCCAAGCCATTCTCAAGTGTTTCGTTTGAAATGAATGGCTTCTCGACAAAGCTGACATGTCATCAGAAATAAAATTGAGAAATTATGGATTTCCACCAAGAATAATAGACTATAAACATAGATCAAAATATCCATTTTATTTACTTCTAAATTTAACCTATTTAGAAGTAAAATAAATTTCACAGCTCTTTTTGTCCTACTTTACCATGTTGCCAGCCTCTTATTATTACAGCTTCATTATATTAACCCATTCACTGCCTATGACGTCCATAGTGAGCTTTATGTGGAATTTGTAGTTTCATATTACAGCTTAAATATACATACTGTTGTTATATTCATAATTAACACATTGACAACGTGTACGTAAATATATGAACCCCAAAAATGTCACTGTGAGTCGGTGTAGATATATTTACTTATTCCGATGTATGGAACCTTAACATAATGAAATAAAATTACGGTAAAAGATAAATTTGAAATTCCTTCTAGAAATGGCGCACATAGCTCGCCGGCGGTCATAGCTCAATGGTCAAAGCGTTTGCTTTGCAAGCCAAAGGTCGTGGGTTCGATCCCCGACAGAGATTAAAATAAAAAGGATTTTTAATCGATTTCTGAACTCTAAAATACCCCCGGTTGGTGTGAATTTGATCCATCACCTGTAAAATGTCAGTGATAGGCTATTAATTAAAATTGGTGGTAGACGAAAGTCGTCCCGTGAAGACCACCCATTCATAGTAAATTCCTGTAATAATAAAGGATGATGCATGAATCTCGGGCTGTAGTCTATGACGTTGGCGGATCAACACTCCACATGCAGCTTATAGCCATATACACCATGTTAAGCGTCATAGATTTCCACAGATGAAACTTCAGAATTACTATCACCATCTATCTCCTGTATGTGTTTACATAAAAAAAAAAAAAAACATATATGTCATTTATTATTGGAAGTAAAATAATCCTGATATTATACCACCTAACCTATTAAAATTACTAATTAAATACAATGTGAGTCAACAGTTTATTTCTGGCATTTCGTATGTTTCTTTGATAGAATAATAAGGCCGTAAACTCAGAAAACAGACCGTTTCGCCAACAAAAACTTTTCCAAAACTCTTAAAACGTTTTTCCCTCGTCAAGCTCTACTATTGCTTGGGCAAATGTAGTTTTTAAATAATAGGCTTTAAATGTGGTAATAGCTCCCTGGTCCATGGGTTGCAAAATACTGGTGGTATTAGGGGGTAAATACACGATTTAAACGTTAGGATGTAAATTTCCGATATGTGGTGAATGTCCTGGTGCATTGTCTAGTATTAAAAGTATATCGAATGGAATTCCTTTCTGATTACAATATTGTTTTACTTCTGGAATAAAAAAATTCAAAAACCAGTCTTCAAAAATAAATTGTGTCACCCACGCTTTTTTGTTTGAACGGTAATATAGTGGTAACATATCGATATCGATTCCTTTGAGGGCTCTCGGATTTTTAGAGTGATAAATCATTAATGGTTTCAATTTATATCCAGCAATATTGCCACCCAATAAAGTGTAAAACGATCCCTTAATGCCTTGAATCCTGGCATACTTTTTTCTTCCTTATTAATGTAGGTACTTTGAGGCATTTTCTTCCAATAGAGCGCGGTTTCGTCAACATGAAAAATTTGTTCCTTGACGTATCCTTTTTTCCTAATCATTGCGTCAAATGTATGGATAAAATCTTCAGCAGCCTTGTAATCGGCACTAGCTGCCTCTCCACTTATTTTCACATTTTGATAATTCGCCCGTTTTCTGAATCTCGCAAACCAACCATTACTAGCAGTAAACGTTTGCTCGTAGTTAGTTTGCTCCTTTAATTTTAGGTTTTCAAAAAGACTCAGCGCCTTTGTCTTTATGGTCACAAGGCTAAGGGGGATTCGTTTTTTATCAAATCTTCCATCCAAATCACTAATAGTTTTTTTTTGTTATTATTGCAGATTTTATGGATATTGCTCCTTTAACAGCTTCACTGATACTTAGTTTATTCTTCAAAATGGTAGAGATCGTTGAATGTGATAAGTGTAGATCCCGAGCTATGTCCTTCACTCTTTTACCACTCTCATATTGTTTAATTATTTTAAGTTTTATTTCTAAATCTGTAGCACTTTTTTTTTGTCACTTCTACTCCGTTTGCCAGTCATTATTGATATTGACTTCAGATATTAAATGGGTATATGTAATATTTATATCTTATTATATTAATTGTATATATGTCCGTGTTCAAAAACACTGTGTCAACTGAATTATGTATATTTATATATTTTTATATTAATTCATAATTTTAAAACAACGAAGGGAAGAAGTGATCTACTGACCGGAAGGAAGTTTTTATGGCATCATTATTGCGTCATTTTTGTTTACGCATGACTCAGGTTGACACACAAACCGCAATACAATTTTTTTGGTCATAATTTAAAAAAAAAAAAAAAAAAATTCTTTAAATTTTTGGTCGTAAGTGCGAACCGTCGTCAGTAGAACCGTCGTAAGTCGAGAACCACCTGTATTAACTTATTGCATTAGATTAAAAAAATGTTGCGTGACATTTTGTTCACTGGATAAATTAATATTTTTGATATGACTTTGAAGATAATTGCAGTAATTTTCATTCTCTTTATTTAATTGAGAGTATTGTTGCACCATTGTGATTAAGCAAATATAAATCTTCACAGTTGATGAAGTCAATTTAAAGAATACTTTTATAGTTATATAAATTATATTTGTATTGTAATTTGGATAGTCAAATCGAAATCATAATGGGGCCTGTTGTTGCAGGACGGCGGGGGGCTGAGTGCGCTGCTGTGGAAGCGCTGGCGCGAGCGTCGCCGGCGCTTCCTGCTGACTGCCTCGGAGCTGCTGCTGCCCGCCGCGCTGCTGCTCGCCGTGGCCTTCAGCGTGGACGTCAGCAGCTTCTCCACCAAGCACGAGAGCGGCCACGCCACCCAGCCCGTCCCCGACAGCGAGCTCTTCGCCGACTTCATCATGCGCAGCATCTTCTTCGCCCCCAACACGTCCGACCTTGTGGTACAGATCATGGACCGGGCCATGGACTTCTTTCCGGGGAGAGAGAATATCGGTAAATTTTGAAGCGATCACTGTAATCACTAAAAATGTAATTAATTACTTCACCCTCAGATTATTTATGAAAAATGAAAAAAAAACACTTTTTTTTATTAGGTTTTATTATCCTATGAAAATATTAATTTAAATTTAAAATTAAGTTCAGGTGATCTATTGTTTAAGTAAACACTCAGATGTTGAATAAATTCGTATACCTGTAGCTAACCTGCCCAAAAAATAAATAACATTCTTGGATGAACAAAACATTACAATAAAATGTTTTATTAGAATATCCAATAAAATTAAAGATTTTTTAGAATTAATTCCACAATATTTATTGATTGATGACATGTTTTGGCGTAAAATTGCCATTTTTGAGTAAATTCCCTTTTTGTTTGTTATTTAAATATTTATTTAGACAAGAATTTTAATTGTTTTTAGGCCGTGAGGCATTCAGGGATGAAGCCCATACATAGTCCTCTGTATTCTCCCATATACAGCAGCTTACATAATTCTTTCAGAGGTTATCGGTTACGAAAATGAAGACGTCCTGATGCAGATCCAGGGGAGAAAGTTGGAGGAAAGGGTGCCTCTCACTGTGGCTGTCATTTATGAGGTACGCTATTGAGAAAAAAATTACACATTTTTTAATGATTTTGTCCATCGGCTGACATAATCATATTGTATATGATGTAATACAAAAAAATAGTACTTTCTTGTTACTGTAGATATAAATCAGATTCATTTCTGTCTTATGTCAGCTGTGAGTTGTCCATATGCATCAAAACAATAATTTTACTTTAAGTTTCTTTGGAGAGTAAGCCCACGACATGTAGCTTGTTAAACAAGCGCTTTACCTCTAAGCCAGCCTTTTAGGGGTAATAAGGAAATTTTTCTAGCTTGCTATTTCATAAAACTTACTATTTTCATGTAACTTTTTTGTTATTTTCCTGTAAATTTATTCAATAAATAATGTTTATTTAAATATACATTGATTGTCTTCTTTTCAAAATGGGGGGAAAGGGTAAAATCGACTTACGCAAAAATATTTTGGGGTAATGGTTAAAAAAGTTCCCCGACTGCTGCTCTAAGCCATATAGTTTTCTTTGATGCCGAGTATTGATGGAACTTGCAGATGAACAACAGCTCTAGCGGGGAGACCCTCAAGTACACCGTGCGCTCCTCGATCCCCTTCGAAACGGCTGTCATCGCCCCGCAGCTGTCCTCCGGCCCCCACGAGTACTATGGTGAAGCATCTTACTTAATTCTTCTTCTCCCATATCCCCAAACCGAGCATGTTCAATGTCATTATTTAAAGTCTTTATTGGCTGTTAGTCGTGCATGTTCATATATTTTAACATTACTATAGAAAGATACTTAATTACATATTTAATTTTCAAAGTGAGTACTTTCAATGTTTGATTGCTTTCAGGTTTAATATATGAGCATTTTGTCGCCCTCCAGTTGGCCATCGATAAAAGTTTCATCGCCTTGAAGTCCAAGCAGAATGTGGAGCAGGTAATCACAGCGTTTCACCTTATTGTTACGATCCATTATGTTGCCCCGAGCGAGTGCTTAGTGACAGTTTCTAGATGTTATCACTGAACAAAATGTTAAAAAATAATAATAGTACTTAAATCATTAAAAAAACATTATATTGAACACATGATGATGCTTTGTTATGACTTGTGTGTATTGTTGAATATTGGTAATCTTTTGGTATCCATCACAAATATTTTTATTGATATTATTAATTTTAAATATTGTAATCAAGTCTAAAATTCCACCATTTTTTTTTTATTGTTATAATTAGTAATTATAAAATTAAATAATTGAAAATTGTTTATTGAAAATGCTAAATAACCCATTTGAGAATATTTTAATACACATATAATTACGTGCGTATAATTATATGTTTAATACACATATAATTATGTGTGTATAATTATATGTTTAATACACATATAATTACGTGTTTTGTTATTTGCAGGTGTTCCTCCTGCAGGCTTTCCCGCATCCGCCCTTCGTGAAAAATGAGATCCTGGAAATCGCCTTCGGAGTAATCATCCCTATCTTGGTCATGTACAGCTTCCTGTACGGGTTCCTGCTGGTCATCTCCAGGCTCGTCTCAGAGAAGGCGTCCGGCATCAAGGCTAGTCAACCTAACCTCTTTCTTTACCATTTTTTTGTTTTAAATATAATATATATTTTTTAATATAAAAAAATAGTTACACGTGGTACCCTGAAAATTACATACAAGCTATGACCAAGTGAAGAGACAAAATAAGAACATGGGAGTATATTCCATGTCTGTCTCGTGGTTGATCCCACGGGATATTGCTATCCTTTGTGTAGTTTAATGGCATGGGACCGTCGGAACCAAGCAACAGGAAGTTCAGGAAGGCTCAGATCACATGTACAAGGGTCGCATGAAGAGAGGGCAAACCTTTTAAGAAACTCTCTAAATATTCTGTATCCGATTACCATTGTTACAAACGATACATTTTTTTATCTAAATGTTTTTGTTTGTGTTTAAATCTGAGATAATAAACGACAGCAGGAGCAGGATTCGAACTTGACATTATGGCTGTAGAGCTTCACTGTTTATAAGTTTTCTTACCACAATTTTTGTAAGTTATGTTTTTTTATTTGTTGTGATTTCCGTTCCAGGAGTTGATGAAGATGATGGGCGTGCGCAAGAACACGCTGTGGCTGTCTCACTATGTGGACTGCCTGGTGCCGCAGGTGGTCATCGTGACGCTGATGGTGTTCTGCTTGAAGTTCCCCAAGGGGGAGGTGGCGCTGGTGCCGGCCACCGACCCCGTGCTGCTGTGGCTGTGCTTGATGCTTTACGCCAACTACCTGCTGCTGCTAGCCGCGGCTCTCAGCAGCCTTCTGCCCACAGGTACACCATCCAGCAACTTACAACTTCAGATTCCCTTTCTAACAGTTTGATAGACTTAAGCATAAGAAATCAACTTTCATAAAACTCTTCACCCGGACGCTCTCAACTGTGCAGGCAAAACGAATATGTGTTTACCCGCATGCCTGCACCGGTGCAAAATTCTCTAAAAAATATTTTTTTTTTTTGGTAATTTTTCCTGTGGCTGAAGTGGTTAATAACACACTTTTATACCTGTAATCCTTGGAATGCAGATGTCATTTTCTTCGTAACAGTGATGTCAGATAGCACAATTTCTGGCAATACTGATTGCTTGTCTGTTGACCAATATATGCGGGGGGAACAGCTGGTCGCTATTGAAGCACATGCCTATGATAGGTATTACGAAGAAAGTATTAATTTCACATTAACCGGGGGATTTATACAACATTTAAATTTTCTAAGAGTTTATACGTTTTAATTTTAACTTTCATCGCGTTAGCACTTTACCTCTAATAATAATAATAATAAGCTTTTATTCCAGCAGGATTGGGCCTAATGCTCAGTATACATAATAACCTTTACACATAATTTTTTTTAAATTTACACGGATCATTGCTACTGTTTCTCATCCACACTTATTCATCATTGGATTTGTATAGTGTAAACATTTTAGTGTCGACTCCATCGGCAAATAAGTCTAATAGATGTGTTTGTCCCAGCTCTGCTGGGCTGTAGCGGGGGCACCACCGTGTTTGTGTTGACCTCCACCCTGCTGCTGCACGTCAGCAGCCCCAGCCCGCTGCTCATGTGCTTGCTGGCGCTCTGCCCCAATGTGCCCATCTGCTGGATCCTGAAGTGCGTCGGAGTTTATGAATTGCAAGGTGATGTACCATTATAAATCACTTTATAGTGTAGATATTTTGTAGTGTCTATTATAAATTGCAAAGTGATTTGTTGAAAAACATTGTACACCTCAGCAACAATTGGATGTCTTATTATTGTTACATTATGAAGCACTGTCCTGTCAGCTAATACCGAATATCTTCAACTGACATATGAGGTAGCATTAGAAACAGTGACATTAGTAGATGTGCTGACGGAAGAAGACTCAATGAAAGAAACAAATCCGAGGATCAAAAATAGGAAAAAACCAATAGAGCTGTAGGTGTGACAGTCAACTTATAAGATGGGAAGTATTAGATAGTGATTCATAAACATTTTGGAGCTTTGGGTCACTTTTTATAAGGTCAGTTGGGGGAGTACCAAATTAAGCAAAGGCAAATAATATGCTGCAGACAAAATAAAATATCAGCAGCGATACAGATTCAGTGTGTGTGGTTTGTTGATATTGTTGGTGTGCAGGAGCGGGCTTGCAGTGGAGCACCTTGTTCACGGTGCCGGGCGGGGGCCCGGGCGTGTCGGCGGGCGAGGCGGCGCTGGCGCTGTTGCTGTCCAGCGCTCTGCTGGCGCTCCTCACCTGGTACGCCGACCAGGTCTTCCCCGGCGCGCACGGCGTGCCCAAGCCTTACGGATTCCCATTTATGGTAAACCTCCACCGGCTTATTTCCGCATCATTTGGATTCTTCATTTATTTATATTCTTAATCGTTTATATTATTTGAGTTAATTTATTTTAACCGAATTGCATTTACACAATTGTAGAATGAAGTTAGTTACTTTGTTGTTTGTCATATTTAAAGAATAAAACAATTAAAACTTTGTATGAAACAACTGAGTTTTAATAAATCACTTTACTGCTTTCGGTGCCACCGCACCTTCCTCAGAAGCTGCTTACTATAGACTGTCTTTAGTAAGTGAGAAAGGAATTGCATTTAATTTTATTATAATTTAATCAACATTAAGTTTTTATAAGGTTATCTTTTTTGATCATTCACTGCACAGATGTTACATTATTCTTTTTTATTTGAGTCAGTAATATTTAATTGAAAGTTTATTCGCTATATGAAGTACTATTTTTTTTTTGTAAACTGTATTTTTATTGCTTACCATATGTTTGTTAGAACAATCTTACCGAGAAATCACTCTATTGTTTATAAAGCTAAGCCAAAAGATTATATTTTGAAGGCATTCCTAGCTCTGGGTTCAGGAAACAATATGCCACTCTGAAATATTTATTTTAGAGTACATAAAAAATGCCATCTCTTGAAGCTATTACAGTTAATGTGATTCAAATCAATACATAGTAAAAAAATATACCCTCCTATTCAATATAATTATTTCTATAATTTCGATTAATTTATTGTAAAAGTGATATTTACTTACATTTTTAATTTGATAATGCATATGCATTGATTTGGAATAATTCCAGTCGTGCCGGCTCGGGGTGATGCAGGTGACTCCTCGCGGAGTGTTTTCCAGCGAAGAGAACGAAGATCCGGAGTACTTTGAGAAACTTCCTCCTGGCGCCGAGCTCGGAATCAGCGTGCGCAACGTGTGGAAGGTAATCCAGCCATTTCTGACTAACCGGCAGGAGAATACAAGTCAATTAGTCAAGGTGTAAGTGAGTAGGTGCGTGCCCACACACACCTACTCACTCACACCTTGCCCTATATAAACATGCACACTTCCTTGCCTAATTGATTTGACAATGGCTACCCGACGTAGCCGAAACATGTCATGCAGTAACAAAAAATTGTGGAATCATTTGTAAATAATCTTCTATTTTTATTTTGATATTTTGTGTGTTTATCAATTAAGTGTTTATCACTTAATTTTTTGTGATCGAATCATGTATGTCTCTTTTTATGCATCTTTTTGTTTCAATGTTAAAACACTTTTCTTCTTCAATATACTATAGATATACTCGTGTGTAAATGTTTTTTTTAATGTTTCATAATAAATATCTCTAAATTTTTTAACATTATAATAGATAGCTTGGATTATTTTTATAATATAAACTTATTAACAATGATATATTCCACGCAAAGGGCGCCCAGTTCAAACACGAACTCCACAAATTTGTTTAGAATTGATTTCTTCGAGTTGTCTGTTTAATAAGTGTTGAGGCTTTCTGTTGTTTGTCTTTGAAATTTTAACAATTTAAATTGAAACAATTTAGGTCTTGTTTTTTATAAAGCACTAGCGTGTACCCGGCATGCGTTGCAATGCCACTTAAAAAAAATAAACCGCGAGTTTTTATGGAAGCGCCTCGTCGGGAGCCTCTCGTCTTCCGATTGGATACGTTGGACTTGAGGCATGACCGGAGCCAATTAGAAACAATCAACTTAGGTTATGTTGTTCTTACCTAAATTTGACAGTGGCGCCCGTATGTGTTTTTATTTATTGGAGTGCTTTTGGATACACAATGTTTTTTTGTTTTTCAGCCATCATTTACAGCTGCATCGCGTAAATGAATATACCCTTCTTGTATCACCCGATACCAACGTTAATAAAAGTTCGAGTGGTGAATGTAATTCTGGCAATTTCAATTTTCCACTCGTGCAACACATTCCTAGTGTTTCATTTTTAAATTTAAAGGCACTACAATACACGCATAATTTATCAATTTTTCCAATAACAATACTTGGGTGCAGACTGTATTCATAATTAGGATCGTAATGGAAAGTACTATGATTTAAATCAGCATGCAGAGTACGTCTGGTATGATCTACGCGTACTCGATCTGTTTCCAATCTTGCTTCCCGTTGCTCATCTGTTTCAGATAAACCGGTGTGAGCAGTGTGTACTCTAACTGTTTCCAATCCTGCTTCCCGTTGCTCATCTGTTTCAGATGAACGGGTTTGAGTAGTGTGTACTCTAACTGTTTCCAATCCTGCTTCCCGTTGCTCTTCTGTTTCAGATGAACGGATTTAAGCAGTGTGTACTCTAACTGTTTCCAATCTTGCTTCCCGTTGCTCATCTGTCCAGATGAACGGGTTTGAACAGCGTGTACTCGATCTGTTTCCAATCTTGCTCTCCTTTGCTCGACTGTTTCTGAAGCTCGAGATGCCCTTTTCATTCGTGCTTGAGTTGTACTCTTGACCTATTGCTTTTCGTTTGGGTGGCATAATTGATATCACAGTGAATGTTACGTTTTGAAATTCACTTTTGAAAAATAAAAATAAAAATAAATTGATTGATATAATACTAACATTAAGGTTATCAACTGACAATACTTGGTGAACTAATTATAGTTTTAGAATTAATTTTAATTAAAAAATATAATACCTAGTATTTCATAATATCTTTTTAAATTGAAAGCAAAAAAATTATTATTGTATAATGTCTTAATACATTAAAACTAATCACATATCAATAAATTTAAAAAAATTTAAAACCTGTAAATATGTGTGTACTAATATAGGATATTGTCCATACCTATATAAGCCACGGCCTGTTTTTATTTTTCATTATTGAAGATGGTCTTCAGGAAGGCCGAAACATGCTAGCATTAAAATAAATTGTGAATCAAAACTAAATATTTTTAATTTATTATTATTTTTAATTTATTATTTTTTACTTAAAATTAATTATAAAATTATAATATAATACTATCCGAAGCCGACCAGCAATTGGAATTCCAAAATTAACTCTTTCTACTGTATATCACACACAATTATTACGTTATATTTATTTTAATTCGATAAACAAAAAAGTCGTCAAAAATTCAAATATTGAAATAGTTTATTCGAAAATCGAATTTTGTTTCTAAATATTCAGTACCTTACGTTAGTACCTACTTATAATAACTTCAGGTGAGTGAATTGTTGTTTACGGCGTTGCCAAGGAAACACAATGTTCTAAATTGGCCGTTCTGTATTACAATAGTCTTGCATGAAAACATGTTTTACGTAAATATTCAATTAATTTTTGTAATTAAATCAAATTTTGAGTATCCTATCTTTTTCCTTTTAGTATCAGCAATAATTCGACAAAGTATTATCGATATCGGGTTAATGGTGTCGGAATGCATCAAATACACACAGACAGACAGACAGACATTGATTTTTATATATAGACTAGCTGACCCGGCAGACTTCGTACTGCGTCAATCGATAAATAAAAGACCTAAACTTTTGTATAAAATAATCTTAAAACAAACAAAACGAATCCGTATTTAATAAAAAAGCATTTTTTGAATGAAGCATGAAGTTTTATTATTATTTTCGACACATCATGTTGCTTACTTACAAAACAGAGTTTTCCTGAAATACTGGCTATTTATAAGGTTTAAATTTGATATTGACAGACACACACTGTTATGATACAGTCTGTTAGTCAATTTAAAGCTTTCTCATAAACTATATTTTTTGTTTTGTTTTGTGGTGCGTAAATAAACAAAGAAGACGGTTTCCGACGCGCGAACACGCGACGTATAATTGTCCATGCGCGAAACAGGGAAACTCCAAGTTGATTCCGCAAACTTCTAACGACTGTCCTTGCGATTTATTTATGGTCATCGCAAATGCCAGACGTACTGGAAATTGTAAGCGTTTAAATCGAATGGTAAATCCGTTGGAATCATCGGTATCCGCGGGATCAAGACATCCTCTCCTTTGTATTTTCCTGTCATGATTGTTGCCTCAATGACGTTATTCATCAGCTTTTTCACAGCCAGTCTTGTTCCATTGCACAGTCGAGGTTGATTAATGTTACGCAGCATGATGACAACTGATCCTACTTTTAACTACAAATTGTGAGGTGGTAATCCAGACCATTCCAGTGAATTTAAAAACTCCGTGGGATAGTTGACTACGTCATCCTGGTTTATAACGGTGTAGACTGATTTGAAGGAAACCAACTGTCCTGAAAGAAAATTCTGAATGGTCGCATTAAGATCCTCGACATCTTTATTTTTCGCTGCCAATATTGCTCGTTCACCCAGCCAATTATAGTTATTGAACTTATGCGCTATATCTGGGAAAACACGCTGAATAAGCTCCTTTTTTGAGTCTGTGATGTGACAGAAATCTGTGGGTAATGTGATGAATCCGGTCGAGGTGTCCACTGCAACTTTATTATTTCCAATGTCTAACAATTGCTTCGCAAACACATTTGCAGTTTCATCTTGTTGCAAAAATACTCACATGTTAGTTGTTAATTGGAGTGTCTTAACATACTGCCACAAATTCAATGATTTTAGGCATGCATTTAGTTCATCAGCAACAGTTGATCGGGGAGTAACTGGAAGAGTCTGACGAAAATCACCTGACAACAGAATCATGGCCCCACCAAAAATATTTTGGTTGTCGCGAAGATCTTTCAACGTTCTGTCCAGTGCCTCCAGTGACCTCTTATGGGCCATTGTGCATTCATCCCAAACAATCAATTTGCATACCTGTAGGATCTTGGCCATTGCGCTATTTTTGACGATGTTGCAAATTGGTGTTTCAGTAATTTGAATGTTTGATGGTAATTTCAAGGCAGAATGTGCAGTTCGCCCGCCTTCTAGCAGAGTCGCAGCTATTCCAGATGAAGCCAACGCTAGAGCAACATCATTTTGCAATCTAATCCTCGCCAAAAGCAATGAAATTAAGCATGTTTTTCCGGTTCCTCCAGGAGCATCAAGGAAATAAATTCCATCCGATCCCCTGTTCACGGCTTCTATAAAAGTGTTGTACGCAATTCTTTGTTGTTTATTTAATTGTGGAACATTTGTACGAACTGTTTCGACCAATGCTTCAATGTCGTACTGTTGTTCTCTTTGCAACTCGTGGTTTAATGCATCGTGCATATGACGATTTGGTGCAGTCATTCCCAAACACGACAATACTTTATTTGCCATTAATAAATACATATCTTCTATCATGATCAATCTAGTAAAAAAAACCCGCAGATCATTCCAGGGCGCTCGCAAATCCGGTCTCGCTACAGAGACAATAAGCTGGCTTAAGACTGAACATAGCTCCGCCACATTTATGTATAAGAGCTCCATAATGAAAGCGAAACAATCCTCTTGGCGCAATTTCGTAACATCTACATCTAATCCAGATCCTTGGGGAAAGGCTTTCTGTGCAGTTAAGGCAAGCTTACAGCCAGGCCGCACGCTCTGTGGTATCGCCCAGCTCTTGGGTGATTCACCTATATCCACTCTCATTGATACGGCTGGCGCCCTTGTAGACTCCTTACTCACAAAGGACGACCCATTTTCAGACGACGATCACGCGTTGCAGGTTAGGCGTGTATCGGCACTTCCTCTTGACACGCCCTCGTGCACGCCCCCTTCAGATAGCAAAATCAACACAATAATCTCGTCCTTTGACCCTGGCAAAGCACCAGGACCAGATCGTATTGATAATCGTATTGTCAAAATGGTCTGGCTCATGGCCAAGCCAGAGATCACAAACCTTCTTTCTTTATGCATCCAAACAGGAACCTTCCCCGACTGTTGGAAGGTGGGCCTTCTGACAGTCATTCCGAAATCCGGAGACAAACCCCGCACCGACCCTAAAGCATATCGTCCAATCACTCTTCTGCCAGTCCTCGGCAAAATCCTGGAGCGTATTGTCGTAAGTAAACTAGAATCACATCTAGCCACTTCAAATATGCCAATCTCCAAGAGACAGTTCGGCTTCCGACCGGGAGTCTCAACGGAAGATGCTATTCTCACGACAATCAAGACAATAACTGACTCCAAGTGCACTTACGTTCTGGGTGTTCTTCTGGACATCTCAGGTGCTTTCGACAACGCATGGTGGCCAAGGTCTTGGCTAAGCTTCGCCTTCGACAGATTCCCGGTAACCTATACGCATTGTTACAGAGCTATTTCCAAAACCGTAAAATTTTCGCTGACGCTGGAAGCGTTCGTATATCACGTAACGTCTCTAGAGGGTGTCCTCAGGGTTCCGTTCTTGGCCCAATGCTTTGGAACATTCTTTTCGATGACATCCTCAGCTTACCGCTGCCTCCCGGATGTGGTGTTGTAGCATACGCTGACGATGCACTCCTAACAGTAGAAGCTAATAGTCGATCTTCACTGGAGCGCTCAATCACAGAAGCTCTAAACCAAATCTCATCCTGGGGCCAACGAAACAAACTATGTTTTGCGCCACATAAAACAGAAGCTATTCTTTTAAAGGGAAAATTATCTCCACTACGTCCACCAGCTATTTACTTCCAAGGTGCTAAAGTAAAAATTTCTACAGAAGTTACATACCTTGGCGTAATCATGGATGGTAAAAGAAGTTTCGCCGCTCACGCTCGCCATGTTGTAGATAAGGCGCGGAAGGCTTTCTTCTGTATTTTTCGCCTTACGGGGAATTCACGGGGACTCAAATTTCGAGCCCTTAAAACAGTGTATGATGCGATCTTTCTCAGCACCGTGACATATGCGGCGCGGTGCTGGGTTGAGCGCACTCGACTACTCTTCATTAGACGCATTCTCTTGAGCGGTCAAAGAACCCCACTTCTCTCACTTAAAGCCTATCGATCCTCTGCCACCGAGTCATTGATTATCCTTGCGGGAGTGCTGCCGTTGGATCTGCAAGTGCAGGTGAGCGCCGCTATGTCATTGCTTACACATGGCTTCTCTGCGGAGGTCGGGGGCACTTGTCTCAATCCTCCGCAGGGTAAGATCACGAAAGAAACCGAAAAAGAAGTAGGACTGGCGGCGCTCACAGCATGGCAGAGCAGATGGTCGACCTCGTTCAAGGGTAGACACACATATTCCTTCTTTCCTTCTGTCCTCGATAGAATGGAGATGCCGTGGCTTATTCCAAACCACTGGACTAGTCAATTCATGACTGGGCACGGCAATTTTAAGGCTAAACTCTTCAAGTTTAGCCTCGTTGATAGTCCAGACTGCCCATGCGGCAGCCCTTTGCAGGACGCTGAACACGTTCTGTGGCATTGTCCAATATTAGATTTAGCGAGGCAAAGGCTCCTTAGCGTAATCCAACAGAAGTCTGGACCGGTTGGATATATCGATCTCATATCTACGGAGCCCAACTACCATGCATTTTCTGTATTCGCGGCGACCTTCGGCGAAGAAGTCTAAAAGTCCAAATCTTAACGTCTGAACTACTAACTTTTACACCCATGTGTGGTGTTGCTCACCAAAACCAGTTACTTGTATAACGAGAATGTACTCTGAAAACAATGCCTTGGTAAGTGCTCCCAAGGAGCTCCCCGGCCCGGGGGCCTAAGGCCCCCAAAAAAAAAAAAAAAATACATCATAATCAATGTCTCATTGTAAATTTCTGCAGTCATTTGTAGTGTAGGATTCAAAGTTTGACGGCGCACACGATGCAAAACATTCTCAGACATGTCATCTCTGTACTTAACCCACAAATCTTTTGGATTCGAGGGGAAACATGTCGATATGATAATCGAAAACAACGTACGAATTTGATGCGGCGATGAAGATATTACGGAATCCTTGAGCGTATCATCCCAGTGCTAATTCTTCCCAAGTAAATGTTATAGTTGACATGCCTCATGGTAAGTCGCACACAGCTGTCCATTAACTGTTCTCAGTTGTTTAAACGATGTCGAACCACGAACATTCACCAACAACAACCGCAAATAATAACATTCATCGTTATTTGGATGTACTGTGTAGATGCGACCTAGAGCATCTGAAGCAAATACATTTGGATGTCCTTCGACTGGTGTTCCTTGTTTTTGACGCTGAAACGATTTTGATGATGCATTCCATGTGTAATAGCGTGGTATGTCAGCATTCAGCAAAGTGCGAGCAAAATTATCAGTTTGATAGACTGTGAAGAAACTTGTTAATGTTGTCAACGGTGGACGTGCCGCTCTGTCTGCCGCGTTTGATTCATTCAAATAAACTCGTTGACCATTTTCTAAATGGACTGCCAAATGGACTACTGCAGGGTGTCTTTCATGGATCGCAAATGAAAAGATACGCCAAATTGCTTCGTTGCTACTTACATAGCGACCCATCTGCTACTGTGATATTTCATCATTTGCATTGGTTACAGCGAAGACAGCCATATCGCTACCTTTGTTAAGATATTTACATATGTAATTTATCGACTATTTTCTTGATCTTTTTCTCTCTGGTCATCAGTGCTGTTAGCACGTGAGGTATCTCTTTGCACATTTGATTGACTACGACGACCTAAGTCAGGTCGTCTTCTCCTAGGCATCGTAAATTGTAATTAATCAAAGTGAGAAAATTTCTCGCTCACTTAGCAGTTAAGTGTCACTATCACAAAATATCAAAAAAAAAGGGATCACAAAGGATCACCAAAGTAAAGAAAGTTCTCGCGCACTCATATATATCGTAACACAATATGGTAATACTTTTTTCCGTGTTCTGAAGTGCGACAGGATGGATTCACATATTAGTTGGTTGTCAAATCTAATGTCAAATATTATGGTTGCGTTCAGAAATTTAATTTGTGACAAAACTTAATATTTATAAAACAAAATAATCTGATAGATTAACAACTGAAGTTAGCTAAAACTAAGTTTCATGAAGCCGACCAAATTGAAAATCAGTACTACTAATGATCTATTAAATTTTGTGACTATACAATTTGGTCGCATTCGCGATATTATCACTTTTTTTGAGTTTCGGAACACGACATTAGATCCTCCAACGCGCACGCGAAGACTATTTTGATAGATATGATTGAATTTGAACTTTGTCCAGCGGTAATAAATTGCAAATTGACTCTTCGAAGTTAGGAATGCACCTACATTTCTTAGACAACAGTGAGTGATTATAATTCAATATGAACTTTATTGAATAGCAATAAAGTTCAAATTGACTCTACATTTTATTTAGAAAACGTTTTTATGGGAAAAAAGGGCTGTTTTCAGGGTTTTCCCGGCAATTATTCAAACTTTTCTCACCTTTCATACCTTCCTTAGACCTCCACGAATATTTCAAGACCAAGATAAGATAAATCCGTTCAGCCGTTCTCGAGTTATATAGATATATAGATATAGATAGATATATAGATAATACGTACCGAGAAACTGTGTCAAGTGCGCGGTAAGCACTCTGCGCACACAACGTTATTCAAATAACTTCTTAGGTTTTCACGGCCAGATTTGATGTTGTGGCTTTTGCGTTGAGCCGTGTGTGGTGAACTTAATAAATTATTAATCATGAAGAAGACCCCTGCAAAGAAGTTCACCACACATGGCTCAACCCAAAAGCCACAACATCACAACGTTATTCGTTCACAAAGCGCGCCGCACAAATTGAATTGTGTGTATCAAAGTTGATTTTGTGTGCGGATCGTAAATAGTTAATTTTAGCGCGTGTCATGTCAACCGCACGGTAAATATTATGTACACACTTCGCGTTCTCATAATAACACGCGGTGCGTGAAATGAATAAAGCATATGAAAGATGATATTGTGTATAGATCTTGTTTATATGGGACGTTTATATGGGAAAAAGAAAAAGGCTGATTTTAGGGTTTTCCTGGCAATTATTCAAATTTTTCTCACCTTTTATACCTTCCTTAGACCTCCACGAACATTTCAAGACCAAGATTAGATAAATCCGTTCAGCCGTTCTCGAGTTTTAGCCAGACTAACGAACAGCAATTGATTTTTATATATATAGATGAGTGAAATTGATGTTTGCGCCAAGTGGAGACAAAAGCATCTGAAAGGTTAAAGCCGAAATCGTCTATCTGTTTAGGTTTTTGGGTCGTGGGGCTCCCCATGAACCACGGCTGTGGCCGGAGTCAACCTAGACGTTGGTCGCGGGGGCATCACGGCGCTGTTGGGCCACAACGGGGCCGGCAAGACAACTCTCATGGCCATCATTACAGGTGAGCGGGACACCTGGTAAACACACACCATCGTCTACATATGGGATCAAGCTTTAGAAAATGAATACCTCATTTTTTATGGTAGTGATTCTTTAACCCTTTTTATTCCACAAAACAATCCATTATTTTATATTCAATTTGTGGAACTTCAAAACCATTACGAATAAAAAATTAAGCCGGTTGGTATAGCTTAGTGGTCAAACTGTTTGCATACCAAGATGAAGGTCGTGGGTTCGTTCCCGACCGAGATTAAAAAAAATAATATTTCAAATCGATTTCTGAGCTCTAAAATTACCCCAGGTTTGTGTGAATTTGATCCCTCACCTGGAAAATACCAGTCATAGCCTATTTATCAAAATTGGTGATAGACAAAAGTCACTTTGTGAACACCACCCATTCATATTGAATTCCTGTAATAATTGAATCATGCATGAATGTCCATTAAAAAAATTGGGTAAACCTTTTTGTCGTCCGGATTCAATGTGACCTGATCTGTCTTGCAGGCATGCTGGCTCCCTCTGAGGGGCAGGTGGAGGTGCTGGGCAGTCGCGGGCGGCGCGCGGCCTCCATCGGTCTCTGCACGCAGCACAACTTGACCTTCACTGCTCTCACCGTGGAGGAGCACATCATTTTCTTCGCCAAGGTCTCCATTCTACCTTTCCTAAACTTTTATTTATTTATTTATAATAATAATAATGATGTCATTATTGACATCGTTTCGTCTCTGAATTATAACGCAACCAGATGGCGAAGGCTTTTTTAAGAAAATTCTTGTCTTCAAATAAATGCAACACACATTTTCCACATGCAGCGACCAGTCGCCCTGACTTAGTGTCATAGAGCTAACTGATCTCGATCGGTTGTGCTCTCCCGTATGCGTTTTCATAAAAAAAATACTAGCCAATTGATAATATTGTAATTTTTTTGTTCTAGCTGAAGGGGTTGAGTTCATCTGAGGCCGCCTCAGAGAGCAGCGTGCTGCTGCAGCGCCTGGGGCTGTGGGACAAGGCGGCCTGCCTGGGCGGGCAGCTGTCAGGTGGCATGCGGCGCCGCCTGCAGCTGGCCATGGCCCTGGCCGGGCGCCCGGCCCTACTGTGCTGGACGAGCCCACCTCGGGGCTCGACCCGGAGACCAGGCGACATCTCTGGGACTTTTTGTTGGTGGGTGTCCTTTTATATACATCTTCTTTATCTCTAACGTTAAATTGTTTCAACATTTGGCAACATCAATGATCCATGTGTTGCCCAGCATTTAGGTCTTGAAATGTGCAGGTAGTCGGGCACATGGGGCAGGATTTTAGGTGAGAGGTAGCCTGCAGGCCTACACAGTAACACAACATTGACTCGACCTGCTGAAGCATTCTCTACCGCTTGAGGTAGTACTTTGTTCTACCAACTCCCATTCTTAGTGTGTTTAGGGATTTCCAGGTCCGTCAGTCAAGGTTCTTTCCAGTTGGGAGGCTTTCATTTGGAGTAATAAAATCTTCTGATGCGATTTGTTAGCAGAGCTGGTGTCTCTCATTTTCAGGGCCGGATGTGAGAGGTTGTGTGGATCTTAGAAAGAAGGGCAGCATGAAAAGAACCTCCATGCACTGCCCCCTAGAAACGGAGTTTCGGACCTCCTCCTCCGGCCAATCTTTTCAATCCAGCGACAGCAAAAAAATAATGAGAAACAGCTTTATATACATGTCTTCAAGAAACAGATGGATATACACTTCATCCACCTTAATATTGACAATACTAACATTAGTCCATCTGAATGACAAAATATATATTTTCAAGACTCATCACAAGATATCTAGATTTTCCCATTCGGACTTTATTTACTGTTCTGGTCATCAGCATTAATGTCCTTTGATTAACGTTGTAGGAGATCCGCAGCGATCACACCGTGCTACTGACCACGCACTTCATGGAGGAAGCGGACGCGCTGGGAGACCGCGTGGCCATTATGGACCACGGCCGCCTGCAGTGCTACGGGACGCCTCTCTTCCTCAAGAAGGCTTATGGTATGTTCACACCTTCCCTGATCTCACCCCGAGACATCATCTTCTTTTCGTTCACTAAAATATGTGTCATTAATATTCTCAACATTGATTCCGTATACTATTATATAAATGACTATGTCTCCCGTGTGGCCGATGACTGTGCCAGTTCTCGTCTGATCAATACAGTTAAGCAATATTTGTTTTGGGTCCTACTTAGATGGATAACAGCCTGAAAACACTGCATGTTTTCAAACGGTTTGAGCCGACCTTTAGTACCAAATTAATTAACCCTCGGGAGTATCATGATATTCATATGACCTTAAAAATACTGATTAATAACCAACCGAATATTACAACTGTCTTCTCTTTAAGTCCGCTGAGAGTGGTTGTCTTGTAGAATTTCACCAGCCTACTCCATTCTTCTACTTTCCCCCTCATTATGGTGCATGCGAATCCACAAGCCATTACTAGTAATATCTTAATTGCTTAATGCAATATTTTTGCTTGTATTTCCTCAGGTACTGGCTACAAGCTGACAGTGTGCCGAGAGCAGGGCGGGCCCGGCAGCGCTGCCCTGGCAGCCGCCGTGAGGCAGCACGTGGAAGCCGAGCAAACAGCTGACACGGCTGATGCTGCAGAGTTCCGACTTCCGTCCGACACGGCCAACTTTCCGGCGCTCTTCCTGGCTCTCGAGCGAGACAAAAAACATCTCAACATTCGCTCGCTCGGCCTGTCCCTCACCACGCTTGAAGAAGTCTTCCTAAGGTACGTTCAAATGACGACAAAGAAGACCCATAACGCATTAGTGTCAGTACTACTTTTAATAAATATTTATTTATTTACCTTACTTTTACATGGTTCACGTTGTGTATGACCTCTGTTTATGAGACTGCAGTTTCGACTAACTCATAGCCTTCTTCAATCCGTCAATGTCAAGAGTCAAGTGAGCTACACAGCTCAGTTGACTGAAGTCTCATAAACAGAGGTCACACTCAACGTCTTTAACAAAATAAGTTTTTAGGTCAACAATAGTATTATGATACAAGTCATCCAATTGTTTATGTTTATATGGAGAGGTTGCAAACTTGTGAACTTGTGATTGCAGGGTGACCAGCCGAGCTGCCGAGCGAGCCGATGCAGAGCAGACTCCTGTCAACTGTGGTGAGATGTCTTACACTAAACTGTCATGTATTATTCATCATTTAATTTAATGACAGGCATTCACGGCTCCTTTGTTCATCAGAATCTGGCACATTTGACTCGCTGCGAGGCCCCGCGCTGGCATTCAGCAGACTTTACGCCTTCATCCTCAGAAAATTCCTCTACTTCAGAAGCGTATGGATTCTATTTCTGTTTCAGGTAAGTCACTTTTTTTATAAAAACTTTCATCACTTTCCTTGCACACTCTCTTGCCCATTCTCCCCCCTGGCGCCTTTCTTTAATCGTGTTAAAAGAAAATCTTTTAAAAATGTCTCAATGTAAAAGACAATAAGTCATTAAATTGAATGACGAGCGGTTTCTCAATATACAAGGAACATTCCATTGCATTTCCATGTATTATTGTTTAACAAAAGATACAGGATTGACTTGCTTGTATTTGTCAGCTGTGTCTGGGTCTCTTCGCGGCCTCCATCCCGTTCTGGAGCAACCCTGATGAGGTCCACGACCTGCAGCCCGCGCTGACCTTGGATTTGCCGATCTTCGGGCCGCATCTGACGGTTCTCTATTCGGGCTCTGGTCCCGACGCCGAGCTGCTGCTGCGCCTCCTGGACCATTACGGGGCTCGTCCTGAACTCACCGATGACGTTTACGCCGGTAAGCAATTTGATTCATTGTAATACACAATGAATCAATTGATTATATACAATAGAGTTTTTTATGCAATTGCATACAGGAGAGCACAACCTGTCGAGACCAGTGCACTCTATGACATTCAGCCAGAGCGGCCAAACGCATTATGTGGGAAGCGTGCGTTCTGTTTGTGTGTTTTGGGGAGATTACGTGTATATTTATCTTTTTCTTGTAGAGATCCAGATTGTATGAAGGAGGAAACACAGACGCTGAAGAGTATTGCCGGTGGCATTTATGAAGGAGTTTTGTTTGATCTGCTAGTTCTTGGTCGAGACACATGAACCGTGCATGGAAGGACAAGTGTAAGACGAGTTTGTCAGTAGTGGGTGGGTGCAGGAGGAATTTATTTTCTTTTGAGTTCGGAAGACCAATGAAAAGACTAAGTGAACCAATCTTACGCCTGCTTTCCATTGATTGTGTCTTGTATAATCAATGTTGTAGAAAACTGCGCCACCGTTAACAATGATTCCTTAGGGAGTTGGAGAACACATTCAATCAAATTGGATCTTCGTGAAAAATCTTTTATTGCATGAAAACATAACAGTTCTCTTGTTGCAGCCGTGTTGAAGGCAGGTGAAGTGGACTCTGGACGTTACTCTCGCGACCTGGTGATCGGTGTGGAGCTGCGTGCGGACGAGTGGCGGGCGCTGTACTCCACCGGCGTGCGCCACGCGCTACCGGCAGCCGCTGCTCTACTCAGCAACCTGCTGGCCGCCCAGCGCCTCCCCCGCTCCACCCGTGTCGCCCCCGTCATCACCACCATCAACCATCCTATTGAAGCCGGGAACATCGTGCATACGCGCAGCAAACACCAGGGGCCCAGTTTTGTCAATGTGATGGTGTGGGCCTGCTGCATCACTTTAGGTGATAATTCAATACATATTAATAACAATGAACCTTCATTTAACTTGGTAAGGTTTTATGACAAAAAATACTACAATTGATTTTTACTACCCTAAATTACTATGCAGTTGTCTAATGTTAATCCGAGCCAAGAAAACGAAATTTCTTCATTGAATCATTAATTTCAAATTATATTTGCAATTCAAATGCTCCCATTTTTTGATCCATTTTGTATTTTAAATATGGAAGTTTTTCCCATTCATCAGGATTCATATTAATATATTTTATTGAATAAACCTCTTTTGAAGTTGACTGAGGAAGTGTGCAGAGTGTATGAAATTATGGGCTCATTGATTTTAATAAAAGTTGGCCTTTCTTCTTGCCACGCATGTCCATGTGATCCTGGCACACAACGAAAGCGAGATATTCTCTGATGGAGTGCATCATCCATGAGAATGGAAGACACGTTCTGTGTTGTCGCCTGGGAGTCTCTGCCATTCCTTGGGGGGATTTTTCAGAACTGCTGCTTAGTTCATTATCAAGGAAATCGTCAGGGCTACGCGCGCGGTTATCGAGGCTGACATCGAATAGGCTCCTATGTTCTTATACTGTTGGTCAGACGCATAATCTAACCTTGTGTGTAACGTGCAGGGTACCACGCGTAACTCTATATATTTTTGTATATTTAAAAAAAAAAAAAACCTTTGCAGGCTTCATCGTGATTTGGGGCATCTTCCTGCCGCTGGCCGTGAGCGAGCGCTCGTCCTTCTCTCGCAAGCTGCAGCAGCTGTCGGGGGTGTCGCCCGGCCTCTACTGGCTCGGGGCCGCGCTGCCTGACGCTCTGCTGCTGCTGGTCGTCGCACTGGCCTTTGGACTCTTCGATCCCATGGGAATCTTCAGAACAGCCGCCGCCACAGGTACTGTACGCATGCATCTAACCTCAGTTCCTTCAAACACAGATGTATGGGTGATACAGTTGATACCTCTATTAGCGTGACCGAGTTACGCTCATTAGTGCTAGAGAAGAAAACAAATTGGTAGCCCCAACGAAAAGAATCTCTTGGGTTGAGGTGTGGGTGACAATTTTCTTCTTCTCTCTGATATTTTGAGCGCCGTTGTAAAGGTCGTCTTCAAGTTTGATGATTTGTGATGTTGATGATTTCGTAGGTTTTTTTTACTCTCCATTAGGAAGCGAACCCACAATCTTCAGCTTGGAAAGCAAACACCGTAAAGCTAAACGAAAGCCTCCACAACTGACTGCACAGTATTATGTGAGAACTGAAGGACTACTGTTCTAGATACGAGATGACGGCAACAGATTTTGGTGAGAGCCGAGATAAACCAAGTATTGTAGCGTTACAGAGATGAATTACGTCAGCTGCAGCTCTTCTAAACTCTTACCCGCAACAGCAACACACCCTTGATAAACACTATACAAACATATACTCTTCCAACATTGTGTTTTCTCTTTTATGATCTTTCAATAAACACATACATTTGACTTGAAGTCTCCTGACTGACTGATTGCCCGCAGGCCCGCTGCTGCAGCTGCTGGTGCTGGCCGCTCTCTCCGGGCTGAGCTGGGTTTACTTCCTGAGCCTCTTTGTCGCTCGCGCGGCCACCGGCTTTCTCATCCTCAAGTCTGTCACATTACTACTCGGTAAATATCTACGAAGTTCTTTCTTTTTGACTCAAATTACTGTAAATTAGTGAAGTAACAATGTGTTGGTTTTGCTCGTGCTGCCGCAGGAAGCAACAGCTAAAGAATGATTGCAACGGTCATTGAGGAATCTCAATGACAGGTTTCAAGAATGCATTCGTACAGGACACCATCTAAAGGAAGTATTTTTATAAAATCCATTAATGTTTCTTAAATGGCAAATTTTATAATTTTTTAGGCAATGAAATGTTCTTCTCCCATTACTCTTGGTATTATAAGATTGTTAAAAAGTTTCCATATTTTTGTGTCACCTGTATAAAGAAACCTACTTGTATGTATAGCACTAGGTAGTTTTAGTAGTACAGGTTGTCCTCGCCTCTCGACCGAGATACGTTCTTGGAATTTGGTCGTAATTCGAATTGGTCATAAGTCGAATTTCATATTAAAATAAAACATGTGTATTTATTTATATATTTTTTGTTGTTATATTTATACTTATTTGTTAATACAAAATAAAATATTTACTTCATTAATATCTGAAATATTTACTTCATTAATATCTAAAATATTTAAGACAATAATATTTATAATAATTACTTCACTAATATTTAAAGTGTTTCGTCATCTGAACTTATATAAGTACAATCCATTGGCTCATCAACAGTAGTGGAAGAAGAAGCAGTGGTAGTCTTTTTAAAAAACATATCCAATTCTAATTGAGTTGTTTGTTGTTTTTTTTTCCGTATATTTCTTTGTAGCAAGCAAGATCTTCCTGAATACGGCGGTTTATACTCAAAAATCTTTCGTTATCCGAATCCATTTTTGCAAATTTTTGCATTGCTTGGTTAATTTGAAGGAACGCTGCTTCCATTTCTTTCAATTTTTTTGCTTCCATTTCACAAATTTTTTTGGAGATTCCATGATAATTTTATTTTTTTTGGTCTCTTCTTCAACCCTTTCATTTTCGATGCATAATAATTCTTCATTTGTAAGATCTTCCGAATCATATTCTATAAGTTGGTCTAAGTCTTCACGATCAATATTAATATCAAGTTTCTTGCAAAGCCCTACAATGAGATTTGTAGTGTGTTCAATTTCATTTTCTTTTTCAAATTGAGACTGAGTTATGTTTTCAAAACGTTTAGTAAGCTTTTTCTATATTCCATACATGCACGATGATGTGACCTCTTGCCATCCCTTACCAATATTTTTAATTGCTTGGTAAATATTAAAATTCTTCCAAAACTCTTTAAACGTTTTTCCCTCGTCAAGCGCTACTATTGCTTGGGCAAATGTAGTTTTTAAATAATAGGCTTTAAATGGGGCAATAGCTCCCTGGTCCATGGGTTGCAAAATACTGATGGTATTAGGGGGTAAATACACGATTTAAATGTTAGGATGTAAATTTCCAATATGTGGTGGATGTCCTGGTGCATTGTCTAGTATTAAAAGTATATCGAATGGAATTCCTTTCTGATTACAATATTGTTTTACTTCTGGAATAAATAAATTCAAAAACCAGCCTTCAAAAATAAATTGTGTCATCCACGCTTTTTTGTTTGAACGGTAATATAGTGGTAACATATCGATATTGATTCCTTTGAGGGCTCTCGGATTTTTAGAGTGATAAATCATTAATGGTTTCAATTTATATCCAGCAATATTGCCACTCAATAAAAGTTTAAAGCGATCCTTAAATGCCTTGAAGCCTGGCATACTTTTTTCTTCCTTATTAATGTAGGTACTTTGAGGCATTTTCTTCCAATAGAGCGCGGTTTCGTCAACATGAAAAATTTGTTCCTTGACGTATCCTTCTTTCCTAATCATTGCGTCAAATGTATGGATAAAATCTTCAGCAGCCTTGTAATCGGCACTAGCTGCCTCTCCACTTATTTTCACATTTTGATAATTCGCCCGTTTTCTGAATCTCGCAAACCAACCATTACTAGCAGTAAATGTTTGCTCGTAGTTAGTTTGCTCCTTTAATTTTAGGTTTTCAAAAAAACTCAGCGCCATTGTCTTTATGGTCACAAGGCTAAGGGGGGTTCGTTTTTTTATCAAATCTTCCATCCAAATCACTAATAGTTTTTCCATTTCGTAAATGGGTCCAAGTTTTTTTTTTTCGTTATTATTATAGATTTTATGGATATTGCTCCTTTAACAGCTTCACTGATACTTAGTTTATTCTTCAAAATTATAGAGATCATTGAATGTGATAAGTGTAGATCCCGAGCTATGTCCTTCACTCTTTTACCACTCTCATATTGTTTAATTATTTTATGTTTTATTTCTAAATCTATAGCACTTCTCTTTTTTTGTCACTCCTACTCCGTTCGCCAGTCATTATGGGCTCGATTTATTGATATTTGTTGATTTATTAGTATTATAATATTTATAACTTATTATAATAATTGTAAATATGTCCGTGTTCAAAAACACTGTGTCAACTGAATTATGTATATGGATATATATTTTTTTATTAATTCATAATTTTAAACCAACGAAGGGAAGAAGTGAGAAATAAACAACATTCTTTGCACACATCCCGTGATCTACTGACCGGAAGGAAGTTTTTATGGCATAATTATTGCGTCATCTTTGTTTACGCATGACTCAGGTTGACACGCGCACCCCAATAAAAATTTTTTGGACGTAATTAAAAAAAAAAATTTTTGGTCGTAAGTGCGAATCGTCGTAAGTAGAACCGTCGTAAGTCGAGAACCACCTATATTATATAATAACAAGTACTTAAGCTATTGTTAGTATTATTATTTTTGCACTGCTTTAGATGTGGACCTCTTGCTTATAAAACTCTCCTCTAACTTTTTCCACTCATCTATGTTTAAAGCATCATCATCAACATCAACCTGTTTCCATTTGCAACTGCAGCGTCACTTATCCAACTCTTTCTGGGTTGAGCACTGTTCCTTTAGGAATTTTGTCCAAACCATTTTATTATTCATACCACCTATTGTCATTGAGTCGATCCTATATAAAATATAGTTACATCTCCATCTATTAATACTAGTTTATTTGTTCCCGACCGTCAACAACAATAGTGTCTCGCCTGTTTTGCAGGAGTGCTGGGCGCCTGCATCATGTCAGCAATCACGCTGCTGGATGCCACGACAGCTACTCTGTCATTCTTCAGCGTCATCTTCAGCTCGCTGCCCGCTTACACGCTCACTGTTGGGATGCTCAAGGTGGGCTCCGTGGCTCTCGACAACGCTGCATGTCTGACACGGCAACAAACTGAAGCCAATGTCTGTTGCGGTGAGTGCTGGGCTGCTGCCTTCAATCAGTGTTATTAATGATTTTTCTATTGATTCTTTATTTTTTTTCCTTTATAAACATTTATAAATGAATTAATGACTACAAATAACAATACAGAATTGCATCAGTGCATATAAAATATATGGATTTGTATTTATAATATCACAGATGCTTCAGTATTGATATATTTAGTGTTCGGTACAAGTGGAGACAACACAGACCATGTATAGTTAGAGTTAGTGAAAATAACGCTACGTCATAAGTACATCAACTTTGACACGTTCTTGTACAAAGAATGCAAGGTATTATTATCACAAACTCAAACATCTTGCTCTGCGTATCCGTCCACACCAGCGCCAAATCCAAAGCAATATTACACACCTAAAATGTTAATATCTTCATCTCAAGTGATAGTTTTAATGTTCACGGCTCCAGGGCTGGACGATGGTCCTCTCAAGCCACGCTTCAGGCTGCATGAGAGTTCGTGATGACCGCGACTTTGAAGGATGATGACAGCGTCCGTAGCCATTGCTGGCCTTCCGCAGTGTTGCTGCAGTTGACTGCAAGTGTTGCTTGTGTTGCAGGTCGTGACGAGGTCACCGGAGCTTGCCGCGGGCTGCTGGACTATTACTCGAACAAGACTTACGGCATCACATTTGAGCTGGGCGCTTTAGTCGTCACTTTAATTTTTTATATGGTAAGCTGTTCTAATAACAAGTATATTTATTATCATGCACTTTGATAATGTGAATATATAATTACTTAAATATACATATACTAAACATAAAATTATTTTTTCAACGTGTCAATCCAAGCACAAAAATAACGGCAGAAGCGGGATGCGAACCGGTATTCATACCGCTCGGCGAATCGCGCCATTGCTATGCCCAGACTGACTTGCGGTGAAACTAGTATTTATATCATTGTTATAATCGTACGACAGATGTCGCCATAGTATATATTCAAAGTATGTATATTTTTATTATTATTCTATCAGTCTTCATTTATTCACAAGCTTAATATTATTACTTTCCGGCAGTCTATTTATTTTAGTAAGTACCACTCGGGTCTCGAACCAAACTATAGACTGAATGGATGTGAAACGACTACTTATAGTTCCGACTCGGACTTTATAACCAATCATTTACCTGTGTTACTGATGGATAATTTTTACCTTCTTGATATTGTCTCAAGGAGACATTATTAATTTTTTTTTTTAATTTTTATTAGAATATTATTTTATTATTTCAATATTCTAATCTACTTTTATAGATCATTGACTATATTACAATATTATTATTACTTAAATATACATATACTAAACATAAAATTCTTTTTTCAACGCGTCAATCCTATAAGTAGAACCTATAAGAAGAACTATAAGTAGTCGTTTCACATCCATTCAGTCTATAGTTTGGTTCGAGACCCGAGTGGTACTTACTAAAATAAATAGACTGCCGGAAAGTAATAATATTAAGCTTGTGAATAAATGAAGACCAATAGAATAATAATAAAAATATACATACTTTGAATATATACTATGGCGACATCTGTCGTACGATTATAACAATGATATAAATACTAGTTTCACCGCAAGTCAGTCTGGGCATAGCAATGGCGCGATTCGCCGAGCGGTATGAATACCTGGGCATAGTTGGTTTCCAAGGTCCGCGGTTCGCATCCCGCTTCTGCCATTATTTTTGTGCTTGGATTGACGCGTTGAAAAAATAATTTTATGTTTAGTATATGTATATTTAAGTAATAATAATATTGTAATATAGTCAATGATCTATAAAAGTAGATTAGAATATTGAAATAATAAAATAATATTCTAATAAAAATTTAAAAAAAATAATGAATATATAAATGTTATTAAAAAGGGTAAATACATATGCCTTTAGATTTTGCCCAGAGATAATCAGATCTTTTTATTGATTCGGCAACAGTAACAATAGATCCTGACTTTTAAGTTCTTGCTGATAGTCTACAGTTCAAGAAAACAGCTTTAGCTCTATCAGGCGTACAGACTTTGTGGTTCCCAAAAATCAATTTTGCACCCTTACTATTTTTAATAGTGCTTTCAGTGAGACAATGCATCTTTATTTTCTTATAACTATTGATTAGTTATCTTTATACTGTTTTTTTTTCAATAGTTACAATTATTCATCATTCATTGTTAAATGATCATTTTATGTAGTACCTAAGTGGTCATCTTCAAATACACGGGGAAGGACCCGGGTGTACCGTCTGCAGCTTAGATTTTCATGTCCACAGATTCTTTTTCTCTGATTAATTGATGAAATAAATGTCACAGGAAAAGTCCAGTCCACGATTCTCTCTGTCTCTTGCTTTCTGCATCTTGTGGAGCTCTCCCTGCAGCGATCGAATACTAAATACCTGGTCCAGTCTTGAAATATTTTATTTTTCAGACGGTAGTAATTGCATCTGACTACAACGTCTTTGAGCGTATTTTGGAAAGTGTCCTGAACCGCGGCCTCGTAGTCCCGGCGCCGGTGTATCGCGATGAAGACGTGGCTGAGGAGAGGAAAGCTGTGCAGCAACAAGTGCAAGCCAGTAAGTTAGCACAAGACTATGGAATCTCATCAAAATTTAAATTCCAAAGGTTTTTCAATAATGACAACATTGCAAAACTGATGATATCAGAGAATAATGCATCAAAATACTTGTCATTGACATTTAAAATTTTGTAAGTGGTCGAGCGCATTTATGTAGGAGAGGAGGTGTTGTTATCAAGAAATAATAAATGAGAGGCGGGTATTCTACTACTCTAAGTAGGTACTACAAGTATTATATAAACATTTCATAAATAAGCAAACAGAACTCGTCCTATCACAAGAAACAACCTAAAACAATCTTTATTACTAACAATTTCATTTAAGGTCGTTATGTTGTTTATTTAAATGTAATCTTAACCATAACATGAATATATATTGTTTAATGTGTGTTTTAGTAAAGAGTGGAGCGCCCAGTTCTCTGTCGCTGCTGGTGCACAACCTGTCCAAGCGCTACCGCTCCTTCCCGCTCTGCCGCGCCCACACGGCCGTCAAGGAGGTCAACCTGAGCGTCAAGAGAGGTATGTTTCCCTACCATTGCGACTAAATATATCTATTGCAAGCTTTACAGGTTAATACCGGCTCCAAATGCAAAATGAGTTTGGAAAGAGGGATGGAGGAGGTTTTAAACATTTTCAAAATGTATTAACAGGAGATTCAGTTTTTGAACGAAAGTTGATTTAAATTACATCTTAGGTTTTCACGGCTAGATTTGATATTGTGGCTTTTGGGTTTAGCCATGTGTGGCGAACTTCCATCTCTAGCACATACTCTAAAACCTGTACAGACAAGCAAGGACGACCACAGTCCGACATAACGTTCCCGGAGGTACAATTCTTAGAACATACCTACCGTATTCTTAGAACATACCCACGATTCTCCGGAATGAAACTTGAGTATGTAGTTGCCATGGAGATATAAATCAATTATGCTCGTAAAAAAGATAATCTGAATAAAACAACTCAAAACTAAATAAATCATCAATCCTGAAGAAGACCCCTGCAATGGCGGTCGAAATATTGGTTGAAGGAAGTTCGCCACACACGGCTAAACCCAAAAGCCACAATATGAAAGTTGATTTATTTTGTTTTTCATGTCTTTGTTTTTTTATCAAATGTTTGTCAACGTTTAGTATCAACGTTTAGTATCAATATATGTGTGATGAGTAAGCTTAATGACAATAGAGTCTACTAGGGGCTAAGACTACTCAGATTAGTTAACTTTTATGGTGTTTCCATTTGCAGGAGAGTGTTTTGGTTTGCTGGGCGTCAATGGCGCTGGCAAGTCCACCACCTTCAAGATGCTGGTCGGAGCCATTCCTCCCAGCAGCGGCACCATCTTCCTGACTCCCGGCGACCAGGTGAGCGCCTCAGGGAACAGACCGTGACAAAGTTTGCGCAATTCAAGGTTTTGTGTGGCCTTTTCGAGATTTTCATATCTACATTTCGGAATTGAAATTAGAGCAAGATTTTTTCTCTAATGTTCTTTATCAACATTTGATACACATACATTTGATACTATAGCAAATTCTGTCTTATATGACATATCGATTAATGTGAGAAAAAGAAATGGTGGGTGTGAAATTTAAAACTGCTCACAATTTATCCAATGTCCTATATACTATACTCCATCTTTTCTTTATGATTAATAGATGAAAGTAACATTCTATAAGATGGAATTTTGATAGATTTGTATCTTTGAAGAGAATCAAACCCCTGAGTCCTTGTCCTGGAGGCTGTCGGGATTTATGCATATTATGTAAACGCAGAGCTTCGGTAATAATTATAAATGCTGACAAAAGCTGTAACTGACAGCAATTTGGTATTGTGGCTATTGGGCTTAGCCGTGTGTGGCGAATTATTGTATTTTGGACCAATATTTCGACCACCATTGCAAGGGTCTTCTTCAGGGTTGATAACTTCGTGTCAATCCTGAAGAAGACCCCTACAATAGCGGTCGAAATATTGGTCCAAAATAATTCACCACACACGGCTAAGCCCAAAAGCAACAATACCAAATCTGGCCGTAAAAACCTAAGAAGTTATTTGACAGCAATTTGTACAAACCTCTTGCTCCAGCTGTGGAGCGAATATCAAAGCATTTAAAATAACATGCTTATAAGTTTTTATATATCTTATATTTAACTATAGAATTTTCTTTGAGTATCTTTGTTTTTATCAAAAAACAGATTGATATACACTTGCAACCTTCCTAACCTTTATACAAACACAGCACATGTTCTGCGTGCAGCGTCCATCAGCCCTGATGGACTATCATTGAGCTCTGTCTCCTTCTCTTGTAGATGTCGTCGCTGGGCTACTGCCCGCAGGAGGACGCCCTGGACGAGTTCCTGACAGGGCGACAGGCGCTGGCGCTGTTTGCTCGGCTGCAGGGCGTGCCGCGCTCCCACCTGGCTGCCCATGTGGACGCCATGCTGCAGCTCGCTGGTGGGTATTAGCACTTGCTTATCATACAAGAGTCTAGGGTTTGATCCAAGCCTAGCTCAAAATTACATTGATTTTAAGTGTTTTAATATTTTTCTATAGTTTTTAAGAATTATCACCCTCCTGAGCACCCAAGGAAAAGTGCTCATACATATAATGTTGGCAGGAATAGACAACTTAAACTATCTATACTGCCTTGAGTGTAATGCTGATGGAAGCACTGGCAGATCAGTCTCGGGATAACCGTAGACACTCCCTGGCTGAAAATCTCTATTTCTCTTCATCTTTTTTAATTACACTACAGCCGATATGTCGTTTTGGCGTCTATCAGCTATTGCATCCAATTCCTTTTGTCGTTTGTCGTAATTCTAGATGTTTCCAATTCTCTATCAATACTGTTTTGTCTGTCTACATTCAGGTATGTCTGAGCTGAGCGACGTTGCCAATGGCTTGTACAGCGGCGGGTCCCGGCGTAAGCTCGGGTTGCTGGTGGCGCTGCTGGGTGCGGGGCTGGGCGGGTCATGCCCGGGGGTGGCGCTGTTGGACGAGCCCACGGCCGGCGTGGACCCGCGCGCGCGCCGCACGCTGCACGCGCTGCTGCGTCGCGCGCGTGTCGGCGGCCACAGCCTGCTGCTCAGCTCGCACAGCATGGACGAGTGCGAGGCGCTGTGCGGCCGCCTGGCCATCCTGGCGCGCGGCGAGCTGGCCTGCCTGGGCAGCGTGGCGCACCTCAAGCGGAACTTCGGCGAGGGACACCTGCTCACGCTCAAGCTGCGCCCCGCCCCCGCAGACCCCCGCGCCGAGTCAGAAGTCGACTGTGTAGACTCATCTGGTAAGTTTCGTCCTTACTCACGGAGCATCTCATGCTGAAAATCGTCTAATAGAATATTTATTCATTTATTTCACAGAACGAAAGTTCCAATAAAAAAACAGTACAATTCATGCCATCTATACAGCGCCTGCATCGTCCCCATTCTTATTTACGGCTTCGGTTTGAATTCGTGAGAAATGACCAGGTGAGAGAGCGGACGAAGCAACCTTGCATACTGCAGTATGTCAAGAAGGTGGACCTGGCTGGGACATGTGGTGCAAATGCCGCAGGAGAGCATTAACTATGGCTGCCTTTTCTTCAAGCCCCCGGGCTCTCGCCGTCCTGGTAGGTCGTCGTTATCTATATTTAGAATGCACTCGGCGGAGCTACGGGAGGTGGAGCTGACATAGGACAAGGAGAGGACCGAGGCGGCTAACAGAGCTTCGTGGCGGTGGCTCGTGATGTCCATATGCTCCAGTCGAGGGAGCATGGATATGAATAAATGGACAATTCATAAAAATATATATAAAATAAAATCATGTAAAATACGATAAAATCAAAAATAAAACAACAAGCAAAAATAATAAGAAAGACATAAAAATAGACAAACGATTTTCAAAACACTCTAAAGTCTAGAAAACTAATATCATTGACAAAAGAGAAAATGGATGAGAGAAAAGGATCAAAAAGGTGCGCTGGTAGCACAGTTAGAAGCGCCATTGTAGATGTACTGAATAGCTCAAAGGTCTACAAGTACCAACTGGAACGGTAAAAATACATGGCTACGAGCATAATAGTTTTACCGGCTGTCATTATTCTACCTAGTTCGAACCGGTTGATTGCCACTCATTTTTTAGAGGCTTGGTAGGTGTCTTCAGTAGATATACCATGTAACATCCTCCTCTCTCAAAGAGAGGGGCGTTATTACGTCGCGAAGGGCAAGATTAGGAGCAGAACAGCAGACAAACACTTTATTTAAATTATATTTACTTTAAAAACATTACAAGTTTGTGACCACGCGGTATCACATGCCGCGTGGCCGCAACGCGGATCTTGCCTTGCCAGAGGGTGGGGACCGACTGCTGTATGTGTTCGCGGATCTCGCTCAGCGCCACGAGCGGTGATGTTCTTAACTAACACCTGTTAGCGGAACCGTCGGCACGGGGCACGTAAATGCACGACAAGCGACCCGAAATAAAGAGACAAAAGATCGTATATCAAGGTTTTCGGTAACAGTAAAGGCAAGGACTACATGCTGATGTCACATGCTAAGTCACAGATCTTGCATGATAATAAAGTAACGTGTGCTTGTTAACCTCCTGCAGATGACTCTTATTTGCTGAACGCCCGAGCGGCCGCGGCTGAGTCGGTGGCGGCGCTCAAGACCGCGCTGCTGCGAGCCTTCCCTGGGGAGATCAAGGACGAACACCAGGTGAGACACACTTTAATACTACCATCAAATATATTTACTTTTATTTCATATTGTTATAACTGAATGGACATTACATGAAAGAGATGAAATAAACATTCGTGCAGTGCTATCTGGCAGACTTAAGTTTGGCAGGTAACACTGCACGTCTTTTTTTAAGAATTTTGTTTTCTCGGGAACCTGTCTATCTTGGAAATCGAATGATAGGTGTATACTCCAGCAAGTATGTAAAAAACGATTTTGTGAAATATTCCAGACGGTCCTGCAGTACCACATCGGCAGCCGGGACATCACCTACGGGAGACTGTTCTCGCAGATGGAGGAGATCAAGAAGGAGCACTGCGCCCTCGAGGACTACGCCATCAGCGAGACCACGCTGGAGCAGGTCTTCCTGGCCATGGCCGGCCAGCGTCCGCACCAGGACGTGTGAAGTGTATATGATTCAGAGATTAAAATGACTTTCGATGATTTCAAAAAATGTGATATAAAATAGTCTGTCAATTACAACCGATGTCATAAAAATGCTCGCTAATGGAGTCTAGCTAACTTAATTGTAATAACAAAGTCTGTACGCATGATAGATCCCTGAGGGATGGAAGGGTTTGTAACTTGAATAAACATCATGCTCAGCTTATGACTGGTGATGATAATTACACTTATATGAAACTAAAAAAGTAATCTAAAAAATGCTTTTATGCCTTTTTTATTATCAGTATTCGAAACAATACTTTATCTTGAGTTGTCAATTACAATATTATTTTGCATTAATCACAGCTTTATGATAATTTTTAAAGTGTAAATTACCTTGAAACTATTACTACTGATATTTACGTATATTTCCAAACTGGCAGAGAACACCTGAAGTGCAGCTGTTATAAATTAAAAATTGGAATTTCGATTCTGTATATAAATAAATAAAATAAATAAATAATGAGGTGGACGCTCACTGAAGATCAAAGAAAAAACTCTTTTAGGGCCTTTATCTTTATAGTTTATTTATTTTTAACATATTTATTCGCAATGTGTTGATAATCAGTTAATCACTTATTAGATAGTGAAATAGTTTTAGTATATCATACACAAATTATAGACAAAAATAACATAAATTATACTAACTATAAGAGTATATATTTTTATACAAAGTAATATATGCATGTTAAAAAATATTTATTGCTAAGCCAAAAAAGTTAAATTCTTTCCCAGTCTTAATAATTTCAATATCAGAAATAGTTCCTATTACCCCCAGCTCTTTTTCTACCAAATTTTATTTTGTATATGATTTTCAGAATTTGAAAGAAGCAATGTTTCTAATTTGATTTGTGATAGTTTTTAAATAAGTCTTATATTTTGTGTTGAGCAGTTTTATTAAATTTATTCTTTGGATTTTTATTGTTAATTTTTAAGTTGGTTTTTTTGGTGAAAATGAGATGTTAAAGATATGACAAGATAGACGAGCGATATTACTTAACTATTGAAGAGAGACAAATGTACAGCAATACATGTGTATAGCTGCATGCCGAGCTGTATTGCAAAGTGCTGGTTGATGCAATGGCAACACTGTTTAAACCGTATCTCTTTCCATCATTTAAATAGTATCGCTCGTGTGAGTGAGATGCTCTGTAACCACTTCCCCGGCAAATTACTATATTAAAAATGTTCTAAACAATTTTTGTTTTTTATAAATTTTAATTCTAAATATACAATTATCATTTTTTTTTAATATTTTCATCCTTCAAAGTCATTTTTTTATATATATTTCTTTAAAATATTTTTAAATTTAAGAATTTAAAAATATTTTGTAGATAATTACTTAACCTTTTCACGCCTGCCAATTTTCGAAAATCAGGTCATTTTAAAATGTTCATATAGGTGCTCTTCAAGTATCAAATATATTCACGTGACCTTGGAACACTTTTTGCACATAATCGTGTGAACGCCGGGAAAGTGGTTAAATAGTAAAATAAAATGGTTGTTCCTCTCATTGTTTAATGATTATTTTAGGTCGTTTTAGATTATGTATAAAAGATCTGTTATGGTTTATTAAGTACTTAAATTATTACTCTATTATTTTGGTTTTATATTTTTTATGTTATTAAATGTTGATTCACTGTCGACATTTATTACAGCATTTATAAAGAGACTCACTTGCGAATAACCGTCTTCTAACCCTTTTTTATTCTTCTTCGTAGTATCAATCCGGTGGATTGGTTTGCAGCAACAGAATCTTGCATCTCGATCTCCATTCCTCTCGGTCCTCCGCAACCCTTTTCAGCTCAGCATAAGCGCTACAATTCATGTCCTCGAATACTTGCTGTAAATACTCCCGTCTAGGGCGCCCTCTACAGTTTCTACCCTCAACCATCCCCTCCACAATATCGTGAAGAAGACCATCGTGGCGCATGATGTGACCAATCCATCGGGCTCGCCTCTCTGAAATGGTTCTTATTAGGTGCCTATCTTCCTTGATTATCCTGAGAACCTCATTGTTCGTGACGTGGTCTCTCCAGGAAATTCCTTTTTTATTAATAGGGTATAATTTCACACCCAATCTTCAATTTTATTATAAGCTTCTTCGGATAATGAACCCGTGACCTGTGGCATGCTAAGCAAGCGCTTTAACCATCGCCAAAAACTTCCCACCTAATTGATATTATTTTACTGTAGCATTTAGTTGCTTACATCAGCCGTTTATGACGTGTAAGGACCTCCTTGTCATCATCTGGCGTCTATCAAGACATTCGAACCACTTCTTACCACAATACCTTCAGGCTATTCGGATTGTAATTACTGTATGCTTCAACTAGTAAGCAGTTACTGAGAGACTACAACTTTTACCTGTTATTTATTGAATTCTGCCATCAACTATATGTGGTGAAACTTCTAGATTCTGAGTTGACTTTAAATAAGGCGCATGTTTTGCGGCAGTCAGCAGATTTTGGTTGCCACTTGTACTGGCCATATGCTCCAATATCATGATTGTATTTAGAGCCTAAGGTGGAACTGGTTGGAACATATACTAAGGAGTCGCAGTATAGCATAAACTACAGCTGCCTTTTTTTGAAGCAAACAAGCTCGCGCCGACCTGAAAGACCATCGGGCACTATACATAAATTGTACTCAACAGAACTGGAAGCAGAGTTGACATGGGGTGAGGCCAATACTACGACAGCTGACAAATTGGTGGCAGTAGTTCATGACAGCCGTATGCTCCAATTAGGAGAGCGGAAATGGTAATGATGATATAAAAAAAGGATTGCTAGTAAAAATACTTTAATATTTATTAAATCAAAAAAAATAATTAACTTTTATTTATGTGCATTGCTGGCAACTCTCCATGAGTTCAGTCTGTGGTTCATGTTTGTAAATGCCTTTGATGCTAACTTCTAATCCACAGATAAAACATGTTATTAACAATACAATAAAAACAACATATTTGCATAATGTCTGCTAATCTAAGAAAGGACTTAAATTTAAATAAACCGTTAATATTTACTCGAAAGCATTCTTGCTATACAATAAAACAAACATTTACTTAATATAAGAGGAGTATTCATATAGTTGTCCTTGAATATTAAATTAATTTTACAATACATTTTTTACAGTTTTGTTTCACAACTGAAACAGCCACACATTATTTTTTCAAATGAAGTTATAATGATTACATATCACCAGTTTTACATTTAATTGTTACTAGGAATATTCATGATATTGTGGCTTTTGGGTTTAGCCGTGTGTGGCGATTTTGTTTTAACCAATATTTCGACCGCCATTGCAGGGGTCTTCTTCAGGATTGATGATTTAGATGTGAGTTGGTGTCAGGTTATCTTATATAACTGACACCAACTCACATCTAAATCATCAATCCCGAAGAAGACCCCTGCAATGGCAGTCGAAATATTGGTTAAAAGAAATTTGTCACACGGCTAAACCCAAAAGCCACAATATCGAATCTGGCCGTGAAAACCTAAGAAGTTATTTAAGAATATTCATCTTTTGAAGTTCACCGCAGCCCGCAACCAACAAAAATGTATTCAAATTATGTTCTGCATTAAAATTAGTATTCAATTTATTAATGTCTATTTTAAATGATTCCCAGTTTTTTATGAACATCCAAAATTGTTCTCTTTTCAAGTATTTATCACAAATTGGAGCATATGACTGTCACAACCGCAACCAAATAACTTACTTGACTGACAGGAAAAATGGAGAATCATCTTTAATTGAATTAACAGTCATTAAGTAACTGAGGCATGTGCCTGGAGTCTGTCGAGAACTATGTGTATCATATACTTGGCGGAACTTTGGGCTTAGAGATAACTTAGAATGAAGCAAGGAATTATCCTTGAATTCTATTAGGCAGTTGACATCTGTGCAGCAGAAATTGTGACCAAACCTACAATGGATGGAACTAGTCTCAGTCAAATCAAACCAGATAGAAAATATGTATTAAAGTTTCCTGAACATTAGCAGCGGCGGTGGAATAACTTGTTTCTTATAATTGATGAAAATCTCAGTGTGAATTAATTATCATAACCTGTACCAAATACTACAAATAACTTTTAATAATGATTTTTATTACCATATTACAATATTATTACCATAAAATATTATAATAGCTTAAAAATAAGTCAAGCGTTGCCTTTTTTGTATTTATGTATACTTATTACAAAATATCTTTATCTATAAATAAATGTTGTTTTACTTATAAATTAAAAAAAATTATCCTTTCTTTATGTTTGCACACTTGATCCAAAATTAGTCTTCTTGTACTCGAACTTTTGATTGATAATGACCCCCTAAAGTCTAATCTATAACACATCAAGATGTCCGTTGGTTCACAAAGCTTATTTTAAATCACAGACACCGCTCTTCCATACATTCTCAATTGATCGCGCTTGCATACATAATTTAAAGAGTGTCCCTACACAGTTGACATATATGAACTAACAGTTCCTTTAGCTCCTTTACGCCACAGGTATTCTTTGGAATACACTCCCGGTATATGTTTTGGTCCTCATTCAATTTGAATATTTACAAAACGCAAACAATTACAATCTATACCGCAAACATCCAAAATATAAACAAAAAAAATGTTATCTACTTTTAAATCTCATGCTTTCATATTTTACATTAGTGAATAATAATTACACCATATATTTATTTAAAACTAGCGTGTACCCGGCATGCGTTGCAATGCCACTAAAAAAAAAGAAACCGCGAGTTTTTATGGAAACGCCTCGTCAGGAGCCTCTCGCCTTCCGATTGGATAAGTTGGACTTGAGGCGTGACCGGAGCCAATTAGAAACAATAAACTTAGGTTATGTTGTTCTTACCTAAATTTGACAGTGGCGCCCGCCCGTATGTGTTTTTATTTATTGGAGTGCTTTTGGATACACAATGTTTTTTTGTTTTTCAGCCATCATTTACAACTGCATCGCGTAAATGAATATACTCTGCGGAACGCAACTTGGTTTGATTTAATCAAATGTAGAGGAGTCGTTCAGTTTCTATTTTCGCGAACATGTATTGATAGAACAAATTTCGACCTTTTAGGATATGATTTTCAGCGTTTTCACGAATCATCAATCGATATGAATAGTAATTCATGGCACTGACTTTCTTAGTCGTTTCCTCATCTGTTTGTGGATTTCTCAACGGGATGTTGAAATGGTATCCGTCTTCTCCTTGCCAAAATAAAATCGGATATTGCAATCCATCGTACGATCGATGCGTTTCTGAGACTTGCTAAACATGACCATTTGTACGATAAGGAATGATTTGCGTTCGGCAGTGGTAGTGATAAGAATTGTACTTTCGTATGTTTGTCTAGAAATGTTTTGATTCACTTGTATCACCCGATACCAACGTTAATAAAGGTTCGGGGGTGAATCTAATTCTGGCAATTTCAATTTTCCACTCGTGCAGCACATTCCTAGTGTTTCATTTTTAAATTTAAAGGCACTACAATACACGCATAATTTATCAATTTTTCCAATTACAATACTTGGGTGCAGACTGTAATCATAATTAGGATCGTAATGGAAAGCACTATGATTTAAATCAGCATGCAGAGTACGTCTGGTATGATCTACGCGTACTCGATCTGCTTCCAATCTTGCTTCCCGTTGCTCATCTGTTTCATGTGAACGGGTTTAAGCAGTGTGTACGCTAACTGTTTCCAATCTTGCTTCCCGTTGCTCATCTGTCCAGATGAACGGGTTTGAGCAGCGTGTACTCGATCTGTTTCCAATCTTGCTCTCCTTTGCTCGACTGTTTCTGAAGCTCGAGATGCCTTTTTCATTCGTGCTTGAGTTGTACTCTTGACCTATTGCTTTTCGTTTGGGTGGCATAATTGATATCACAGTGAATATTACGTTTTGAAATTCACTTTTGAAAAATAAAAATAAATTGATTGATATAATACTAACATTAAGGTTATCAACTGACAATACTTGGTGAACTAATTATAGTTTTAGAATTAATTTTAATTAAAAAAATATAATACCTAGTATTTCATAATATCTTTTTAAATTGAAAGCAAAAAAAATATTATTGTATAATGTCTTAATACATTAAAACTAATCACATATCAATAAATTTAAAAAAATTTAAAACCTGTAAATATGTGTGTATATTGGATATTGTCCATACCTATATAAGCCACGGCCTGTTTTTATTTTTTCATTATTGAAGATGGTCTTCAGGAAGGCCGAAACATGTTAGCATTAAAATAAATTGTGAATCAAAACTAAATATTTTTAATTTATCATTTTTTTACTTAAAATTAATTATAAAATTATAATATAATACTATCCGAAGCCGACCAGCAATTGGAATTCCAAAATTAACTATTTCTACTGTATATCACACACAATTATTACGTTATATTTATTTTAATTCGATAAACAAAAAAGTCGTCAAAAATTCAAATATTGAAATAGTTTATTCGAAAATCGAATTTTGTTTCTAAATATTCAGTACCTTACGTTAGTACCTACTTATAATAACTTCAGGTGAGTGAATTGTTGTTTACGGCGTTGCCAAGGATACACAATGTTCTAAATTGGCCGTTCTGTATTACAATAGTCTTGCATGAAAACATGTTTTACGTAAATATTCAATTAATTTTAGTAATTAAATCAAATTTTGAGTATCCTATCTTTTTCCTTTTAGTATCAGCAATAATTCGACAAAGTATTATCAATATCGGGTTAATGGTGTCGGAATGCATCAAATACACACAGACAGACAGACATTGATTTTTATATATATAGATAATTATCTTGTATTTAATTGGTATATTTACGAGGGACAAGGAAGACTGACAGCGGCAGACATAATTCAGAAATCTGTGACATTTGTGAAGGGCCGCTATCTGATTTACGGTTCCTTTCGACAGTCATGTGCTTATATAAACGCCTAAACTGAATTATATGAGCGTTATGTTCCACAGGAGTTGCAGAGAGTGATATTGCGAATATGGACGTGAAGTTGTTTATATTGATATTGGCGGCCTGCAGTGTTAAGGTGACCATTATAAAATATAAACGGGGCAGTGGAAAATTATATAATTTCCTTGAGCATCGGATCGAGGGCAAAGACTATGATTTTTTTGTTTTTATATAGTTTACGCAAGGAACAGATGAGCTCCCATCAGTATTTGGCAACGGAGCGCTGCCGGGCGGCGGCAAGCGGGGCGAGGCCTGGGAGGCGCTACAGCGGGGTTGCTCCGCTTGCTTAGGCTCTCTGGGACACGTGTGAGTGACGTATGATTTATATATTGAAATAAAATTGTTTTTTTTTTTTAAATGCCAATATCTTTCCCGTTTCAGTGAAACAGGTCGAAGCCGAGGAATCAAGCATCAGATGAAGGCCATCGAAGACAGACTTGGGGCATTGATTCCTAGAGCGTTCCAACTGACGAAACTGTCCGGAGAGGAGCGGAGCTGTCTGAACAGTGAGTGGGTCAGCGTCCAAGAAGTGGCGGCCAACGCCATGAAACGGGTCAGAAGCTGTGCACAACAAGGCAGCGAATCAGGACAGTCGGACACGTCGGGAGTCTCAGAGTCTTCAGAGCTGGAGGCTCCTCTCGCACTGGAGTCTGTCTTAAGAAAAGCGTTAACTGTGGCCGGCCACTGCCTGGGAGACTTGGACCCTGCGAACAAACTTAGCGGCACCGTCAGCTGCTTGAGAGACTTGTCGAGCGCCGTGCTGCCGGCTTTGGAAAGATTTGCTCGCGCCGCTTACCAGCGCTTGCAGACCGAGGAGACTCTCCTGGCCGCCTGCGCCGCTGAAGCCTCTTCTGCGTTTTGTCCGCGCGTCCTCAGCGTCCTGGAAGGTGTCTTGAGATGTTTTCAAATTGACAACGGTGAAGACGCAACTGAAGGCACTGAGGCACTTAGCGATGAAACAACGACAGTAGATAAATAGATTGAGAGACCGGGAGTTCATTCACCTGTTGAGGAGGTTCATATCCACAGCTTTCTTGGGTAAAAACAAATGTATCCATACAAGTACCATTAGTTATCTTCACATTTGTTGATTTTGCTAAATAATATAACTTCCATATAAACATAAACTAATGAAAAATTAACAAACAACAATTCACGGTAAAAAAGAATGTAAGACGTTTTATAGCAAAATAGTTGATTTTTACAGTTTAGAAAAACTTGTGAGTAAAGATAGTTCACGCAGAAGCCATTCTTTATTCTTATTTGTTAACGTAATCAAAGGTCAGAGTACAGTTTGCATTACATTAGTATCAGGTTCATCAAAAATGAGATAGAATCATAAAAAATAAACATAACTTAATTTATAAGACATGCATGTAAAATAAATTTAAAAAAATACTTTTAATATAGTATTTCTTTATTCTATGTTTGTTCCCAAATAGGAGCATTTGACTACCATACCTGTCAGATTTGTCCTCTCCTAAGTCACTGCATTTAATGTTGTTCGTGGACAGCCTACCAGGAAGAAGTGGTTAAGGTTTATGCTTTCCTACAGCAGTACCTCTCTATGGGTAGAGCATCGGTTAGCTCAGTCAGACATATTCAAAATGAGTCACAGGCAGCTGCGGTGGGAACAAAATAAATAAAAAATAAACTACTCCAGAGGTAATTAAACTAAATATATTTTTACGAGACTTCAAGTCTATTTTTATAATCTTATCAGGGCTTGAACTTGAGATAGATAAGGTAAAAGGCAATAAAAAATAAAACATCTGTCGAGTTTTATTGATATATTTGGTAAAATAAAATATGGTTTCCATCAAAATACAATGATTAAAAAAAAGATAAGATCCTAATGTACAATAATAAGCTAACATCGCAGTCACTGGCGGCCTGACTAGTGGAGGGGCCGAGACTGCAGCGCAGCACGCTACCAGGGGCATCTCCTAACCTGTACTTTATAAAACATTTATCTAACAATGTAAACGTTTGAAATCAAATGTGGCAACATTTTTGTTATGAAGCATTTGATGTTTGTTATATTAAACATCATTAGATATTCTCTAAAATTAAATTGTTTAGTATTTGAAGAGTTGATCATAAAGTTAACAGGTAACATAGGAAACTACAGATACCTACAGACAATGATCAAGCGCCTGAAGTCAGGCGAGGGAGATGTCATTCTTCAACATTACGTGCGAGTGATAGGAGTGAAATAATTAGACTAAGTATAATTTTACAATTGAACAAGGTTAGGAACATAAGTGTTCTAGGAATGATAATGCCCAGGTCCCCTCACATCCCGTTTCTTAAAATACATTTTTTGGTAAGCGTCTTCTAATTCATATAACGGGTTACCTCCTATAGCATCTTATATTATCAATATTGTGGAATACATTTTATAAATGTACTACAAATTATTAAACGGTGACTAACGATTTTAGTTTCTTTTAAGATCAAAGATAGCTTACACAAATGTTTAAGTGATGTGATCATCCCTATAGGGAAACTAATAAGATATTGTAAAAAATACAATCGAAACATAAAAATGCCTTCATCTCAATGAAGGGCGGTTATTAAAATTATTTAGACCGTTTTGCAGAACTCATAAGGAATAAGTGCAGACAAAGGTCATCGAAATTCCCTTCCCGGGAAGGAAATCTCAGCAGCTCAAGAAGGTAACAAGCAACAGAATGCGGATCAACAATTGTTGACAATGCCGCAGAAGTCATCACTGTTTTTTAATGAGATGACAATAAATTGCTTTATATTTAATTTAATTGAAGAAGAATTTGACCGTAATTTGTATAGATGACATTCTTCATCACAACAATTCATTTTAATACATTCGAAGGGCTCCAGTTTAGTTGAATTTCATAATTAATTTAAATTTTACTATAAATGAAACGTTTTGTCTGGAGCAGGTTGTCGGCTGACGTATTGAGCGATCGCTATAGCACGGTCACATATCTCCTTCCCTCTTAAGGCTGAGCCGGGGGCTGCTCCTCGTCTCGGTCTCCGGGCTCCACGCCGGCGGCGCGGAAGACGGCGCTCACGGCCGCGAACACGTCGTTGGGCGGCGCGCCCGCCGCCACGGCGCGCAGCAGCCCCAGGCGCTCGTAGTGCTGCACCACGGGCAGGGTGTCTCGCTGGTAGGTGTCGAAGCGCAGGCGCAGGCTGTCCGGGTTGTCGTCCGAGCGGCCGCTGCCCGCCGCGCCGCGCGCCAGGCAGCGCGTGACGCACGCCTCGCGCTCGCACTCGAGGAAGAGCACGAACAGCAGCCGCGCGCGCTCACCGACGGCACTGGCCCAGCCCTCGAGGTTGTCCTGGTTTCGCGGGAAGCCGTCGATGAGGAAGCGGCGGCGCCCGGACTCGGCCATGGCGGCCTCGAGCAGCGCGCACGTGACGGCCACGGGCACGATGCGGCCCTCGCGGATGTCGCGCTCGATCATCTCGCCGTACTGCGAGCCGGGGCGCGCGCGCTCGGCGCGCAGCAGGTCGCCGGCGGACAAGTGCACGAAGCCGAACTCGCGCACGATGTTCTGGCACTGCGTGCCCTTGCCGGAGCCGGGCGCGCCGAGCACGAACACGACCTCCGGGATCATCTTAGCGGCGGCGCGCATTAGAACGTCAGGCAAACGGCGGACCTTGACAGCAATGCGTCAGCTGCTCTCGCGCCTCTGCCGCAGAGTGAGACCTTGACGTTTGCCTCGGGTGTTGTCATTTTTTAACTTTGTAAATATATTCAATGGCTGTTGTCAATTTTTTTTCAATGCGAGTCTTTTCTTCGCTGTTTTCGTAGTTACCGAGTAAAGAAAAAGCGTTATGAAATGTTATTTAATATTTCTTTACACATTAATAATGCCGGTGTAAAAAATAACGGTACAATTGAGCAATGATAAACCTTCTACAAAATCAACATTACTTATTAACCCTTTCATTACGCTCGGTTTGAGTACAAATTATACTGTCAATTATAAAAGTAGTATTCGAAGTATAAATGTATTTATTTGGTCTATTTACATTTATCACATTGGTTCCTGTATCCTTTAACTATCAGATAATGCATAAAAAACTATTCTAAGGGAGAAGAAAAACGATATATCACGTCAAACGATGTCAACAGTCAGGGAATCTTATGACGGTATATGCCAACAACGATGCGAAAGAGTTAAGAGACGGAAAACTAGTAATAATGTACCTACCCAAATAGATGTGTATTTTAATTGTTCAACTTATTCGTCGAAGGAATTATTTCATTAGCTGGCAACTTCATTTTTAACTGTCATGAGCTATCCTTATATGTAAACTGTATGACATCGGGAGAAGATCGATTTTTTATTAATATCACATATATATGTGCATATAACGTTAGATTAGATATAACGTTAGATTAGATATAACGTATTTGTATTGCAATAAGTAGTTATCAAGACATGTTGTATACAACCATAACCATTGTATAGCTGGCAAATTATCCTGAGTATGATTGTTTATCACTGCCATTTCACCAATATAAATTACATATTAACTAGTAGCAAACTCTGAGAGTTATCAACCTACATCAAAAATGACATTTTATCGTTAACAAATATTTTAGCAGAATCTACGTGCCCTACTAGTTTATTTTTATTAACCAAGTTTAACTCAAACATTATATTTTGTATGGATTTTTGAAATTTTTATTAGAATATTATTTAATTATTTCAATATTCTAATCTACTTTTATAGATCATTTACTATATTACAATATTATTAATAATTAAATATACATATACTATACATAAAATTCTTTTTTCAACGCGTCAATCCAAACACAAAAATAACAGCAGAAGCGGGATGCGAACCACGGACCTTGGAAACCAACTATGCCCAGGTATTCATACCGCTCAGCCGACTCGGCTATTACTATGCCTGGACCGACTCACGTTGAAACTGGTATTTATGTCATTGTTATCATCGTATGATAGATGTCGCTATAGTATATATTCAAAGTATGTATATTTTTATTATTTTTTATTATTCAATCAGTCTTCATTTATTCACAAGCTTAATATTTTTACTTTCCGACAGTCTATTTATTTTAGTAAGTACCACTCGGGTCTCGAACCAAACTATAGACTGAATGGATGAGAAACGACTACTTATAGTTCCGGGTTGGACTTTATAACCTGTGTTACTGATGAATAATTTTATCTTCTTGATATTGTCTCAAGGAGACATTATTATATGGATTTTTTAAATTTTTATTAGAATATTATTTTATTATTTCAATATTCTAATCTACTTTTATAGATCGTTGAAAAAAGAATTTTATGTATAGTATATGTATATTTAATTATTAATAATATTATATTTTGTATTAAAAAAACACCAATTAAACGAAATTTTGTTCATAAGTAGGTATTTTATTCCGCTGCCAAATGGTATTCATAAATGAGAAATAATAATTCTGATAATGAGGAATACTACTTACGATTAGTATTTTTATGCCCATAGTTAATTATAATAAATAGTTAAGGTCAATAATTGTAATTGGCAGAAAAAGTGTAAAAATGTCATTCTAAATGGTAAATTTGAAACAGTCCGACACATCGCGACTAAGGAATTATCTATCAGTATACTGTAAGAATATATAATAGTAGTTTCACTAACGACAATAGCATGTTGTAATCGCGATTTTAAATTATGCATAACAAAATGTGGATGAGTCACAACCCGTTGACTGCTATGTGTCATTCCTAGGGTTGAGCCCCTTCTTAGGACAAAATGATTCTCGGGATCGTTGGCCTTACCATCGGATAGAATTAATTCTGATGTTAACAAAATGATATGATGTACAATTATAATGCATATTGCTGTCTAGGAATAATTGATAATTGTTAAATACTAATTTTCAGCCTCAAAATTGAAGACTTTATTTTTAAGACATTTATTTTTGCTACCGTCACCGCTTTTGAAGCATTGTAATGACAAAGAATTCTATTATTTTTTTGCTTATTAATTGGTTCTTTTTATATTTTTCTACTATTGTTTTTCCTTGCATAAAAATGTAAACAATATATATTTTTTCCATTTCCATATTTTGTTTTTATTTAAACCAGATGTTTTATTCATCACCATCTGTCGGCATTCTTCTGTACTTGTTAATGTTAAATATTTTATATCCGAGAATTATGACAGACTTTCAAACATTTGTTAAAAAAATGCCTAACATACATTTATGGAAGTGTTTAATTGTGAACATGATTTTATATTTACAATAAAATATTTAATCAATATGTTTTCTAGTATTGCATCATATTTTATGAAAAAAAAAAAATATTCCTAGCTTTAATATGTAAACCTCAAATGCATAAATTTTTTTTTGTTCTGTTTATATTATAAATTAATAATTTTCCAACTTTCAACGCTGTTAAGATGAATGAGAGTAAACCTTAAAGATCTTTTAATTAATTGGAGTAAAGGTTATATATTTGAGTTTGATCATCAGAGGTAAAGCTCATAGTGTAACTAAATACAGCCGGGTTGACTTATAACTAACAATATGGGAAGATTTTCTACTGCGTTTTCATAAGATTTGATGATTAGCCTGATCCTCCCAAGGCCTGGATTATTTAGTCCTAAGAGAAAGTAAAACCCAAAATAACATGGAAGAGTTTTTTAATAGAGCGGTTTTCCATATTAAAAATCGACACAAACACTATTGGAAAAATCTCTTACAAATAAAAATACGCGTTATAGGAAGGTTGACTAGGATTGTAATCTGAGGACATTAAAGCCATGGTTGAATCGTAACATTATGCAAAGTGGATAAAGTCGATTATGATCAATTAAAGTTATGTATTTTAAATAAATATTGAAGCAAAAAACTATTTTTCAACAATTTAATTTAAGTGTGAACCGCAAAGTGATAAAAAACCTATAATATATATTACGTGAGGAATGCCGATGTGAGAGAGCGGACAAGGCAGCCTTCATACTACAGTCCTGAGTCATGTACTAAAAATGCCACAGGAGAGCATTAATTATAGCTGCCTTTTCTTAAACTTCCTGGGTCGCGCCGTCCTGAAAGGCCATAGGGAACTATATATAGAATGTACTCGGCATAGCTGCAGGAGGCAGAGCTGACATGGAATGAGGCGAGGATCAAGGCGGCAGAAAGTGTTATGACGGCGGCTTGTGACGACCATATCACTACCATCTCTTCCCTGACTAGAAGAAGCACCTGGGAGAAGAGCTGGAAGAAGCGGTGCTCAGGTGTCTGCGCGGCTCAAAACCTCATATGCCGCATGCAGAAGTGCATTGACCTCAGTGGCGACTATTTAGAAAAATAAGCAAAAGCCTGAACTTTCCAAAAATGTACGCATTCATTGAATTAAACATGTTTTAAACTGTGAAAAATCACTGGGAAACTTATTTAATGGATAATCCGTATGTATTTACATAATTAATTATTACAAAACATAAATATAATTTTATTTATGACTTCCATTGCCAGCGTCTTAATTCAATTTGATGGCTTGTTTTTTATTTTATAGATAATGTGACTCTTTTAATGATAAATATATATGTTTATTTTGTTAAGCACAGACCAGTATACTGGTCCTCGGACCACCATTTGAGCACCACTGCTTAAATAATCATTACCTATTTAGTACCTTTACCATTTTACTTAAAAATACCAAATACCCTGTTTATCCATTATTAAATAATATAAATGACCTTAGAACATAATGTGCCTTTTTATCATGTTCGCCCACAACATATTTCTATTAAAGTTTGCTCTGAGCGAGTGACGGAGGACCCTGCAGTCCCCAGAGCCCCACGAGGGCGGAGTCCTTCTGCTCCAGTGGCTGCAAGCAGGACAGCTCTGAAACCAACAAAAACACATCAATACATAATTATAATTTAACAGTTTTATATTATAAATTTATATAACGCAATAAATTATTACATTTTATAAAATTAATAATCATAAAAAACCCATAACAGTAATTCTTTCTCTACAATATCTGATTCTCAGATGGAGCACACGACTGAGTTATAGAACCTTACAGGTGTTCATACATAAGTTGTTTGAAATGTATTCTGTAGTCCACAGTGAGATCTTAGGAATTGAGGATCAAGATAATCCAGGATTCTAGAAGTAGTGACTCGGTTATAGCTCACCCTTGGTGTTCAGGAAGGCGGCGAGCGGTCCCCGGATGGCGGCGGCGGGCACGGCGAGGTTCACGTGCGGGAAGGTGGCGCCACGCCGGTCATCGCGCACGTTGCACACCAGCAGCCCCAGCACGGCCGGGCGCCCGCGCATGCGCACCAGCGCGCCTCCGCTGCAGCCCTCGTGCACGGCGCACGAGGAGCGCACCAGCCCCGGCAGCGTGCGCGTCACGTGCCCGCGCGTCACGAGCGGCACGGCACCCTCCCACAGCGGGAACCCGGCGGCTAGCACGGGCTCGCCTGCCAGAGCCGGCTCTTCGGGACCGGCCAGGCATGCTCCTTCCAACGCCCCTAACGAGGGCGCTTCCAGCAGCGCGAGATCGAAAGGGCGCCCAGGCCGCGACAGGTAGCGCACCGACGCCGCGCTGCTACGTCCCGCTGCCGTCACCTTCACCTCGTGGCTCGCGTGCTGCAAAAAAATAATGAAACATTGAGAAGCCACATATCGCGCGTTCGTGACACTCGACTCGGTTGAGAACTCACCCCGGCGATTACGTGCGCGCAGGTTAGGAAGAAGCCGCGACCGAGCGCCACTGCGGAGCCGCGCGAAGGTCCACACCGCACCCGCACGACCACCGCGTCCAAGAAAGCGAAAACGTCTGCGGGGGCCGGCGCCAGCTCCAGCCCGGGGTCCGGCAGGTCCAGCGCGCGGCGCAGCACCGGCTGCAAGTCTGCGAGCAGCGCCAGGCCGAGCGCCTCCCCGCGGCACCCCAGCGCGCCGCTCAGCACGATACCGCAAGGACGCCCGTCGCTGTCTCGGAACGCGGGAGATCCTTCCTGGCCCGGGGCGACGGCGGCGTCCGTGAGCAGCAGCGGCGTTCCGGGCACGCGCGCGCAGACCAGCCCACGGGTGCGCGTGGGCAGGAGCGCACGGCAGCCGAAGGGTGCCCCTTCGAGGCTGATGCGCTCTCCTCGCCGCGCCGCCGGTCCGCAAGCCGCCAGCAGGGCCCGAAGCCCGTCGGTCGCTGCGGCCCCCGATTTACCTGAAACCGACGCGAAGATGAGTCTCTGTCGCGGTATTTGTGAGTTCCACGGATGTTCCGTTTGATCTCACCTCCCGTGTCGATCAGCAGAAAGGTGGCAAGCAAGTCTGAAGGCGCCCTGTCCCCCGCCGTCCAGCCGTCCAGGGCGCCCACCGCGGCCCCCACCAGCGGACAGCGCCACACCAGCACGGCGCGCCCGACTGAGTCTTGCAAGGAGCCGGCGATCGCTGAAGACGCGTCGAGCGGATCGGTACCTTAGACAAACATCGACAAAACATAACTAAAAAATCGATAATCGTTCAGGTCTAAAGCGTTTCCCGGGCGCTCGGCGCTCAGTACCGTGTCGCAGAATTCGTATTTTTGCGAAAATTTGCAAAAAACGTTATTAGATTAAATCTCGTCGGCGGCCTGACAATGGGGAATGCATAATGATGAGTCGCCGCTTACCGGGATCTCGGGCGAGGGGGCGCTCGCGCGTGACCGTCACGGTGGGCAGCTCCCCGGGCGCGCCCAGCAAGCAGCCGGGGGCCAGCGCCCAGCGGCCGCAGCGCAGCCCCGAGGCGGCGCGCGTGCCCCCCTCCAGCGTCACGAGAGCCCCCGAGTAAGAACCCCACCTGAAAATAGAACAATTATTCAGACGACCGTGTCAGCTCGGTAGGGATTCAGCTATAAACTGAAGGTCACCCAACAAAAGATAGTCTCTCATAAGATAGAATTAAAATAAAAAAGAGGATATACTTAAAAGGACTCCACTAGCGGACGCTACCCACAGAATAGGCGCACTCCAGTGGCAATGGGCAAGACATATCAGGCGAAGAGACGACAATCGATGGCATTTAAAAGGGTTGAAGGGTGTCCAAGAACTGGCAAGCAACATTGGAAGACTCCCTGCCAGATGGACGGGTGGCAAGCTTACGTTCAACAGTGGACGGACCGGGTGATGATGATGATCACTTCACTTCCGTGAAAGTGTTTTTATCTCTCTCCTCCATTAAATAGTCGCGCGCTTCCATTATTATGATAAAGCAATCCCAGGTATTAGCTGTCTGTGATTCTCCTACCTGAGTAAGTAGGTATAATGATAAACTGCCCAAATTAATGACCACCCCCGACATTCTGACCTCCATTGGGGGTTTCTGGCGTCAATGAGAACAATATTACGTCATCGAGAGTATGATGACATCATCGACAGTAAAATTACGTCGTAGAGATTAAAATCATAGTCAAAATACGGGCCATTTTGATCCAGCTCAACGTCAACAATCAGTCTCAGCTGGACGTCTTTAAATTATTTTTATTATTTTTATTTATTTATTCAACAGAACCGCAGTTCCAAGGTACAAAGAATAAGAAACATAAAGTATAAATAAACATACAATATACTTTTTTTAGCAGTAACAAACGAAAAATATAACGAAAAAATTCTTACCCATCAGTACCGGTTAGCGATACTCTGAACAAAATTTGTAAACTACAGTGGAACCTCTCATAACGAGCACCTCTCATAACGAGTAATTCGCATAACGAGCGAAAAAATGTAAAAAAATTGCTCCCTTAACGAGCGACATTTCGCATAACGAGTGACGCAGAAAGGAGAAGTCACATAACGTATGACGAACTTGTGAGCCGGGACTTCCGCGTCATTGCGTCAGTCTGTGTTTAGCACTCGTACTGTTAGCACGTTAGTCTCGCATGTGATCTCGCATTCTTCTAAGCTTATGTTCAGACATTATTGGTATATTTTTTTAGAGAGTTTGGAGAAAGAAGAAGTAGCAAAGCAACAAAGTTCTGACGCAATAAGAGAAATGCTGAAAGCATGGGAAACTGTTTCATCGTACATTGAGAAGGATCATCCTATTATGCGTACTACAAACTCATTCAACGATAACGCTGTGTCACATGTTTATCAAATTTTAAAGAGTCAGGTAAAACAAATGTCTCTAGACAACTTTATAGTTAAAAATATAAATTATTTGTCATAAAATAATAAATAATAAATAATAAAGGTAGTTTCGATTTAAAAAAAAAGTTTTTAATCAAGGTTGTTACGATCTTTAATAATTTATAAGCATGTAATATTATTTGAATTAACGTTAAAAAAATCGCATGGAACGCATTATCGAATTTTACATCGATTTATATAGGGAAATTAGTTTCGTTTAAACCAGTGTTTCATATAACGAGCAAGATTCTGAAAAGAATTGTGCAATTACATTGTTATATATATGATTGAAAATGGTGGCTTTTATTTACCAAATCCCACGACTCTGACGATAAATGGCATAGGGTTACATATTATGAAGACAGGTGGAAGGAGTCTAAAAACAATTGGCACCTAGCTATTTACCACTCGTAATTAAAATACCATTGCCACAATTATTTAATGCAAGGTAATTTACCTAGAACGTCATGATTTCAGACATTGGCCATGGACCTATTAATAACGCCATGGACTTGAAACAAGGACAAACCTCTGTCGTCACTCATGACTCCAAGCTGCGTACATTATGTGGGTAATCAATAAATGAAATGGCAGTCAAATGTCCTGCAGGGCTGCATGAAGATGACAATCTAATACCTAATAAACTTCTCGGGTTCATCACCCGCCAAGCTAGTCAATTTCGTAACCCTCTAATTTTTCATACCCTCTATTCTTCACTTGTTCTGTCTGTTCTGGAATATGGGAGCTTAGTTTGGAATCTCAATAAATCCAAATACATTATCATGCTCGAAAAAAATCATAAAACAATTCTCTGACGTCTCTATTTTTATATTTACGGTAACTATCCATTCAATTCAATCAATTCCGAACATTATCCAACTCTTTTTCTTCTAGGGATGTTTTCTTTCCATTCGTTAGAGTCCCAGAGGAAAATCGCTGCTCTCAAACATTCATTCCTTCTTCTTCACGGTACAATTCATAACCCTGGGGTTCTTGAATTTTTTAACTTCTATGTTCCAGTTAAGTACACCCGTGCTCGTAGCCATGCATTGTTTTTGATCCCAGTTGATGCTTGTGGAGCTTCAAGCACTCAATTTGGTACAACAGCAATGGCGCTCCTAAATGGCTTACCAGCACATCTCAATCCTTTTATTATTTTTCTAGATCTCTGTGATCTCTGTCATTGTTTGTATTGTATTCTCTGTTTCTTATAATTCTCTACCTTGGAACTTCGGTTGTGTAATAAATAAATAAAACATAAATATTTGCTAAATAGTTGGAGTCCATAAAGTAATAAATTCATACATTGACAGTTACTTTTAGGCTCCAACTGCGCTGGAATGTTCCAGCATCACGCCGGATGCGCTCACTCAGATCGTTGTCAGTCAGTAGCCGATAGTCTAGCGGGGTCAGTTGTGGCTACTACACAGAAATGCTAAAGATGATGAATCCGAAAAAGAGATTAAGTGCCTACACATGAAAACTAAATTTAGAGAAATCCGAGTACAACAATATTCGAATAAACGCAATATTAGCGATCTGGAGATTAAAAAAAAAAAAAAAAATGAATTATCTAAGCATTTTAAAAACGTATTTACCTCTTACGAAAATTGATCAGATGATCTATCTATTGCATTATATATTTAAATGCTATTATAACATTTTTTATCGAATATTGCGTTCAGTATTTTTAGGGCATTTCGTTGTCATTGTATCAGCGGTTCGATGCCAACATTACACACTGGTATCAATATACACATATATGTTAATACGTTTGTAATTTAATTTTGCTATAAATGAAATCCTACCATAACACCGAATACATAATGAAAAACTTTAATGAAAACAATCAAAGTGTATTGTTTTGATTGTAAATGGACGCCTACGTTTCGATGCGAATTACCTGTTACATCCAAAACTGGCGCAATTGCTGCTTAAGTGACATGTACAGGTGTGTCTCTTTCCGTGAACGATATCCCCGTTCCGTTAGATATTGTCTAACTCTCCATTATATCGTATATCATGCAACACGCAATTAATATGGCACGTGTACACAGATGTCTGATAGAACCTAGGGATCAACTTATGTATAGACAATAATTAAGTATTTATAGATATGGAATTATTCAAATTAAAATATCTATAAATAGAACAGATTATCTATAAAAGCATCATACATTGTTAATAGATAATTACAATTAAAGGGAAAACAATGTAGGTTTGTTTTTCTTATTCGTAATTATTTTCCATTTGAATAATTTAATGTGTTGATATAATTACTCCGAGATGACTGTTTGACTTTAAGCACGTATTTCTTTGTTGCATGCATAAATATCTTTACAGATTATCTGCTTTTAAATAATTCATCGATGGAATCAGTAAAATTATGCCATGTATAGGGAATACCATGATTAATAAAAATATCCTGCGTGTAGGGAAATATTCAGTAAAAGTTGTTTTGACTCGTATCATGTGAAACATTGAATATCTCCTAAAACATTGACTTCTTTCATTCCATATCCGTTCTATATCTGAAACATATAGTCACCACAAGTTGCTGCCACTCAGCCTGCCAGTAGACACTGTGTCAGTGTCAGTAGACACCATGTCAGTAGACACTGTGCCAGTAGACACTGTGTCAGTGCCAGTAGACACTGTGTCAGTAGACACTGTGTCAGTAGACACTGTGTCAGTAGACACTGTGTCAGTAGACACTGTGTCAGTAGACACTGTGTCAGTAGACACTGTGTCAGTAGACACCGTGTTAGTAGACACTGTGTCAGTAGACACCGTGTCAGTAGACACTGTGTCATTGCCAGTAGACACTGTGTCATTGCCAGTAGACACTGTGTCAGTAGACACTGTATCAGTAGACACTGTGTCAGTAGACACTGTGTCATTGCCAGTAGACACTGTGTCATTGCCAGTAGACACTGTGTCAGTAGACACTGTATCAGTAGACACTGTGTCAGTAGACACTGTGTCAGTAGACACTGTGTCAGTAGACACTGTGTCAGTAGACACCGTGTCAGTAGACACTGTGTCAGTAGACACCGTGTCAGTAGACACTGTGTCATTGCCAGTAGACACTGTGTCATTGCCAGTAGACACTGTGTCAGTAGACACTGTATCAGTAGACACTGTGTCAGTAGACACTGTGTCATTGCCAGTAGACACTGTGTCATTGCCAGTAGACACTGTGTCAGTAGACACTGTATCAGTAGACACTGTGTCAGTAGACACTGTGTCATTGCCAGTAGACACTGTGTCATTGCCAGTAGACACTGTGTCAGTAGACACTGTATCAGTAGACACTGTGTCAGTAGACACTGTGTCATTGCCAGTAGACACTGTGTCATTGCCAGTAGACACTGTGTCATTGCCAGTAGACACTGTGTCAGTAGACACTGTATCAGTAGACACTGTGTCAGTAGACACCGTGTCAGTAGACACTGTGTCAGTAGACACTGTGTCATTGCCAGTAGACACTGTGTCAGTAGACACTGTATCAGTAGACACTGTGTCAGTAGACACTGTGTCATTGCCAGTAGACACTGTGTAACTGCCAGTAGACACTGTGTCAGTGCCAGTAGACACCGTGTCACTGCCAGTAGACACTGTGTCACTGCCAGTAGACACTGTGTCACTGCCAGTAGACACTGTGTCACTGCCAGTAGACACTGTGTCGGTGCCAGTAGACAGTGTCAGTGCCAGTAGACACTGTGTCAGTGCCAGTAGACACTGTTTTTAACAAGAAAAATATATTCAAAATATAAATTTTATAAGATATCTTAATCTGCTTGTGAACTCAGATGACGGCTCATTTAAATATTTGACGAATAAACTGGATCTTTGTTATGGCGTAAAGCAAAGTTTGGAAACGTAAATGTGGAACCGTCGTATATCGATCTGTGTTATTTTTTTTACAAATATATCCGATTTCTATGATGCCACCCAACGAATAGGCACTCAAGTGGCAATGGGCAGGACATATCTGTCGAAGAGACGACGGTCGATGGGGAAGAAAAGTATTGGAATGGCGCCCAAAAACTGTCAAACGAAGCATTGGCCGACCCCCTGCAAGACGGACTGACGACATAAGAAGAATAGCGTGAGTGACCTGGATGCGGAAGGCGGAGGATCGAAGAGGATGGAGACTCATGCGGGAGGCTTACGTTCAACAGTGGACGGACACAGGTTGATGAAGATGATATCCGATGACACTAGTGTTTGAAACGTGACATGAATTTTCCAGTGCGAACCTACCAAACTTACAAGTAAATAATATTTTCAATTAGTTTATATTTGACGATACTTAAGTTATTGTAGAAAGTGAGGTGAACGTTAAAGCCTTTCCTCTCCTAGGGACCCGTCAGGGGGTTTGTGGGAGCCTTAGGAAACGGATGGACACAAAATAAAACAAACCGTAGGTTAAATTAACCCACTCGATATACACGTGATTGGGTGGCGTCTATAAAAGAGTCCGGGAAGCGAAGAATCGTCGTTTTTATTTTTTGAAATAAAAAATAAGTAACAAGTCTTGCGACGTCAAAGATGTCGGCTATAAATAAGGCGGCGGCACGTGGGCGGGGGCGGAGGCTCGTTAGGCGGGACTAGTTAGGCGGAGCCCCGCCGGGCGCCTAATCAGGGGCGGCGCCGCCCGACGCGGCGCTCCCGAAACACAGGCGAACTCCGCGAAACTAATACATCTGTGGATATTTGTGGCGAATAACCCCACATGAGAAGCAGACATTAACGACACCTCTGTGTCCTTGTCACCCTATTATATGCCGGTATCGCTCACATGAGCATGGATTAAAGTACTAACAATTTCTTCTTCGATGGATTGGTTTGCAGCAACAGAATCTTGCATCTCGATCTCCATTCCTCTCGGTCCTCCGCAACCCTCTTCAGCTCAGTATAAGAGCTAAAATTCATGCCCTCGAACACTTGCTGCAAATACTCCCGTCTAGGGCGCCCTCTACAGTTTCTACCCTCAACCATCCCCTCCACAATGTCGTGAAGAAGACCATCGTGGCGCATGATGTGACCGATCTTGTATGCGCTTATGATGGTTCTTACTAGGTGCCTATCTTCCTTGATTACGCTGAGAACCTCATTGTTCGTGACGTGGTCTCTCCAGGAAATTCCGAGAATTCTTCTGTACGACCACATCTCAAAGGCCTCTAGTCTTATTTATTTTTTTAATTTATCGAGCATTTATTATTACATTTTACGACACCTTTGTTAATTATTGCAGTGAAAATTCTGATGGAAAATGGTCAATAAGATAACTACAGCTGGAAGAGATAGTGGAGGGACCATTTGTAGCTTAGCTTGAATCTCCATATTATCCACAGGTGAGACACCTGCATCACCACCATTATGTATTATCTTGAACGTGTTATAGTTGAGACGTTTGCAATACCGGCTTTAGACCCTGGGGCTCCGACCTACTTCGCCACCCCCTAAGACCGGCACTGGATGTTTGTCTCGTTTGATGCGATGAGGCGCCCCGCGTGGGCCATGAAACAGACCGCCACTCAGCGTAATTACCTGCGCAGCGCCCGCCCCTGCCCGGCCCTAGGCCCCATCCAAAGTGGGCCCCGTGATTTTTCCATAAAAAACCGCCTATAAATAAATAATTATGCCCGGGGCGCGGATGCGTCATAAACAAGAACGTATACGTCACATTTCATACATCACCGACATATTACGTTGTGCTATAAAAATCACGTCTTGCGTGTTGAGCTGCCCTTTACGACCAAATGGTCCTCAAGAGCATCGGTCTCCTTTAAAAAAGATGTTTAAATATGTTTCGGATACTATAGATTTTTTATGTAAGCACACGCAGGAGAATACGGTATATACGGAATACGGTAAGGTGATAGTTATTCTGAAGTTTTTTCTGTGGATTCTATGACGCTTACCATTCTACATATGGCTAAGCGCTGCATGTTGATCCGCCAACGTCATAGACCACAGCCCGAAATTCACGCATCATCCTTTATTATTACAGGAATTCACTATGACTGGTGGTCTTTACGGGATGACTTTCGTCTACCATAAATATTGATAAATAGGCTATGACTGGCATTTTACGGGTGAGGGATCCAATTCACATTAAGCGGGGGTATTACTATTTTTTTAATCTCCATTGGGGCTCGAAGCCACGACCTTCGGTTTTGCAAGCAAATGCTAGAACCACTAAACTATGCCAACTATTTAAACCCTCGGGTTCTCGTCGTACAAAAGAAACCTGTACATATTATATAGAAAAAAGCTTCAACCATAGCGGCTTAGAGTAGTTCAATCGCGGACATTAGTAAAGCTTAACCGGGGACACGCCACGGAAATAATAAGTGTTGGACCCCGCTGAAACTTGACTTGGATAGGATTCATGTGCCAGAGATGAAGATGCTGAGGTGGGCGAGCGGTGGTGACTAGAGTGGATAGAGTTCGAAATGAGCATATTCGGGGTTAATTTCGGGTGGCCCCCATACCTGAAAAGATAAGGGAAAATCGCCAAAAAGATGGTATGAGCATGTGACACGGAGAGATGAGGACCACATGGTGTAGAGAGCCCTCAACATACCCACGCTGAGAAGAAGACCTGGAAGATCACAGGCAACCTGGACTGCAACTGTAAACAAGGATCTGAAAACTCTGGGTTTGACCGAGAATGCAACGCAGGACAGACAAACATGGCGAATGTTCACAAGGAGAGCTGACCCCAGATGATGGTAAATGGCTACGCTAAAGAAGAAGAGTAAATTAAAAGACTTGGAAGAAGAAAAATCAAGTGACGCAACTATACAGAGAATATCTGCTCCATCCGCTGGCACTGAGTGGTTCTTTCAGTCGGTTCGGAGCTTCCCCAGTGACGTCACTCGGTGTGGCCGAACACGAACCTCCGCGAAACAGTTAGCGCGAAATTCCCGCAGAGTTAATGGTGATGATTGTTGCCACGTGAACCGTGACACGTGACACGTGACAAGCCAGCGAGGAAAGTTCCTCTGCACGCAACAAGTATACATCACGCTTAAACTGTTATATGGCAGTTCCAGGTGAAGCCGCACGTCGATTACTTTTTTCATCTATAACTGCTCTATAACTGGAACACATGGTCGCAATTAAGTAATTAACTGATACATATTATTCTTGTCTTGTCTCAAGTTATTTTAACAACGAACCGCAGAGGATACGCATACCTGTATGGTTGTTACGGTATTGAAGAACTTAAAGACGGCTGTAGTACAGAAGGCATATTTTACAGTTTGTGGATGATTAGCCTGATGCTTCAGTGATCTGAACTATGTGGTCCTCAATGGGACAATAATGACAAATTAATACATACTGCACATTAGATAAATGTCAATTTGTTATCGTCAAATAATATTCATTGACTACAGATTCTCAATATGTTGCCACATATGGGGAATCGAAGTCTATTTAGACACATTCAATTTAAATATGATGAAATATTTCTAAATTTCTTCTTCTACTTCTTCGTGTCAGCGACGTCAAATTTTTTTTGCCCAGTGTCTGGTAACATCGATAGCTCGTTTTAAATATCGTAAATATACTTTTCATTAATGTGATAATCGATAAAAGTAAATGTAAACTTTTTTAATTCTTCCAAGAAGATGGTATGTAAAGAATATATTGTTTGTACGCAGAATGAACTTTTCTCCAGCTAGGGCTGCCAGATGAGTTGGAAAATAAATCCCTTTTGATGGTTGTTGATGGATTATTGGAGGACTTTCATGTTGTAGTTGCGTTGGGATGTTTTTTGTTTACAGATTCGGAACGTATATGGAAACAAGATACAAAAAGAGACGAACAAACTATTAAGAAGGGAAAATACGATAGAATATCATCACTCCCCAAATAGATGAATATTGCAGCAGAAAACTGGATATCCCTGTGTTCGGTTGGCTAAGATTGATTCAAAATAAATATTGAGGGATAAAACTCAATATGAATTAATTCACAGCGATAGTAATACGTCCGGGACGTGTAACGTAGGGTTTGCGTGATTTGTCATACAACTGTCCCTTGTGTTAGTTCGAGCCTCTGGGGCCTTAAAGGCCAGGCATCGGGAGCTTCGGGCTGATGATTCGATCTCATGAAAGTATTATTGGCTGACAAAATATGTATTTCGAGACTATGTTGTCTTGTGTGGCGCAACACAACTTGCTAACTAGTACTGATTGGTCACGTTTATGTAAACACATACAGGGGAATACCGACAGATGGTGATGGTAAATCTGAAGTCTCATCTGTGAAATTCTATGACGCTTACCATGGTGTATATGACTAAACGCTGCATGTGGAGTGTTGATCCGCCAACGTCATAGACTACAGCCCGAGATTCACGCATAATACTTTATTATTACAGGAATTTACTATGAATGGGTGGTCTTCACGGGACGACTTTCGTCAACCACCAATTTTAATTAATAGGCTATGACTGGCAATTTACGGGTGATGGATCAAATTCACACCAACCGAGGGTATTTTAGAGATAAATCATTTTTTTATTTTTTTTTAATCTCCGTCGAGGATCGAACCCACGACCTTTGGCTTGCAAGGCGAACGCTTTGACCATTGAGCTATGACCGCCGGCAAAAGAAATTAAGAAAGTGAAGAGATTTAATAAGCTACAAACGAATGGCTTGTATTTTATTGATCAGTATGTGACATTTATCTCTTTTGGTAACTATTTAAATATTAAACAAACACAAATGATTAATATTTAAGACCAACTGTCAGTCAACTGCTGTGACTTTGAAGTGTTTTTTCTGCTGCACAGTATCCGTTTCCATCCGAGTACTTGGATGCGGAAGGCGGAGGATCGAAGAGGACGGAGACTCATGCGGGAGGCTTACGTTCAACAGTGGACGGATACAAGCTGATGATGATGACGATTAAACAATTATTATACATATATTGATGAATTATATTGCGATAATTCGATCTTTTAATTGAAGATCGCAACATTTTGTAAATAATGTTAAGGTCCGATTGTATATGTTCGATGTGATTGGCCATACAAATCAGCCATACTCTCGGCCCGTGCCCCATGTGCCCCATGTGCGGTGTGAGCCTGCGCGCCCCCGGCGGCCTATATAGGCGGCGCCGCCCGCCGCCGGTCGCTTCACTCGCCACTCGCCGCTCGCCGCTCGCCGCTCGTCGCTACCCGCCCAGCACTGCCTGACACGCAGGGAATGCGCCGCGCCTGCCAGACCTCCGCAGATACATCCAAGGTGAGAAACTACCTACAGTTAAAGCGTTTGCTTAGCAAACCAAAAATTCATGTTTTTAATCGATTTCCGAGCTCTTAAATTTCGCCGTTTGGTATGAATTTAATCCCTCATTCGTAAAATGCCAGTCATAGACTATTAACCTTTAAACGCCCAGTGGTTTCCTTTCGGGACGGCAGATTTGCGTCACTGGGCGTTTACAGGTTAATAAAAATTGGTGGGAGATGAAAGTCGTCACGTAAAAACCACCGATTTATAGTATATTACTGTAATAATAAGAAATATGCGTGAATGTCGGGCTGCAGTCTATGACGTTGGCGGATCAACACTCCACATGCAGCGCTTAACCATACATAACATGGTAAGCGTCATAGAATCCACAGATGAGACTTCATTATCACTAACGCCATATGTCGCTGTTCTACTAGATGTGTTTACATAAAAAATGATATTCTGAAGCTGTTGGAATCCGTGTATACTCATCTGGATCTCTCCAAGAAACAGATCTATATACACATGCAATCTCCCAACACACGTGTCACGTCTAGTCGGTTTGAGCGTCATAGCGCCCATTGGTATCGAACGGTTGATCGCCTATTATTATATATGATTAATTTCTCTTAGCGACGAGACTTTGGCAATGGAAGCTGATATAATTAAGTGGTTGTAAATTCTGGTGACCCATGCCCAAATATGGAACGGATATGGGAAATAATAATGACGTTGCAGATCTGCGGGGCTCAAATGCGTTTACCCAAGTTAATTAATAAGAAGTGGATTTTGTGTGACCGCACAAATACATATCTCTCGAATCGTTTGATGTTAATTACTATATTTGCTTGTAAACAAACGCCACAAAGCATCCAAATCATAATCTCATTAAAGCTTCACATGCAGTGGAACCTCTCGTAACGCGCGTAATTCGTTCCAGAATATTGCTCGTTATGTGAAACACTCATTAAGAGTAAATCATTTTCCCGTATAAATCAATGTTTTTAAGGTTTCAAACATTTTTAACGTTTCAAGCATTTTTTTAATTATTTAACATTTTATTCAAATAATAGTACAGTGGTGCCTCGCATAACGAACTTGCTCCTGGAACGAATTAAGTTCGTTGTGTGAGGCACCACTGTACATGCTAATAAACTGTTAAAGATCGTAACGACCTGGATAAAACATTTAAAAGAATGCAAACTATCTTATTATTTAGTAATTTATGACAAGCAATTAATTCTTTTATACTAGAAAGCTGTCTGGAGACATTTGTTTTAGCCGACTCTTTAAAATTTTGTGAAAATGTGACAGCTCCAAAATCTCAAATAAAAATACAAATAATGTTTGCACATAAGTTAAGAAAAATGTGTGTTCACATGCAACACTCACGTGCTAACGGTACGAGTGCTAAACACAGACTGACGCAATGACGCAGAAGTCCCGGCTCACAAGTTCGTCATACGTTATGTGACTTCCCCTTTCTGCGTCACTCGTTATGCGAAATGTCGCTCGTTAAGGGAGCAAATTTTTTCATATTTTTTGCTCGTTATGCGAATTACTCGTTATGAGAGGTGGTCGTTATGAGAGGTTCCACTGTAAATACAAAAACTATTCGCGCATGCTATTTTTTAATTCAACATTAAATATAACATAATATTCGCTTAGTATAATTATATTTAAGCAAACAACCATGCACCTCCAACATCTGTGATATCTAAGAAAGATTACATTTTCAAATGTCTGGAATGTTTCAAACGTGGTCCTGATGACATTTTTGTATCTTGTTCCCCCATCTTATGTGCCAGCACTGCCCGCCCCGGAGTCTGTCACTTCCTTGCTCCACTTCTAACTCTTCTCTTGTATCGCGATGCACGTGACCTGATTCTGTTGATCTTATTATGTCCAGGATACCTATCAGTCATGTTTATTTTTTATGTAAACACATACAGCAGAATACCAACAGATGGTGATTGTGATTCTGAAGTTTTTATCATCTGTGAATTCAATGACGTTTACCATTTTTACATGTGGATAAGAGCTGCATGTGAAATGTTGATCCGCCAACGTCATATACTACAGCTCGAGATTCACGCATCATCCTTTATTATCACAGGAATTTACTATGAATGGGTGGTCTTCACGGGATGACTTTCGTCTACCACCAATTTTAATTATTAGACTATGACTGGCATTTTACGGGTGATGGGTCATAAATCGATTAAAAAACTTTTTTTTTATTCTCCGTCGGGGATCGAACCCATGACCTTTGGCTTGCAAAACAAACGCTTTGACCATTAGGCTATGACCGCCGGCAAATGTATGAACTAACATCGGTGTTTCTTATTCTATCTGACCTGCTCGACCTTACAATGTTGCTCTCCATAGTCGTATGTTACATGGCATAAAGTATATATGTTATTAACAATATCCAGTCCAATTGCACACTTTGTGTGTAATCACCAGGCTGAACATTAAAGGCGGGCCACACAACATGTGTGTGATCGCTCCGCCAACTCTTAGTGGTCGACTGTACACAGCTGTGGCCGATCACACAACAAAAATATGTGTTGTTTTTCTCAAAGATCTCAAACCTTTTCAGTGAGGGTCATATTTAATTTTATTTGAACACATGACGATAGATTTAGAAATTCTTAAAAAAAAACAGTCGGCCTTCAGCGTAAGTTTAATCGCGTAACGCGCGGACTGGATAGTGGTAATAATTCATTGTGTAAAATGGAAGCGTAGAGCACTAATCTTCAGGTATTCTTTATTTTATAATGTCATTTTTTTAATTTGCACAATGCGATTAAAGCAGCACCGTTCCATCGCGAAACGAAGTTTAAGAAACGCTGATATTACTTTCAAGTAGGTAAATTAGCGCTTATTATGTCCATCCAGGGCCGGATCGTACGTCAGTGGAGTGACAAATCAATAGTGGAAGAAGTACTGTTAGCAAAAAAGGTACACAATTAATTGTCTTAGTAGATAATAACAACTTAGACTATTTCATAAAATATGGTCAATGTTCTGTTACAGTGGTGTCAAGTTAAAATAAACCTTATCATTCAATAAAATTAAGGTTATCAACTGACAATACTTGATGAAACTGCATAATTATAATTTTGAATTGATTTTAATTTAAAATATAAATAGTTTTGATTCACATTTATTTTAAGTGATTACATGTTTTGGCCTCCCCGGAGAACATCTTCAATAATCTCGATTTTAAATCATTTAGCATAATTTAAATTTAAATTATTGAAGATGGTCTCCGGGGAGGCCGAAACACGTAATCATTTAAAGTAAATGTGAATCGAAACTAAACATTTTTAATTTTTTTTTTTTTTATTAAAATTAATTTAAAATTATACTTATCATTCACCTATATATTTGACGACTAAACTTGTGTTGCATAAATCGCGGTAAATTTATCTATGCCTACTTTTTAGTTAAGTTTTTCCCAAAATTACAGAAATTTGTTGTGATATAAAAAATGGTTGTCAGACGGCTGCTATGTAAAACGGAGAGGTGTATTTATTAAACAATAATACACTTAAAATGAAGTGAATATATATATTGGTAATTTATGTCGCCATGGTGGCTTAATTTAACCTGCGAGTAACCTAACTTAACCTAACCTTTGTTTCGCTTATTCCACTATTTCTTTCACTACTTCATCCATATCGACAGAGTGTTCAATGTCTTCGCTCTTACTTAAGGCTAGCTGCGCACAATTTCGGGGAATCCCCGCGTTGAAATAAAAGAGCGCTAAACCGAAACAGCGCTAAACCAGACAGCGTTAAGCGGGGCCTCACTGTACACTGTTTTGGTTTTGCTATAAAAGTCGTCATAAATAGTATAAAAATCAATATTTTAAATATTTTACTTTCCATATTCGTTCTATATCTGGAACATATGGTCACCCCAAAATGCCGCCACTCAGTTATGTCAGTTTTCCATGGCTCGTCCCAAGACATCCTGTACCCGACGGTCCACCTGGGGACATATACGACCTCCAGGGCAGGAGCCCGAGGGCTCGAAGAAGCGGGTCGCTGTATTCAAAGAATAGTTTTGGGTGATCTAATGGTTGCTTTTTTAAGGAGCTCTGATGATTAGCCTGTCGCCTTCGATGCCTGAAATATTCGGTCATAATTATTCACTGGACCCGACCTTACACGGTTAGCAACAGGCGGTGACCCATCCGAGTTTTGGCCCGCGCTCAATGTAGCTTAACTTCGGTGACCTATAAAGAACCGTGCTAACGATGTGCTATTGTCGCCGGACAAATTTTCATCATCATTATCACCATCATACCATGTCCGCTCCCCTAACTGGAGCATATAGTCTCTACCTCATCCCAAGTCAGCTCCGCCGAGTACATTCTATGTATAGTTTCCGTCAGCCTTCCAGGAGGAAGATGGGGCTTGAAGAAAAGGCAGCTATAGCTTATATTCACCCGCGGCATCCTTAGTATATGTCCCAGCCAGGTCCACCTTCGCCTCTTAACCGATTGTATTATGTATGGCTGTCTTGTCCGCTCTCTCACCTCATCGTTCCTCATAAAGTCAAACCATCGTATCCCCAGTATTCTACGCAAGCATCTACTCTTAAATCCCATTATACGGATGCATTAGCTCTTGGTGAACAAATTTTACCCGACTTAATAAATCTGCCAACGAGTACGCGTTCAAGCAAAGATATTGGACTGGACTTTACCGCCTCACACCGGAGGACAGTTAGTCTCCTTGATGACGCGCTCATTCAGATTATGATCAGTTAGCTACTGATAGTCTCAGAGAATGTGCTCTGAGGTCTGGAAGGGGTCGCCACAGGGGCAACTAGGGTTTGAAAAAAGTAAAATTATTATTAGATGAATATATAATTCAGCGATGTGTAGCTTCATATAATAATGAGATGGTCTGGATCCAGCCCTGCGCGAGTCGCCGCTCGCCGTGGAGCTGATGCTGATGATGATGAAACGTTCCGAGAAGATAACGAAGGGCGATAATTATTTAAACGTTTCTATTCACGTTTTTCTGCAGAACGTTAACATTCTGATTCTGCAGCGCAGTAAGTGACTCAGTGATCGCCAACCTGGTCCGCGGGTATTTACAGATGCTCCATAAACCAACTAAATCATTCGATATGGATCCATTGAGCCAGTACCAGCTTGAGACTCTGCAGCGCCCCTAGCTTATTAGACGCCCTGGGGCACTGACCCACTTCGCCACCCCCTTAAACTGGCACTGCATTGACCTGGCGATATATGTAAATACATACAGGAGAGAATACCAACAAATGGTGATAGTGATGCCTCAAGTCTCATCTGTGGATTCTATGACGCTTACCATTCTACACATGACTAAGCGCTGTATGTGGAGTATTGATCCGTCAACGTCATGGACTACAGACTGATATTTAAGCATCATTACGGGAATTTACTATGAATGGGTGTACTCCACGAGACGATCATTTACCACCAATTATGATTGCAGACAAGCAGTTCCTCAGAGTACATTATATATATAGTTCTCGACGGTCTACCAGTACGGTGAGAGTCCGGGGGCTTGAGCATTATTAGCCTATAGTATGTTTAGTTATTTGAAAAAAAAAACTTTTTATCGGTCAAGTTGGCCGAAAGGCGATGGTGAAACTGGTTGGGACATTAACTATAGATGGCTTATCTTCGAGCCCCCGGGCTCGCGCCGTGAATGTAATCGGTTGATCTGCGGGAGGCAGAGCTGACATGGGATGAGGCGAGAACCATGGCGGCTGACAGCTTTGCGGTGGCAACTCATGATATTCTTCTTCTTCGTATAAGCGACAAGGTTCTTGACAGTTGGAGCTTTGTGGTGGCAGCTCGTGAGGATCATATGATTTAGTTAGGAGACCGAACATGGTGATTTCCCGTATTATCAATAATGCTCGGCGACTTGACAAAGGTTTACAATGTTTAGATCCACCGAGTTAACCGGTATCCGTGCCGGGCAGCTCAAGGTGAGGGAGGCTGGGGGGGTGACGGTGACGGTGATGATGACGAAGAGCGGAGAACTTTTTGTTCTAGTAAAGCGTTTATAATTCGGCCGCCCGAATTCTCTAAAAATTAAGGGATTCTTAACCTTTTTTGTATTAAAAATAGATACAAAAGAATTTTGTCGATTCCTCGATTTGTCTAAGTCGAAATCAACAGGCGTATACAACTGGGATGGGCAGCATTTGGAAAACTAAAGTACATTTTTAAAGCGAAAATTCCGCAATGTCTTAAAACTAAGGCGTTTACCCATTGCATTCTCCCTGTATTAACTTATGGCGCAGAGACGTGGAATTTGACAGCAAGTCTTACCCATAAAATAAAAGTCACCCAGCGTGCTATGGAGAGATCCATGCTCGGAGTGTCGCTAAAAGGTAGAATCCGAAACGAGGAAATACGCAGAAGAGCTCAAGTAGCGGATGCTACCAAACGAATAGGCACACTCAAGTGGCAATGGGCAGGACATATATGTCGAAGAGACGACGGTCGATGGGAAGAAAAGTATTGGAATGGCGCTAAAAAACTGGCAAACGAAGCATTGGCCGACCCCCTGCAAGATGGACTGACGACATAAGCAGAATAGCGGGAGTGACCTGGATGCGGAAGGCGGAGGATCGAAGAGCCAATGGTCAAAGCGTTTGCTTTGCAAGGCTAACGTCGTGGGTTCAATCCCCAACGGAGATTAAAAAAAAAAATTACGTTACTGGACGCACGCAAAAAGCTACTTGTTAGAGAGTGGCTGAAGGCCTTCCCGTGCACCTGATGTGACTCGCTTGGTGAAAACCCTCCCCGTCCCGTCCTGTTTTTTAAGACCCAGATGGGGACCCGTTACTGGACGCACGCAAAAAGCTACTTGTTAGAGAGCGGCACAAGGCCTTCCCGTGATTCTAGGTGCATCAGTCAGATGTCAAATAGACCTCAGTTTAAGGCTGCGAAGTTAGTAAACTACCTGATGTGACTAAGTAATAAAGACCTCTGGTCTCGACAGCTTGTGCCCTCGGACCGCAGGTTGAGCGACTGGGGCCGGTGCGTCACGGTGGGCAGTGAGTCAGTCGGAGGCTGCAGAGTGACGTCACGCGCCCCGCGCCTCGGCGAGCGGGAAAACGAGTGTTTCCCTTTTCCGGGACTCCTTCCCCGCGGCTCGGCGGAGCTCCGGCCATTGGTCGGCTGCGGTGGCGCGGCTCTGACGCGGAGAAAGCCGCGGCGCAAGGAGGACAACTCCGCCGAATACATTAGCGGCGACGCGAGAGCGATGAGGCGATGAGGCGATTCGGAGAGCGTTTTTTGCGCACCGTGACGGTTATTCACCACCGAGTTCGCCGCAGCCGCGATACCTTTTTTGAATGGCACGTAAAGTCATCTATTCATAGGCGATCACCGCGACAGAGCGTACGCGCGTGGCTGCAGTGCGACTTCTCGTCAATTATTTCGTGTGTTTTTGTAAGTATTAATATATTCGTCCCAATACGCATTAAAGTGTCATCGTATTAAGTTTCATACGCTCGTCGAGCTGATCAACAGCTGACAGCAGCGGCTTCCTCAGTCGGCGGCTGACATGCAGCCCAGTGTAACCCACGATTCTTTGACACTATTATATATAATAGGTGATGTGTGTGATAGTAATAATGTTGAATAACAAGCATTACACGTGTAAAATGTTCTTCTTAATAGTGAATCTGCATGACTGACAAATACGAGAACTAATCAATTGCGGTGATCTGTAATATCGTATCAGGTTATAGTCAATTTGGTAAGCGTACAATTTTCAAGTAAATTAGCATTTTGTTTAACGAAAAGTGATTAACTCGTGCGACAGCTTAATTTATCCCCTGTCGGTTAGAATGCATTTTGTAATATGTCCATGTAATTAAATGTCACGTGATTTTTATCATTGTCTATGCCCTGCTCTGAGATCAAATATCAACTTAACCGCAATACATATATTTGCATGTTTTGTAAATGTTATTCGGTTCCACGATAAGGCGACATTTTGAGAGTTCCGGAGGAGACCGATTCGTAAGTTTAAAAATAATTAAAACCCGTGAAGCAAATCATCACAGGTGAAGTGAACGTGAGAGCTTTCGGCGGCGGGGATGAAAGAGAACTCAACGGCAGGCCGCACAGCAAACCCGCGCCCGGCCAGCAGCCTTCCCGGCCATCGGCACGGCTAATAGATCAAGACGGTGCGAGGTCTTCAGCAATTAGAGCGGTGCGGGCGAGGCTGGCGGGAGGACTCCGGCCGACCTCAGAGGAGCCGCGGGTGAGATACCTGATACTCGCTGTCCCCGCGCAGCTGGTGCACCTACTGTTACTGGCGTGTCTTTAGGCAATATTTTTAGCAAAAGAAACAAGATATTTCCCAGTGTCCCTTGGCTCGCAGTCTGTAGTGGTGTGCGGTCAGGGCTGTATTTAGATGCGGTTGCTGACATGTTGAAACATCGGGATATGACTGCTCATCAATATAGAGCGCGGACCGTGCGTGGATAGGCGACACTTGTCGGATTGAGCCGCCTCTTATTATCAAACGATCGAAGCTTAGGATTAAACGTGCGATCCTCTTGGAATTGCCTACTTCTGAAGCCTCTTAACCCCAGTCGGATACTATACAAAAGAGACGACACCGGGGTAGGTAATGACCGTGTGATAATAATTGGTAGCGACTGTATGATCCACTTAGGGGAGCAGATACAAAATGGGACTTTAAGGCCTACGATCTCGAGGCTTTTGGCATCAGTCGACTGCCTAATGTACTATGTTGACGCTCCCGGTGCCTAGATGGCTTCGAACAAGGTTCACAATGCCAGCTGACATAACAGTGTGGCGGCGATACACGGCGTGCATATGCGAATGCGTATTAAGTGCGGCTCTGCGCGGTGCTTGGCCGCTAACTCGCCGCTTCCTGCGCCGACGCCGCTCGAGGTTGCCCGAGGTGTGCCGAGCGCAGTTCGCTGGAGATGCGCGCCGCGGTCGAGCTCCAGCACCCGGCGCCCGCCCTGCAGCTCCTGCGCCCTGAGGGTGAGTGCCCCCGCTGCTTACCTGCGCCCCCGGCCGGCCGCGCCCGGCGCCCCCGCGCCCGCTGTCTCCGCCCGCGACATGAGACTGCGACAACACTGCACTGACAGCTCCACCGCCGTGAAGTCGGCTGCGAGCAGTGCTGCCAACGCGACGCCGATTAGCCCGCCAACGATAATCGAAAACCAAAAAGAGCATAAGTGACAAAAATATATATTTTTAAAATTACTTTTCAAATTATCTACGAGCCGCGAACACGCAATAAAACATATAATTTTTTTGCACTCGATTTGGCACTTGCGTCTTTTTTATAACGGGTATTTAGATTATCTTGAGATCTCTGCGATCTTGGATTAATCAGTCGCTATCTGCGACGACACGAGTCACGCTGTTCAGTCGGCGAGCCCCCGTGTCCTTGTGGGGCCCGCGCCATGGCGACCGAGTCGAGGATCGGCCTGGATGTGTTTTGGCAGCCGTTATATCGAGCCTCCTCGACAGTGACGATGATAGTGAAGTGATGTTCATCACGGCGACAACTGGATTACTTTCGAGCGGTCGATCGCGAACCATCATTACTGTGTTTCTTCATGAAAATTGGTAATTAAATACTCTTCTATCCTAACACTTTATTTAAATTTATTTTTAATAAATAAACAGCAAATTAAACAATATAACAATTTTTATAAATATGAATGGCCTTTACTACCGATAGTCTCAAATACGTCGAGCTAATCACTCGACCCCCCTAAAAAGGTTGATTAGATTACTAAACGCCTATATAAGTGTCAAATTTTATATTTATCTTATATTCGAATCCATCAGGAAATATAGTTTTGAGTGCAGTGACCGTGGCAGCTGACAAAGCTCCGAATAATGGGTTCTAAGTTTTTTAAAAACCTCCAGTACACAGGAAAGTACTTGTGATGACTTATGCCATTGTTCCTGAGCGCAAATCTTTATATATTGAATCGCCAGCTTCAGATTGTTGCATCCAATTGCCATTAGATTGTCGACACAACTTCCTGTTTTGTTTTATTGCCAACGACTTGGCGGATTTAAACAAGCAAAACACATAACCACCTATCGGTTTTTATTTGTTTTCATACATTTTTCTTAATGCTTATATTTGATTTTGAATAAATTGCTCAGCCCGCAAGTGACAATAAACAATATTCAATTTAGAGTTTTTTGGCGGGGAAACAGTTTACGCATTAGATAGCGTTCTTACAAAAAATAATTGCGTGTTTTTTTTATTGCTTTCAGTGACGTTACGAACTGAAATTATTACGATTTTATTTAATTTAAACGATTAAGACGATTAGGATTTTATTAGTATTTACGGGTATGTAAACGCATACAAGAGAACACCGATGAAGGTGATTCAAAGATCTCACTTGTGAATTATGTGTGATTCTTTTTGAGGATGCCTAAACGCTGTTCGTGTAAGTGAGTGATCCGCCAACGTCATGAACACACCACCGCCCTATAGATTGCAAGTGCGATGTTCACATTCTTGAAGATGTTCACAGCCACTTGCAGAGCATCCAGTGACATGTAAGTGGTGAACCACCTACGTCTTCCGACTACAGCATGCATCGTTTATTATTACGGAGTTAGTGTTATGCGGTGTTTGGTCACACACTTTGTGTTGAAGCTGTAGTTTTATCCTTTCTTCGGTGTTCTTCGTGTTCGTAATAGCTTGCAGCAGTCTCATTAGTATGATGTGTACAACGTCCTTGCTGCAACGGTGTGGTTTTACATTTTAAAATCGGACAACTCGTGTTGACCAGGGGCTTCGCTTCTGGTAGAAATTCAAACTAACATTCTAAAAAAACAACCTTCTTTGTCTGAACCCTTAAATACAACAATTCAGTCAGAAATGCACGCAGGTGCACCGTAAAAGTTCCGACGTTACCAAACGGCTGAAAATTAAACAAAAAGCTCTCGGTATTTATAATTAGAATATAAAATTTAGTTTAGAAAATTATATTTCTGACAAATTCGGATGTTACATATAACGAATACTTATTGTTTATTGTCCACTTTTTACTCTAGTAGAAATTGAACTCAAAAATAAGATAAATTCACACATAACTGCGTAGTGAGTAATATTGTTAAATAGGAAGGGATGTAAATAAGAAACTATTACATTGGAAGCTGTTGTTCGTATTTAGTGTGGAGTATTGAGATCCACAGTTGATCCCACTTCATAATCACTACACAATCATACTGGTATGCTGCTCCGTTGGCCGGTTCGGGGTCGCCATTCGGAAAACATTCTTATCCACTGTCGACTCTCCACCGAAGTGCTTATTGTCACAATAATATCCACCGATCGAGGGATATTTGCGGTTACCCTTTAACCACCCGAGTGGGTGCCGCCGACTCGACATTATTGTAATGCTATGTTTCCAGCTCGATTGCCCTTTTGAGAGACCGTATTTAAGCAACGAAGCGGCTGATTATTGTATTCATCCGATCGCAACATTCCTTGCTAGATGAGCGACCGTTGACATTAATTACAATCAGTAGCCTCGCTGCCGCGGACCTGGAGCAGGCGGGCGGCGACCGGCGAAGCGGCGAAGCGGCTGACAAACGTCGACGACCAAATTTCACCGTTCGGCACATTTAGAAGAACAAACTGTTATTGAGAAGGTCGGCGTATAATCTCATCGGACTGGTTTAAGGCGATCGTCGATAAGAGATGCTGATCGAGAGAGAAGTGATATCGGGATCGCTTCGATGTTTGAAAGACGTGAACGGTGTCGGGGGATTCGCGGACTCTGGCCATGGGGGCTGCTGGCGTTGAGGGGAGCGCGAGAGGCTGCGGCTCGCACAAGAGGCGGCTAGCAGTGTGCACCCGGCAGTCGCCGCGCCCGCACGCTGTCAGTCTGCACGGAGCCCCGCGGCCACTTTCTAACAGCTCGCTCTGCGAAGGCGCTCGCCACAGAAGACAACTCGACACGAGACCGGGAGCTAACCGGAGGGATCCCTCTGCCCTCTCGGCGGGAATCCCCGCCCGGCCAGTGGTGAGTAGCGCGGTCCGCGCCGCTTTCGATTATGCCTCAACTCTGTGCGAAATTACGTCATGCGAACCGCGGAGGCTGCGGCGGGTCCGAGAGTGAAGGACGGAAGGCGATATCTCGGGTCGCTTCGACTTGTCGCCGAAGAAAACCGGAGCGGCAACCCTCGCCTGGGCGGCCGCCGCGCGGTCTGCCGCCACCGTCCTCGGTGGCCGCCAGTGTGCGTGCGCGTGCGTGTGCGCGTGTGCTTGTGTGCGTGTGCGCGCGTGCTTGTGTGCGTGTGCTCGTGCGAGCGCGTGCGGCGCGCGCCAGGCCTCCTCCCGAGGCGCATTCTTTTGATTCGGTGACGTCACAGATAAGGATGATATTCCTGTCTCTAAACGGGGAGCATCCTGGCAGTCGCGAGCTGGCTCCAGAGCGTAATTCCTAAAACGTCCCCCCTCCTCTCGGCCCGCGCTCTCCGTCGGCCTGGAATTTCATTGATTCACCTGGCGTAAGGTGGCGGTCGCACCTGTGTTGACTGAGGGCCCTCACCTCGCCTTCAGGACACAAAGAGTTGCCACCGAGCGATAAGTCGAGAGGAAGACACAACTCGGTGTCCCTTCCCCCTGTCCCCGCCCGCCTGTGGCGCGGCGCCAGACAGCGCGGCTCCAGCAGCACTGCGACAGAACTCCAGCGGCGATGGTCACTCGCGCTCGCGGTCGAGTGGATTCATTTTTTAAATCTTTGTTGTAAAATAATTTCGCGTCTTCCGTCGACTGCCTTTCGGAACGAATTTAGTGTTAAGCAGGGTCCATACCACTCTCCCTTAACAGCGGGTTGCTCATCTGCAGATGGTCGTCCGGCGGTGGGGCGCGGGCGGCCTGTGGGCGGCGGCGCTGCTCGCGGCCTTGGCAGCCGCTGGGCCCGCGGCCCCCCTGGCGCAGCACCACCTCACCAAGCGCTCGTTCTTCGAGATCCAGTGCAAGGGCGTGTACGACAAGAGCATCTACGCGCGCCTGGATCGCATCTGCGAGGATTGCTACAACCTGTTCCGGGAGCCGCAGCTGCACGCGCTCTGCAGGTGAGTGGGGTCTCCCGGGGCGACCGGGACAAGGAGGCGATGGGGACGCAGGCGTTGTAACCGTTGTGACTCGTGCGCTGTTTCAGGAAGGACTGCTTCACATCGGATTACTTCAAGGGCTGCTTGGAGGCTCTGCAGATGTCGGACGACGTGGGCGAGATAAAGACCTGGATCAAGCAGCTGCACGGGGCCGACCCGGGGGTTTAGGTATTTTTATTATTTGTTTTTTATTATTTTCATCCTCCATATCTAACCATAGTTAACCTTCTTCTCATATTCAAGTCTTCTATTTTGTCTTCTGCTTCACCGTCTCTTTTCCTTTGAAGATGCTTTCCTGATACATTAGGAGTATTTAAATTACCGAATAATTCAATTCACAAAAACAATAAAACTATTTCAGTCAAAAATTGTGGAGTAATGATATTTTTATGTTTTAAAAGTAAATTTCTATTAGATATTGTTTTGCGGTTTTACGTAAATTTTCAGTTGACAATCTTATTGTTAGCGAATGTATAAATGTTTACATTTAAATAATTGCCTCGAAATTAACCACTTCGAGACGCGTCCTATCCAATCTTTTTATTTCGGAGACATTATCCCATATAAATGAAAGAACCCTCGATATTCCAAGCTCAAGATCAAAACTATCCATTTCCTTCTTATTTTTATTTATTTATTATTATTATTATTTGGTTCGGGGACTCTTCTTTTCAGTGCATCACCTACTGGGCGATGATCTTCTGCTGAACTCTTCACTCGCTGATATATCTGTTCCTGCAGCTCTACTCTTGTCTTACCTGGTGTACTGTCACCGCTGTACTTCTCATTGTGCTACATCTTTAATCAATTTTGTTTCATTCATTTCGGTTTAAATCTAATAATGGATCTAATACATAATATACCAGAACCAAGCTTGACTTAGTTTGAGAACTATGCACCCACCTTTTTTATTTTTTAGGCTGGGAAACTTATACATACTCGCGATATTGATGTATGGTTTGACTTCTTAGTTCTTGTTCCTTATATAAAAGGTCCAATAATAATATCAATAAATACAATTATCGAGGTATTACTAAAGAAGTGAACATAACACCTTGCATCATGGTTTTTAAAGATCTTTCAGCGATTTGTTGCAGAAAATGCAGCGTCGATTTTTAACATCAGTGTTCTACGGAATATAGTTTGAGAATCCCGGCAGTTAGGCATAATGTGCAATAGTCAAGCTACATTGTTGTGTACCTATCAGATTCCTGAACGAACTTCACGGCGGTAAACTTTGACGTTTCAGTTAAGTTGTCGAAATATTGCGCGGCTGACGTTTATATGTTTTTATAATAATATAAACAACATGTTTCAGATTTATTATAATAATAATTTACACTATTTTTTGTTGTTGTTATAAATAAAATCATATTCTTAATAGATCACTTCGTGATTTATAAATATTGTCGCTTGCACTATTTTAGGTTACATTTGCCTGCAGAGCTGTACACAAAGAACACTTGTTTTTTAATATTCTGTAATGGAGATCGATAATGTATAATTCATGATCAATCGAGCGCGTAATGAATATTACGTTATTATATCAATACTATATAAAGATTGATGTTTTTTTTAGAGGCATTGCTCACCAGTTAGGTTTACCATTATAATTGTTATTTTTATGACTTCTCATGTCGATCTTGACAGAAAGTCTAAGATAAAATAATTTCTTGTGCCACTTTAAGTGAAAACTGAACCTTTTCTTATCTAAAGTTAAATCAAATTAACCAAACGGTGCATCTAATTATCTCTATACATAAGCAATGTGTCATCGCCAGGTATGTTTAATTGTCTGACACTTCTAAACTGCAAAAACGGGCGCCTTTTGGTAAATCTTTGACAGTAAGAATGGTCAGTACTCCATTGTTTGTGATGATTTTTAATGAACAATGTAAATTGTGAAGGACTTTCCTGCTGTCAAATATTATCTTACGGTAAAGTGATGATAAATGCTGTGTCCATGTTTGTGTCTAACTTCGTGATGTTCATATACTCACACCTATCATTACCTCTATGATTGAAATTGTATTGTAAATAAAACATTCATTTACATCAATCCTTTAGGGTGTCGGACAAATGTTTTTGTCGGTGATGCTGCTTAACTGCTGAACTATTGTTTGCTTCTTCTTTCAAATCTGCTCCACGGCTCAAGCATACGGTGACCGCATCAGCTGCTATTATTATTGCCTTGTCAGTCTGATCTCGAGCAGAAACCAAAGCGTGTCGATCTCAACAACATCGATCGAGGATCATACTTATGATTTTGTTAGAGAGCTCTTTACTTGAGAGCGTCAGGTTAATTCTTACTAAAAACAGCCAAATATTTTATGGATACTATAACCGCTTTCCTATAAAGCCTTTAAAGGCCTCACCCTGGAAACTCAGGTGCAGAGATGATTTGTGACAAGGCGAGGACAATGGTAGCTGCCCGGTTGCGCAGGATGGTGTCGGGTGTGACGTCCGTGTGTCGTGTGTGACGTCCGTGTGTCGTGTGTGACGTCCGTGTGTCGTGTTGCAGGGGGCAGTGCTTCTCCAGCGCGCATTTCGCCGGCTGCCTGGAGGCGCTGCTGCTGAGCGAGGACGCAGCCAAGTTTGCTCGCATGGCCGAGTTCCTGGGCCGCAAGTAGCGGTCCACCGAGGAGACAACCAGATGATATGATATTTAATTGTGTATAAATAATTGTAAGTCTAAGATTAGCGTTATCGAGGAAAAGCCGATCCGACGGTGTAAAAATAGGTTTATTGTCGCCCTCGCGACTCGGAGCCGGATGCGGACGCTCGCTGGAGACGGGGGCTCCTCGGCTGGCGCTCGCGGCTGGGCGGACTCCCGGGAGCCCCCGCCTCGTCTCGACGTTCAGCGGTCATGAACTATATTACTGTTATTGTAATTCACTTTTAATTTATTTATAAATAAAGACTCTTCTGATATAATGTGCAGTTACTTATTTTGTCTCTTCGAAGTGTCTTTCTGAAGGATTCCCGAGTCTCGCATAACTTTGTTTTAACAGACCTGTAAGTGTATTAGTCGCTGCCAAACTCTTGGACCGAGATAGGTTCCCATACATTTTATGACAAAGGAGAAGGACATACCTCGATGCAACTTTCTTTATAACGTATAATACATTATAAATGTAATTACATTGTAAGGAGTTTTGCAGCAGGCGTCGGTAGTTCTGCTGTAGGAGTAGTAATGCTGCGTCCTAGCCCCGCCGAAGCTCTTCTTGATTACCCGATGTTGAAATGTGAGAGTTATATTTGCGTAAGTTCATTATTGTCAAAGTAACAAATAACTGTTCTAAATCAGATTTTTCTTGGATGAGTGCCTGGCATGTTTCACGACAAAATTTCCTAGCTGTATCTGTTAAATAACTACAGACAGCCGTAGTTTCCATTATTCAAATTCATTTAATTTATTAAACTGATTTACTATATTTCCACAACAGCCAGAGAGATTATAGTCCATCCAATATATGAAGAACCCTATGACACATTTATTGCCCCTTGTAAAAGGGATGGGGCAAAAATATTTATTTCGATTAGGTCGATTTTTTTTCTCTTCTTCTTCGAAAAAAAATCGAATTTGAATTCGAAGTGAATCGTATATAAACATCTCCATTTCCGCATGGCGGCTTCATGGCGGATCAGTACAAATGTTTGACTTTCAGTAGCGTGTTGTTCTTCGATCGATTCGTGTTTTTTTTTGTTGTAATTATTATATTTATTGTTAGTATTGTTAAAGTTGTTTCATTGAATCATATTTTTGTGTTTTTACAATGCCGAAGAGACAGAAAAGAACTATTCTCAGCAGTGAATCACGAGAATTTGTCGTACGCTTGCGTGATTATTTTCATCAAGAAAAACAAAATGGTGGACCATTGCTGTCTGTTGAAAACATTCGAGATCGGGTCGCGGATTCCCTAGGAATCAGTAAATCTACAGTGTCTCGGATCACAGAGGAGAAATACGGTGAATCTTCATTAGAAGAGAAAAATTATTAACACCAAATAAGAAACGACAGAAGAAATGCTCAATAACAAAACCCGATAGCTTTGATTTGGCGGCAATTCGGAATCACGTGTATGCATACTATGACCGCAACGAAATACCAACACTTCTTAAACTGGTAGGTTCTCTAAAGTCAGTCGGATTATTTCAAGGCAGTGTGACGTCTCTTAGTAAGGTATTGAAAAACATTGGCTTCAAATATAAAAAATGTGAAAAAAGAAAGTTTATAATGGAGCGCACGGATATTTCCCTGAAAAGATGCGATTTTTTGAGGCAAATGAAGAGCATTAGAATTGGGAGAAAGTCGTTTTTCTCGACGAAACTTGGCTCAATGCTAATCATACTGTTGGTAAAATATGGACCGACGACACGGCTAAATCCAGGACGAAAACTCCTGAAGGAAAAGGCCAGCGCCTCATTATTTGTCATGCCGGAACGTCAAAAGGTTTTGTACCCAATTGTCTTCTGGCGTTTAAGTCAGTTAAAACGACAGAATATCACGAAGAGATGAATTTTGACAATTTAAGTGAACAGAACCTGATTATAAATGTGTGTGAAAGTTGTAGTTCTGATTCCGATAGTGACGAAGACAATTTAGAATGTACTGCTTTATCGGATTCCGACTAAAATATGTGTTTTTAAGGTTATGTGCTAATATTTATCTCTACACTTGCTTTTCTTCATAATTTTCATATTACTAATATTATTATTTATAGTTTGTTTTACATGTCTCTTAAAACCTGTTAATATTCACTTATAATTGATAATAATTCAAATATTTAATTTTAGTAGGTATTTACAAAAACAATCGAAAATACGATTATTTATACCCCAACACTGGTTTTCGCAGTAATGTGACATGGCCTTCTACGTGCGTCAGATATTATAGTATTATAGTTACAAATTGCCGTATTTTTTCTAATTTGTAACAATATGCATATATTTTTTATTATTTTGTTTTTATTGTGATATATATACATAAATAACTTATAATATATAAGAAGAGAGGCTTTTGTTTATGTTGATAAAATAAGTATAGGTAGCGAACGTTTTTACAACGTTATATCGGACGATATTTAGCACAGGGCAATAAATGTGTCATAGGGTTCTTCCTATATTGGATGGACTATAGTTCCCTTTTGCAAGCAATACAGTTTGCCGCTGACAGATGGCTCGGCACCTGCCATATAAAAACCACCGCAATACAGAACTGTTTTACTAATAGCGGCTTTAAACCCTTAGATATTTCAGAAATTTTAAGCAATGAAGAAAATCAGGATTGTTGCAAGTTCCTATTATTAACTACGAAGAATTTTCAAGAATAGATAACAATTTACCATGTTACGATGATAATAAAGACTGTAAGGATTCAATTGTAGAAGGTAATAAATCAAAACATGAAAAATTAAATAACTAATAAACCAAATAAATGAATTTAAAAAAAATATGAAATTAGTTTAATTGTGACAGCCGCTTAATTGGGACAAAATGACCAAGTCCCGATGTGTCCCAATTAAGCGGAATCGACTGTATATACATTCATCTTTTATAATTTTGTATGTTTAATTTTTTTATATTTTATTTAATTCATTTTACTATTTAATTTATTTTTTATTTATTTTTTATTTTATTTATTTTTTATTTTATTTTATTTAATTTTAGTTTATTTAATTTTATTTTATTTTATTTCAGATATTTTTTATTTATCCACATAAGATAGACCAAGGTCTCGATATTAATATTGAATTTTTCTATTTCATATTGCCTTGACTCTTGATAGAGTAAAACTTTTATAAAATATCTCTTGTAACCTTTTTATAAAAGTTGTATACAGATAATAGTGCGACACGTCGTAATTAATTAGGTGTTTTAGAAACTAATAAATATAACTGTTTTAGTGAGAGTTGTTTAGTAAGTTAGAGTGTTCATTTAAACAAATTATAATTAAGTAATCAAAGCAATTTTTTTTTAAATTTGCATCTTGTTAAAACAATGTACAAATGATATACAGCGTATTAAATTGTTAAGTTCTTTTGGCTTTTACAATTTTTACGGATTTCCAACATATGATTATCGGATTTAAGTATTATTGGGAACAGGGAGCACCATAAGTTGTTGGTCGAGTTAAGCCATCACAATTAACAGAAACCCAAATATGCCTCGGATATTACAGTTGCTTTTTCTCTTAGCCCTTCGCTTTCATTCTGGATGGTCGTTGAAGTCAATATATAGTACATGTAGTACGTACTTGGTGGAGTTGTGGGATGCAGGGATCACTTGGGACATTGCAAGGATAGAGGGAGCAGACATGCAAGAAGAAGAATAACAATATTTGCAGTGAGTACAATACAAGTAATATTTCTTTTTATACATAATTTTGTATTTTCATCATCAGCCTGTGTCCGTCCACTGTTGAACGTAAGCCTCCCGCATATGTCTTCATCCTCTTCGATCCTCTGTCTTCCGCATCCAGGCAACTCCCGCTATTCTTCTTATGTCGTCAGTCCATCTTGCAGGGGGTCGGCCAATGCTTCGTTTGCCAGTTCTTGGGCGCTATTCCAATACTTTTCTTCCCCATCGACCGTCGTCTCTTCTACAGATATGTCCTGCCCATTGCCACTTGAGTGCCTATTCGTTGGGTGGCATCATGGACATCGGATATATTTGTAAAAAGAATAACAGATGGATATACGACGGTTCCACATTTACACGTTTCCAAACTTTGATTTACGCCATAACAAAGATCCTGTTTATTCGTCAAATATTTAAATAAGCATCCACTACTTGAGTTCTTTTGTGTGTTTCCTCGTTTCGGATTCTACCTTTTAGCGAC